>MNCI01028318.1:390800-451107 GCA_015680685.1 Gnetum montanum | reverse complement strand
TTGACATGACCATTTTAAGTCAGACTGTGACTACGCACAATACGCTCGTTTGCGTGTTGTGCATGTGAAGAGCAGGTACATGTTGAGCATGTTTCAATTGCTTTCACGCTATATTACACTCATTCTCATTGTGTTGCGTGTATGAGCGTAATCCGGTATAAAAAACAATAAGCTCAAAATTGTCTTACGATCACTACGCAGCTGCGCGTAACGAAGTGTAAACAATGTCTAATTTACACTTACTACGCAGCCGCGTGTAACGAAGCATAAATAATGTCTAGCCTTAGTGATGAAATACGTAATGATATGCACCATCGCGTAATGAGCGTAAAGACAAGATATTCATGCGCCATGAGAAAAAGTGTCGAAATGTTGTGCTTCTTTAGACTCTGCCTTCGACTATTTTGGAGCTTATTACGCTCATTACGCTGCCGCGCGTAATAGAGCGTAAACTTGTCCTTGAACAAAGATGATGTGCGCTCTCACTTGAATTGCGAATCTTTGCCTAAGGTCGACTCATAATTTTCATGGTGTTTCAATGGCCCCTCTTTGTTGACGGTTAGAGGGCTTGCCCGAAAGATGTCGACAAAGAATGCGAAACACCGAATTGGCAGAAGTGAGAACAGCGTCCATCCTTGGCTACTCAAGTGTTGCCCTGCCAACATGGAAGAGAAAAGCCGGAAGGTATGGGAGATAGAGGGATATAGCTGGAAACAGGTTCAGGGAAGATGCAAAATGAGTTATGATGGTAGGGGCATGAAATACGCTCGTACGCACAGAAATGTACGCTTATTTATGTCAACAGGAATGCTTTCAGATGAGCGTAGCGCATCAATCTGAGATTTCTCTGTTACAGATTGTACCAGGAATGCTTGTAGAAGGAGCGTTACACATCACTTTCTGCGATATCTCTGCTACAATATATGATTGCGTATGGATTAGATTATCGTGCAAGTATGAAATATGGTTGTTTGTGTATATAGATAGTACATACAGGAAGCGTATGATTGGGATGAAATGAAATGAGATTAGGGCTAAGTGTGATGGTTTAATAGGGATAGGCATGCAGTTCCCAGTGGACGGGCAAACTTGAGCAGCTACTCAAGACGCTGTTGTCCTTCACCACTCAGATGAATGCATCTTTGAATGATGTTTTCGTGATAAGTAACCTATAACCATGAAAGAAGAAAGAGAGGGCACCATTACACTGGTGAGAGCAGGAGACGAGGTTGTAGAAACAAACACCGTTTAATGTGAGCTAGAGAGATTGGGTTGTAAAGAAGGAGCCGGGGCATGCGGGCGGAGCCGCCAATCCTGACGATTGGCCCAGCATATCTTTGCCAAAAGGCATCAGACACAGTGCACCTAACTGGTTGCATAAGGAACCAGCCAGATGAATTTACAAAGCCGGTGTCCTATAGCGATGATTGGCGAAGATTCCCGAGGCCGTTGTTGACGAGGATTTCATCGGGGCTCCGACTGGCAAGGCTAAACTCTCAGAGGTACTACCACTGCGGTAGGTGCGGTGGCGGCATCTCCGAGGGATCAGTAAGATGCCTCTTAGCTTATCCGAGGAATCAGTAGGATGCCAGTGGGTGGCGACGCTGGGACTATCCTAGTATCCCACCCCGTTGGTTGTGCAACTGTACAGAGATGATCACGCTCACTTGATTCGTATAGCAGTAGTCGATGATTCCCAGTTTTAAGTCCTAGTAGACTATTGTTGTTGTTTTTAAGTCTCAGCAAACCATGGTCCCAGTTTAAAGTCCGGGCAGACTGAGCAATGCTAGTTTTACGTCGTAGTGGACGATGTCTGGGCTGGTTTATGGTCCCAGCAGACCGTGCGGTGGATGTTAGTTTTGCGTCATGACCCAGGGATAGATCTGTGCTAGTTTTACGTCTCAGCAAACGGCTACTTACCTGTGCCAGTTTAGCGTCGTGGTGGACGCGTGCAAAAGATGCCAGTTTTTCGTCTTGGTGGACCTGTACAACATTGCCAGTTTTATGTCATAGCGGATGGTTACAACTTGCCAGTTTAGCATCGTGTCGAACGCTTGCAAGGCATGCCAGTTTCACGTCGTAGCGGATGGTTAGTGCCAGTTTAACATCGTAGAGGACGCCTGGTGCCAGTTTTACATTGTAGCGGACGAATACTGTCATACCTAATTACTCGCGCTATAGATACTGCTAAATGTAATACTGCTTCAGTTATACATAATTTACAGGGTTCGATAGTTCATTTCCGTTGATATCTGCTAGTCTAAAAGCTCCGTTGCTATATGTGTCGACCACCGAGAAAGGACCTTCCCAATTCGCCGAGAACTTGCTTGCTGGCTCGCGCACGGCTTTGAGGACTAGGTCTCCTTTCTTGATCGAACACTATTGAAGGTTGTGATGATGCTTTTGTCTCTGTTTATCTTGATATTTCTCAATCGTATCAAGAGCCTGTATCCACTTCTCTTCTACTGAATCCAAATTCATTATCCAAGCCTCAGTGTGTTGAGCCTCATTTATAATGGTGGAGAGGACCATTCTCAGAGAAGAAATTTGCAATTCGAGAGGTAGCACTACTTTAGATCTGTAAACCAGACTATAGGGTGTACTACCTGTAGTTGTCCTACATGTAGTACGGTACTCCCATAGCACATAGAGGATTTTATCATGCCACCGTCTCTTGTTACTATCGAGCATTTTCTTGAGCAGATTGATGACTATTTTGTTTGATGCTTCAGCTTAAACATTCGCCTGCGAGTAATAGGAGGAGGAAAAAGACTATCTAATGCCTAGGTTATCACAGAAGGATTTGGTTTCTGCGCTACTAAACTGTGGCCCATTGTCAGTCATAATAGTCATTGGGAGACCAAATCTAGTTACTATATTGTCCAAGATAAAATGGCAGACCTGTTGGGATGTGATTTTCCGCAGGGGGATAGCTTCTACCCACTTCGTAAAATACTCAGTAGCGGTAATAATGAATCTATGCCCTGCAGAAGATTTTGGCGTGATGGGTCCTATGATGTCCAGTCCCCATCGCTGAAATGGCCATGTTATCTGCGTTGTATGCAATTCTGTGGGTGACACGTGGATGAGGTTTGCATGACGCTGACACGTGTCACAAGTTTTAACCTTTGTCAGGCAGTCTTTTTCCATGCGTGGCCAGTAGTAACCTAAGCGGCGAATTTTTAGGGCCATAGCCGTGGTGCTACGTGGCCGCTGCACAGTCCCTCGTGAACTTCGCTGACTATGTGTTGCGCTTGGTCTTTGTCAACGCAGGTAAGGAACATGCCATCAAACGAGCGTCTACAGAGAGTGCTGTCTCCGATGATGACGTATTGCCTAGCCCGCTTGCGGATTGCATCTTTCTGTGCGCATGTAAATGTAGACAGTAGCTCACCCTGTAAAAGATAAGTTTTAATATTGTCGTACCATTCAGGTGTGCTTTCCTCGAGAAGAGAGGAGATTTGCGCCATCTGAATGATAGGATCTGCGAAGTCTATAATTAATGCAGGGCAAGTGTTAAACAGGTGTGAAGGCACGTGTAATGCTAGGGTGGCCAATGCGTCAGCCAGCATGTTGTCAGTGCGTGGGACGTGTTGGGCGTCGAAGGTCGTAAATCGCCTCAGAAGATCTTTAGCCTGATCGCAGTAAGGATACAAATGTACAGCTTTGCAGGCGTAGACTCCAGTGATTTGATTTATGACAAGCATCGAATCGCCCCTAATTACCAGGTATTGAACATCTAACTCGCTGGCGTTAGCAATCCCCTGAGGAGCCCCTCGTACTCTGCCACATTGTTCGTACAAGGGAAGGTCAAGCGATAAGCGTGTAGACGCACATCCTCAGGTGATAGTGTAATAACCGCGGTGGCACTGCCGCCTCTGGCTGTTGAGGCTCCGTCGAAATACAACGTCACCTCAGGGCCTGTCAAAACAGGGCTTAGACTATGTACATGTTCATCCGGAAATTCGGGCTCTATTGTGGCTTGGTTGTTAACCGGTGATGTTACTAACTGGTCGGCTATCGCTTGGCCCTTTGTAGAAGATTGGCCAACATAGTGCAGATCAAATTCTGCGGTGATAGCTTTCCAGCGAGCGATCCTACTGCTTTCGTACAAATTATGCGTGATGGTCCTAAGGATGTTATTTTTGCAAATAATGTTAACCTGGCTACGGAAAAGGTAATGTCTACATTTCTTAAGCGTAAAAACTAACGCTAGGCAATTACGCTTTACTTCATTATACTTCGTTTCGTACGCATATAAAGCATGGATCAGGTAGTAGATAGGCACTTCGGACCCATCGTTCCTCCTTTGACAAAGCAATGCTGCTAACGCTACGTCCGAAGTTGCGAGGTAAATGTAAAATGGCAAGTCCCTTTGTGGCATGAAAACCGTAGGTAAATGCTAGAGTTCCTGTTTAATGCTATCAAATGCACGTTGGCGATCCTCTGTCCATTCGAAATTAACCCCTTTCTTTAGCAAATGTTGCATAGGGTGCAGCTTGTCAGTTAATCTCAAGATGAATCGGCGTATGAACTGCAAGTGTCCCTGTAACCCGCGTAATTTCTTGAGGTCTGTCGGAGGCGTTAACTCGACAATGGCTTTGACCTTATCAGGGTCAACTCGTATGCCAGTTTCTGATACCACAAACCCCAACATGCTCCGGTTTTGACTCCGAATACACACTTCTTCGAGTTAAGCTGGAGCTCGTATTTCGAGCATCTTTTAAGGACTAACTCCAGATCTCCTGAATGATCCTCAGACTTTAAAGACTTCACAGCTATATCGTCTACATAATCATTGAGCCTCTCTAAGAGATAGTCGCTAAAGATGTACGTCATGGCTCATTGATATGTTGCTCCGGCATTCTTTAGACCAAATGACATCATAGTATAACAAAAGGTACCCCAAGGTGTCATGAATGTCGTAGTTAATTGATGTTCTAGGTTAATGCGAATCTGGTTATAACCAGAGAAGCCATCCATGAATGATAGGAGTGCATGCCCAGCTGTTGTATCGACTAGTTGATCGATACTCGGGAGCGGGAAATTATCTTTGATTGTGGCCTTGTTCAAATCCCGGAAGTCTATGCAAATGCGTATACTCCCAGTCTTCTTTAGGACAACTACAATTATTTAAGTAATGATTTTTCACATTTAGTTGCAATATTAAGTAATTTGTCTAAATGGTTAGTGTTTCAAATGAGCTTTACATGGGTACAAGAAAACTAAATTTGACAAGAAGCACTTCCCATGGACACGGAAACTATAGGAACACTTGAGTGGCCTTGACATGCCATGCCACAAATAGTCATCGTTCCTCTTCATAGGTTGGGGCCTGACCTCTCCACCTTTTTCTTGGCTAGATTATGCAATGACAGGAGTTCCCTAATGGATGTTGAATGATTATGCCTCCTGGTCTACATGTTCTGCATGAGGTCCTTGGCCTCTGCCTCCCCCTAGGTGTGCAGTTGCACCTTGAGAAGGTTCTCCTTGTTGTCCTCTTTTAGGGGCCATCTATAATCACACAAATATCAATTGTTAGTAAGGTCATTTAAAGAAGTTCAATTATTTCATACCTTACTTATTGCCTTTAATAAATGTTGAATTCTTTGCTTAGTGTGATTTTAGAGTTAAAATTTTTTTTTCAAGTTTCTCTCAAAGTTTAATGTTGGACCTGATTTGTTTACGTGATACATAAAAGGGCATGTAATGGTTTCGAGGAACATTTGATAAAATGATTACAAGGGAAAGAATAGATTTGACAATGAAGTACTTGGAGGGTATAAAATGATGTGGTGCTATGCAACAAGTACAAATTACAAAAGTCACACAAGTGGATCCTCCCCAAAGTAGGTTCCTACCTATCATGCCGTTACATAACTATACCCAAAAATGTTTGTAGGTACTACAAGGGTTAAATGTAATCCACACCAGCTCCACAAAATACACACATGTAGATACCACCATGATGAGGTATGAATTCAATGCTACACAAGACACGGGTCACAAATACATGAAGAGCGAGATGGGATGAATCGGAGAAGGGATTGCAAAGATTGGGACATGAGGTAACTGACCTAGGGCATAATGAATCCTAAGAGTAGGGCATAATTAATGTGTCATTAGCCTATTTCTCCAAAATCACGACCAAGTACATTCCTCTAATCAGTGACATCACATTGTTTCATCCCATGATGGACAACCATAAGAGTACCATGACAACAAGGCGTACAATCACTTGGTTTTTTGTTCAAGGGAGGAGTGACTTAGAATTTCTTTGTAGCACATTTGTTTTTGTCTATCCACTTTGGCACTCTTTCTCTTCTTTCTCTCTTTTTTTATTTTTTTTATTTTCTTGATGTGTAATCCAAAGAAGTCACCTACCTTCATGCATGGGTGCATGTCTTTCCAATGGGACCCCCTAGAATAACATTGGGTTTCTTTTATTGAGTGCCTTTACTACCCTTGCTCCCATTTTTTGTTAGATCTACAAGGATCTTAGTACAACCAAGCTACATGGTAACTCCTACAGATGTCACCAAAGAGAATCCACAAGTTCTGTTGATGTGACACCTTGACCATTCCCTCTTAGTCCATCATTTTTTGCTCTGGGAATAATGAGCACAAAATTACTTTAAGTTTTAATGATGTCAAGAATATCATCGTACCCTAAGTAAAACCTCTTATTAATAGAATGAGTGGGTGGATGTGATGGGCTCACTATCCAAATAATTAGCCACCCAAGACTTGATATCATAGAACAACACCTCAACCAATGAGTCACATGACTATTTCATTCATAGATGAGATTACCCATATAAAGATAAAAAGACAAAAAAATAAATAAAATGATAAAACAAGAAATTGAAAGATGAAAAAATTGGAAAACAAAAAATTATAAAATTAAAGAAAAGGAAAAACATTTATTATTNAGATGAAAAAATTGGAAAACAAAAAATTATAAAATTAAAGAAAAGGAAAAACATTTATTATTATTTTTTTGTTAGAATGGGGGATATCCCCCATATCTAAACTTTTGATCAGGGCAAGAATTAATAAATGGAATGGTTGGATCCACGCATTTTGGAAATATTGGGACCTGGTCATAGCCAAACCACTAGGTGTCTTTTGATGTGGTAGTTCGAATGTTCCCAAATTGCAGTGCACACACTATATTAAAATTGACATAGTCAGGCAAGTTAGAAGATGAGTTTAATTGATACAGAGTTGACCCACTACAGTACCCTTCACCGTAAGATGGTATGTGAGGATCGATATGTCTTCCTATGTGGCTATATTCATTAGGTTGCATGGTTGTTGGAGTATTGATTGGTGGCCCTGATAAGATAACACGAAGCATTAGGTTCAAGGAGAAAGATGCACCACAATGTTAAACTTGTGCTAAGTGGGAGGATGCAGTGGTCTCGAAACTATGCTATCCCTTTCTACGGTCATGTCTAAAGAAGGGATGCCTTCGATATTGTGGAGGATTCCCATTGCGGTTGACAATAGCAGCACAAGTAACATTTGTGGGTTGGTGTTGTGGTGCAAAACCTTCTGGTACTATTGGTGCCAATGTAGAAGAAGGTGAAGGAAAAGAATATTGAGAGTAAGGAGAAGTATAAGGAACATGAGGTGGTGATCTTGTTGGAAAGGACACAGGCTTATAGTACTTTGGAGAATAATAATAGTGTGGTGAGATAGAGGATGTTGACCCAGTTGGGGAAACAGGATGTTGAACCTGATAAGTACTTGGGTTCGGATGATATGAAGGGTGTGACAAGTTTGGGGGTGGCCTCCCCCATGACTGGGATTTTTTTCATTGTGATTGAACACAGTATTTTTGTATGAACTCTAGATGTAACATTCTTTCCCAATGCTCGTGTAAATGTGACAAGATCGGGCATTGACCTTTGGGGTAATCGTATAGGCAAAGGTTACATTGATACATATGATTAGCAATTGAGTTCTTATTCTCTTCAAACCTTCTTTCCAATTTTCTAAGGGTGTTCTATCCTACTTCTTGGTTCATCATGGTTCTACCTCTAATAGTGTTGGCATATTCTCCACATTTTTCATGTATCCATTCCATCATCTTATTGATCTTTGCCTCAATTTTATCTAGTGATTGTAGTATTGGCAAAGATGATTCCACCTCCTTGAGGTGAGTTGATTTCTCATCTTCATGATCATGGACCTTTGCTATTTTGAGATTTTGGTCCTATTGAAATTTCTCAACATTCTCCCATTTAGCCAACTCTCCTTCTTCTTTTGCTACTCACCTAATAAGCTCTTGGAATTGGTGGGTTCGTAGCTAGTATAGTTGACCAAAAGCATACATAACTAGGTTCTCCCTTGTTTTATTATGGAGCCCATCCATGATGTGGTACATTAGCCTTTCCTTGGAGAATCCATGGCCTGGGCAATTTTTTAACAACGAATAGTATCTTTCTAAGGCCATGTCCAAGGGTTCATGTTGCCCCTATTTCCATTCTTGGATTTGTCTCCTCAAGGCCGACACTCTTGCATATGTTTGATATCTTTCATTGAAGAGTTCTAGCATTGTCAACCAACATTGAATCGATATTGGCCTTAAGGACCTGTACCATACTTTTGCTTGGCCAATGAGTGTCATAGGAAAGAGCTTAAGTTTTTTCCACCCATTATCAATATTGTTCCATACAAAGGCATCATGGAAGGCTTGTAAATGATGCTATGGATCTAAATCATACTCTCCTGAAAAATTGAGAAAGTTGTTTAAATCAAGCCTAGGTAGACGGTTTTATTTATGATGCTTGCAGGGTATTCAAATAGCCTCTTGTATATGCATTAGGCTCTTCGTGGCTAGCAGGGGTTCATTGTCACTAGGTAGGTTATTAGTTTATTAGTTGTTATGATGTTGTCTTTGTTTATGTACATAGGAGACCCCTGCATCAGATTGAGTACTCCAAACTTTGTCTTCATCATCATATAATTCGTTGATTCTCCAATGAATTTCCTTACTAGTTGTTGCATTATCATAGTCTTGTAAGAGAGACATAGTTGTGAATTTGTGTGTGACTTAATTGAAATCAAGTTCTTTTCTAAGAGATATATCATGAATACTTTGTTACAGCAATCTTGTATGATATAACTAATCTAAATAGCTAGCACCGTCCCCGACAATAGTGCCAATAATGAGTGGCTAGGTACCCCTACACTCAACAATATGAATATGAGCACTCATGCACGATCTAGTCGAACTTTGCAAACGAGCTAGTTGTGGTACCTAGATAGTTACACATTGATTGTAGTTTGCTATCTTCCCACCTAGACTAGTATTTCCTTTGTCACAAATGGTTTAGTCCAGAGTGAGGTGTATGATGTGTTTCTTATCACTATGCTACTCCTAGGGACAATGGAAAATAACTTTGGTTTAAGCTAAGAGGGAAAGGGAGAAGAGAATTTAAGCTAGCCTAAGTATGATGAGCATCCATCCTTAATCATCCATACACATCTTGGACCTCATGTACTACTACTAGGATTACCAAGCGCATGTCCTAGGTACGCTACTGAGACACCAAGTAGTCACACTTGAATGCTCGTGATTAAGTTGTACTCATTCCATGTTTAATAACAGGGATAGGAAATGAGGGTAGAGAAATATTAATTAAGAAAGTGATAAATAACAATAACATTAAGCAATTAAAACTAAGTGAATGCTGCAATAATGAAGTAATCTCGATCTTTATTGCCGATCATGTGCATGTCCAAGTACATCACACTTGAATAAAGGTTCTGTCCAATTACAATCACCACACTGCAGGCATGCACTGAGGAAAGGGTTAAGAGGAATTGAAATTGACAAAAAGATCCAACTCTAATACTAACTTTTCCTATCACTCTCCCATGCGTCCAATTCTGTATTTATAGGCTCACACAGGAACCATGATATCGTGTATCTGATATCAGTAGTGAGGTCGCTATATCATGTACCCAATATCAAGGGTCTAATCTCGAGGGTTCAATATCGAAGCCTAAAAAATCATGGTTCATCATTTACTTTTCCCATATTTATTAGTATGGATGAAATAAATACAAATGGTTTCAAGCACAAAGTGTAATTGTCTAGTCTTCTAATAGTAGCTTTGCTTGATTTTCTCAATAGTAAAGTTACCAGGTAATCCTAGTGGTGGTTACATTAGCCCAAGATGTGTTTGGTAAATCAAGAGTGGATACTTATCACCATTAGACTAGCATAGCTTTACTTTTCTATTTCTTGTAGTTGATAGAACTCATATTTCTTTACATAATGTTTTTCCTTAGCAATTTAAGAGTTTTTCAACATCACTTAATTATATACCTTAATTAGAATTAAACCATACACTTTGAATTTCACTAACTCTAGTGGGAAGGTAATGATCATAGACTTGTCGTCAACATGCTAGTATACTTATCTTGTCCTATCAATGGATTACGATGTAATCATGTGTATATGCTTGTGGTTTGTATAGTTTTCCATTTGGAAACTCTCCTTGCTCATCGACTATAGATCATATTCACAAGCTTTCTTGTTAGTTATCATAAACCATGGTTCCCAAAAAACTTTTTTTCCCTAATTCCTATGAACTTCAAATTCCAATTGGAAAAAATATCCATACATTGAAAAAAATGGAAAAATAAACATTTCATATCAAGAATGAAAGGTCAAAATTATTTATTAAATAAAAGTAATAAGTATTAGAGTACATGAAGAGAAAAATAAAAATGAATAGTCAAGTAAGAACAATATAAAGAGTCATGCAACCTTCAAAGACAAAGACATGATGGTGTGGGAAGTTAAAATGGAGCATGAACTATAAGAAAGAAACCATCGTAACCAAGAGAAAAGCACACCATCGTAACCAAGAGAAAAGCACATTAGGTGAGTGTGTAATGCACAAAGATATGCATGTGCAAAAAAGACATCGCAAATACTTGAATGACCATGGTTGTAAAAGAGAAAAGGAGAGGTGAAACTTTGTAAAGGCAAAAGAGAATAAGATTGTGTAAACAAAATTCATAAGACGTGAAAAGTTGGAAAAACCAAAAGATAATAAGATTGTGTCAACCAAATTCATAAGACATTTTGTACACATACGGAAATATGTCAACGCGATTCACAAATGTGTAAATTGGTTGAAGTGAATTCTTGTTCTCATTAATTGTAACATATATATAGCATTTTCAACCACTATTGAAATTTGTAAGCCGAAGGGTAAGTTTTAACTTACAGCCTCCTTGACCGATTTCTATGGTGTTGTGTTGGTGTCAATGGTTGGGCAGATTCTCCACGGCAATGCCTTGAGCATCTGTTTTGTTTTAATAGTAGGTGGTACCACAACCCCTGTTCTAACACCCACAGCAGCTTAGCATTTCAACCTGTTGTAGGAGTCAAGGTTTACAATTTTCAAATTTTGTGTTTCATAGATTTTTTTAATGAACAAAATGTTCTAAATTAAAACGCAGTCTACTCAAATTGGAAAAATCTAATAGAGGAAAACACTTTCAATACAGATCTTCAACTGGTATAAATTATAAAAATTGGTTACTTTGAAATTTACAAGTTAAGAGGATCTATTTTAATATTTGTTTTTTTATTTTTAATATTTTTAAATTAAAATACTTTTAAATATGAACTTCATCCAGAAAGTCACTTTCATAATTTGCGTTCGGGTCCGGGCGGAGGGCTTGCACGGGGCTGCAGCTGGCGTCCACTGTGGTTGAGTTGGCGGTGCCTGAGCTGGTGCACTGCTTTCACTGGAGACTGCCGGATGGATGCCAAGTGGACGATCACGATGAATTTGGCGTCACGGCGCACTGTGCCACACCTCTGCGCGCTGTTGCCATACCACGTCGGCCTGCTCTTGCCGCATTAAATTTAAAAATAAAAAAAATGGCTGCAGTCTTCCGTGGTACTTGGTCGCTTGTAACGGCTATGCTGAAGTAGCAAGAACGGTGTGGACCAGCAAGACGCCATGTATAAGTAATATAAAAACATTTTCAGTCTTAATGTATCAAGTGTAATATCTTTATGCACTAAGAATAATAAGCGAGAGTTAAAGGTTCAAATTTGTTTATTTTCAAATTTTCATTATTGTTATGAAAATATGTTACTAATACATGAGTAATAAAGATAATATAGTATTTTTTACAAACTCTCCATCATACTAAACCCTAATACATGGGTAATAAAAACAACATTGGAATTTAGAGGGCATAGAGCTTTTCATGAGCTTTAAATGAAACTTTGTAAATTTAACATAGAAAATTGAATCGAAAAATTTATTTAATAAAATGTAACGTAGAATTATTTAAAAAATTGTAAAATAGTGAATAGTTATTATTTGGTGGATCATTGATTTGATTCGGGCTTTTAGATTTTTGGTGATTTGGGATTTGTATTTTGTATGCCAAAGGCAAGTAGAAAGCAACATATTCCATTTTAAGTAGTTTGAGGAAGTACACAAAGTAGGATTCCAATGGTAGGATTTAGGATTTATAGAGGAATAGAAAAACATGGTTAGAACTTTGAACTCCATGGTATCCAGGATTAGGCAATTGGAATCCACTATTGAATCTATGGTAAAAAATGGTTCAATCCTATGTTGACCACCCAACTTTCTCACTCCCTTCATAGATTAAACATAGCAAAGTTGTGCACCTTAATTTCTCACTTCCCTCATAGACCAACTATAGAGAAGTTGCTCATCTAAATGAATTTATTACCTCCTGCATTTACATGACCTTAAAAAAGTCATCAAGACAGAGTTCTAAAAAGATTTGTGGATAAGCTGATAAGCCTAAATATTCCAAAATTATGCTTCGCGTCCCATAAACGGAAAGGTCCCTGCGAGGGTGTGAGTGCCTTTCGGGGCTGTTCAAACTTTATACTTAACAAAGGAAACTATCTATATTGAATAGTTTGTTACTAAATTATTTACCTCCGAAATCATTTAGAAACTTACTAAATAATATGTTTAAGTTATGTGGAAACCCTAACTTCTCCTATCAATACGTTGCATTCATTAAATCGTCAAAAATTCAGCTGCAGAATTTCCTCGGGAACAGAGTTCTGCAGAGCCTGGAATGTGGTGGAAACCATCGCAGTTCCGCAGCTACGACCGCTTTTGCTTGATTATGGGACATTTGCCTCAGTCGCCATCACTACCGAATATGTAAGAAAAGAAAAGAAATCTGTTTTAATGATCTTCTGTTCTCTGCAACTCTCGCAGAATATATCAAAGATTCCGTTGGGATTGATACTCTTTAACATTGATAACTGATTTTTTTCCTCGGCTAATTTTTCTCCTAGTTTTAGGGGTGGGAGATTGCTTCCCACCGCATATAAAATTTCCACGATTGAATATGTTTGTGTGGCAAAAACAGGCGTGATCTGTTGGACGCAGGAGGAGGAGCGAACGGTGGCCATCAAAGTGCAATACGGCTAAGAAGGGCTGTTGCTGCTGGTTAACGGTAGTCAAGAGGGCCTTTGCAGCGTCCCTCTTCAAGGACAGAAAGTCCCACAAAAACGAAGACAAGGTAAGAATTCCTGCCTTTTGTTTTTCTTTTAAATTCAACCTTTGTGTGTTTCCGTCGTCTGCAGAGTAATCATGGTATAGTGGCGTGCTGCAGAAAAAAGCCGAGGCCAAGGAGGAGAAGCAGCAAAAGCAAACCGTTGCAATTACAGTGGCGTCGGCGCAAGTCCGAGTTGGAGACGGCGGCCATGGGCATGGGCAGAGCACACTGGCTACGGATTATTGTCGTCCGTGTTTGCCAAACTACATGGCCGCCACAGAATCCTCCAAGGCAAAGGCCAGAACAAAGGCGAAGGCTAGGTCGCAGAGCACTCGAACACAGCGTTGAAATGGTTCAAAGATTTGATAATGATTAATTTAGGGTATATTGTTTATTGCAATAAACAATATTTTTTTTAGTAATCAAGTATTATAAATTGAGTATCACCTTGAATACATATCTTGGTTATTGATGAGTGGCGAGGTACCTCTACACTCAACCATCCGAAAGGAGCGTTGCACGCGATCCGGTCGAACTCCACAGACGACTAGTTGTGGCACTTAGACAGTTATCCTTAGGTTGCAGTTCGCTGTCTTCCACCTTAGACTAGTATTATATTTGTCACGTATGGTTTAGTCCAGAGTGAGGTGTATGATGTGTTCCTAATTCTATGCTACCCCTGAAGGCAGTGGAAAATAATATTTAACTAAGCTACGATAGGAGGAAAAGGGTAAGAGAATCTAATCTAGCATAAGTGTGACAAGCAACTGATTCCTTGATCAACCATACACATCTTGGACCTCGTGCACGACTACCACTAGGATTACCAAGTGTAGATCCTAGGTATGCCACTAGGATTACCAAGCGCAGATCCCAGATACGTTACTGGGTTACCAAGCGTAGATCCTAGATACGCCACTGGGCTACCAAGTAGTCACACTTAAATGCTCGTAATCAAGTCGTACTCGTTCCACGTTCTAGGAGTTTAAGGGTGAGAGAGAGAAAACAGTAAATAACATTAAATAAATAAACAAACAAACAAATAACAAAGTGACTGCCGCAATGAAGTAATCTCGATCTTTATTGCCGGTCATGTGTGTGTCCAAGTACGTCACACTCGAATAAAGACACCGTACAATCACATTCACCACACTACGGGTAGACACAGAAAAATAATCTAACTCTGGAGGGATCAAACTGCAAGAGTTTTGCTACTTCTAACTCCTTATTATCAAAAAAGGGAGAGCTGCCTCTTATTTATAGATATGGTGGCAGACTGCGATATTGCGTACACGATATCGTGGGGGATGCGATATCACGACCGAAGCGATATCGCGGCCTATGCGAATCGTGTCTCATCATACCCCCACAACTGAATAAAAACTCGTCCTCGAGTTACAAGGAGAACAAGCTTCATTGATTACACAGTGGATAGGTAATGGATTATTAACTGGAAAAACAAAAAAGGAAAGGATGCCGCTGTGTGGGAAGACACAACACAAAAAAAATGCTACACTACAAAAAATGGAACTCATGTAGTTCCTGGTGGCGGTGGCTCCTGCATGGGTGCTTTCCCTTTGTCACGTGCTCCAAGCTTCAAAGGTTGACGATGTTGAAAAATGACTTGGAGCTTATCCTTTTCGGTCCGAGGATCTTGTGCTATCCATGCTAATGTTCCGATGTTTGACGAAGTCAGCACTTCCCACGAATAGGGTAGTTGCGGAAACATCTAATTAGCCTTGACATACCATGGCACGAACACCCATCATTCCTCTTCATAGGCTCTGGCTTTGTCTTTGTATTCGTGAAGCTCTGTTAGCCATCGAGCCAAGTCGGTTGCAACATCTTTCTATCCTTGGTAGCTTTCTTTTACAACCGCAAGTTCAAAATTTGTGACATCTAGTTTCTCAGCCAGCTTCTTGTGCTGTGCAAATTCTACTTCATATTTGATATGGGTGGAAGCTACCTGCTGCTCGAGCTCTAACCTTGAGCATCCTGCTGTTAACATGGCTAGGTTGGCATATCTAAGGTTTGCCAACTCCATGTATTCGATCAAGTCTTGGATCTGCAGGTCCCAGTTCTTAATTTCTACTTGGTGGGCGAAGGCGTAAGTATCCAATATGGCCCTCCAATCAGTGTGCTGAGCACTAATGTTGTTGATTTGAGCTTTGGCCATATTGATCTCCTTCTCCAGGATTTGTTTGTACATCTCCACCTGATCATGGAAATGCTCCTTCAGCTTCTCGTATCATTTAGCCTCATTCTGCCATGTGCTTATCTCAATGGCTGATTTTTGGCGAATAGCGCGTACCTTCTCAGTTGACCTGAATGAACTATTCTCATAACTAATGAAAGTGTTCATCGAGAACATTCTTTTGTTTCTCCACAGAAGTCAACTGGAGGTTATCTACAACCAACTACTTATTCTCTTCTTCTAAGGCCTTGAGTGCTTTATTGTACGCATGAATTTCCGCTTGTGCTGCGGAGGCATCCCAAGTGGCTGTCTCCTTTTCTTCTGCCACCTTCTTATTTTCTACAATTAGCTTTGTTAATTACTTGGTTCTGAAATTTTCTAGCTAGTCTACGGAAACAAATTGTAGAGGATCCCACTGTGCTGCTTGTAAGGCTACGAGCTGCTATTATAGTTTTTGCATTTCAACTTTAGCATGTTCTTCCCTTACTTTGGATATGACCAGCTTTCCCTTTGTGGAAATGAGGTCTGATTGAATTGCCATTACATCTTGGGGGATGTTAAACAGGGACGTCAGAACTTGCCCTGTTTGTAATAATCGATCTAGCGCATCCTCATGTTTTGCAGGAGTCATTGAGGTTCCGGCAAGAGTTTGAGCATCTCGTGCTCCTGAAAGATCTGCCGGTGGCACAATAGGTACATTAAAGGATTCTTTAATATGGTTAGTGACCACTTCAGCAGCTCCTGCAGCATCTTGGTGTTGCATGACCACTAGAGTGGCCCCTTCAACACTCTCTAACTACACTTGAAAAGATGCCACGTTTTTAGAGATTTGTTGTGACCATCTACTTTCCCCTCCTCCTGTTTGAATTGATAATTCACCCCTTGTGCAATCTAATGAAATAGTAGGCTGGTCGGCATCATCAATGATGTGGAAGAGGTTTGCGTCATTACGACTTCCCCAACTAACCATCTTTGCGATGGCCCTAAGATGGCTCATCGACGGTCTGTAGTCTTCCAGCAGCGGTGGCTAATCTTGGCTTGTGCTGGGTCTTGCTTCTTGTTGTTGGCTGGGACCTGTGGCTAGAGGTTAACTGGGTCCTGCAAGTTGAGTTGTAGGTGATCTAGTCATCTATTCTTCTTCTTCATTTGGTCCCAGCTCTTCACTAGTGCTCTTTCTTGAAGCTAGCACCTTTAATAACTCAGCATAAGAAGCATTCTAGGCCTTTCAGAGAACATCATTTGTGTATCCCTGAATACCAGCCCATCGGCACAGTTTTTTGATAAGGAAGGGAAAAGGCAACGCCATCTTCCCTAACTTCCGTTCTTCGAATCACCTTAGGATCTTCGTCAAATATAGATGGAGAAGGTTAGCGTTAACCTTTCCCATCAACATTGCACATCCCCTTGCCGCATACGTAGATATTCTTTTCAAACCTTTTGTGGAGAAGAGGTGATAGGTTCCAATTTTGAAACAAACCCACTCTTCTGTTGTCAGCTCACCAAAAGCTTTATCTTTACTATAAGCCTTCTCTAACCAATCCTTTCACACATCAGGCTCTGATCAGGTAGATAACCGAGCAACATGGGGGCCTGAATTCGGAAGGTTTAACACTTCCAAAATCACTTGCGCAGAAAAGTCTACTGTCCCACCACAAATGTTAACTGTGGTGCCTTGCTTCTTATTGTGCCAGAACAGGTACGTTTTACCTAAGTACTAGGCACCACATTCAGAGAGGACAGGACATAAGGGAGATCCCTTGAGGTGATCCCTAATAGCCTCAGGAGCGAACTCTGCAAAAGATTCGAAGTTTAGCTCCACAATCACAATAGTGAATGTGGACTTCTCATGGATAGCCTAAACACACTCCAGGGGCAATGTGAGTTGTTGTCCTGGTTCAAGCGCAGCAGCAGCTCCTCTTTCTACCTTCTCAGACCGTCTGGTAGGAGGTTCTTCTTGATGGATGCTGAATGATTGCACCTCCTATTCTGCATGTTGTCTGGTAGGGACCTGTCTTCTGCCTCTCTGAGGTTGTTTCGCTCTACCTTGCACAGGACCCCCTTGCTGTGCATGTTTTGGGGCCATCTGCAATCACATGGGCCAAACGTTAATAAGGTTGTTTTCAAAGTCAAGTTATACCTTACTACATGCCTTTAATTAAAGATCTTATGTTATCGTGTGATCGTGCCTAAAAATTATAATAATGGGTCCTATGACTCAGGTGGATTTCATTTTAATCTCCCAGTGTACCTAAGGTCATATGATTTTTGGCACAAGTTTTCTAAGTGTTAGTGTTAATTATCCTAATTTATGTCCTTTGGACGATGATAAATTTCAAAAAATTTGGGCAGTTTTTGACAAGTGTCTCTCCCCCACAACTAAACTGAACACTCTGGGTTCAAGCAGGTTCAAATAGAATTAAAATCAAAGCACCAGTGAGTGAGATATGAGTGGTCATGCAATCGCAACTCGTAGAGAAAAATTTCAAAAATTCCCCCTATGTAAATAGCAAAATGATGCTAAGTGTTGTGGCGGGGGTGTCCTATTTATAGGTAAATAGGACGTGATATCGTGTATGGTACATCGCGTACACGATATCTCATCCCCAGTGATGTGGGACACATGAAAAATACCAAATTTTTAATGATTTTCTTGAAATTAATGGTGTAAATTGAGGACATTGTCAAGTATTAAGATATCCTAGGGTAATTTCATTAATTCAAGAGGCACTATTAATGATAATGATGTGAATTTAGCAATTAAAAATTTGGTGGTTATGAAGAAAAGGGAATGTAATGGTACATTGGAATGTTCAAATTTAGAGGGATAATGGTAGGAAAAGAAAATTATAAAAAATTAAGCTGAGGGTAAGAAATTATGTGTTTGAACTAGAGAATTAGTGAAGATTACAACAAAATTACACAAGTGGGTCCTCCCCAAAGTAGGTTTCAACCTATTATGCCCTTGTGTAACCACAATTAAAGTGTCCATAGGCACTAGAAGAGTTAAATGTAATTCGCACTAACTCCACAAAACACATGCATGTAAATATCACCGAAATGAGATGAAAATTCTATGTTACACTGGACACGAGCTACAATTACATGAACAATGAGATGAGATGAAGTATTGAAAAGGATCGTAGAGATTGGGACATGAGGTAACTGACCCAGGGTACAATGAATCCTGCATGAAAAGCATGATTAAGGTGTCATTAACCCATCGTTCCAAGATCAGGACCAAGTCCATCCTTCTAAATAGTGACATCGCATTGCTTCATCACATGATGAACAAATATGAGAGTACCATAACAACAAGGAGTACGACCACTTGGCGTTTTATGCAAGGGAGGAGTGATTTTTGTTTTATGGCACTTCCTTTTCTTTTTCTTTTCTCTCTTTTTTTTCACTTTACTGAATTCAGAGAAGCCACCAACCTTCAGGCATGGGTGCATGTCTTTCCAGTGGGATCCCTTAGAACAACGTTTGATTTTTTTGAGTGCCCTTTTGATTACTCTTACTCCCATTTTTCATTAGATCTACAAGGATCTTAGTACAAGCACATTGCATGATAACTCCCACAAATGTCACCAAAGAGAATCCACAAGTCCCCTTGATGTCACACCCTAATCATTCCCTCTTGGTCCATCCTTCTTCATTCTAGGTACAATAACACAAAATTAATTTTAAGTTTTAGAAATTTCAAGAATATCACTGTACCCATGAACAGGACCTCTTTATTTATAGAGTGGATGAGTGGGTGTACTATTCCAAATAATTGATTACTCATGACTTAATAACATAAAACACATCTCAACCAACGATCCACATGAGTGTTTTATTCGTAGACGAGATTACATACAACAATGGAAAAATATAAACACACAAACACACACAAAAAGATAAAAAGATAAAACAAAAAGTTGAAAAATGAAAAACTAAAAAAAAAAACGTTGAAAAATTAAAGAAAACAAAAAATAATTATTAATCCTACTTGTTACTAAAATGGGAGGTATCCCCCATAACTAATCGATTGAGTATGGCAAGGATTAATAAATGGGAAAAAAGGATCCTTGCATGTTGGAAGTATTGGAATCGGTCCATACTTATCCCCTTGGATTTCACACACTTCATAATAAGCATAGTGGGGCACTTCATACGATGTAGTTCCTGGATAATGAGTTGACCCACTATGATGTTGGTGACCATTAGATGGTATGCAAGGATTGGGCTAATGCCTCCCATGGTTGTGTTCATTAGACCATATGGTTGTTGGAGTGTAAGTTGGTGGCCCTGATGAAGTTACATGAGGCACTGGGTTCAAAGGTAAGGGTGCACCATAGTGTGGGACTTGTGTTGGGTTGGAAGATGCAGTGGCCTCAGAGTTATGTTGTCCCTCCATACAGCTGTGTTTAAAGAAAGGATGCTTTTGATGTTGAGGAGGCTTCTCAGTGCTGTTAGTAGCAATAGCACAAGTGTTGTTCGTGGGTTGTTGCTGTGGCACAAACACCTTAGAAATGGTTGGTGGCACTGTGGAAGGAGGGAAAGGATAGGAATGTTGAAAGTTAGGAGGAGTATAAGATGCATAAGGTGGTGGCTGTGTTGGAGGTATGGGTTGATAGTATTGTGGAGAATGGTATTGTGGTGAGATAGAGTATGTTGGCCCAGTTGAAGAAATAGAGTGTTGAATGTGATAAGCATTCGAGTTCAGAAAATATGAAGGGTGCCTCCAGTCTAAGGGTGGATTCCCCCACGACTAGGATTGTTGCCACTGTGATCGAACACAGTATCTCTGTACGAACTTTGGATGTAACATGTTTCCCCAATGCTCATATAAATGTGACAAGATTGGGCATTGACCCTTGGGGTGATTGTACAGGCATATGTTGCATTCATACGTAGGATTGGCAGTTGAGCACTTATTCCCTTTAGTATTTTTCTCCGAATGTCTACTAATTTTTCCTGCTTCTTGGGTTGTCAAAACTCTATCTCCAATGATGTTGATATATTCTCCACACTTTTGATTCATCCATTCCAACATCTTATTGATCTTCTCAGCTTCTTCTAACGATTTTTGTATTGGCAAAGATGATGTTTCCACCTTAAGATTTGTTGATCTCTCCTTTTCATGACCATGGACCTTTGTTAAGTTGAAATTTTGGTCTCGTTGATTTTTTTTAACATTCTCCCATGTAGCTATTTCTCCTTCTTCTTTTGCTATCCACTTAATAAGCTCTTGGATTTGATGGGTTTGTAGTTCATATAGTTGACCTTGGGCATACGTTCCTAAGGTCTCCCTTATTTCATTACGTAGCCCATCAATGATATGGTACATTAGCCTTTCCTCCGAAAACCCATGGACTGGACAGTTGTTTAGCAATGTGTAATATCTTTCTAAGGCCATATCCAAGGGTTCATGTTGTGCTTGTTTCCATCCTTGGATTTGTTTCCTCAAGGCTGACACTCTTGCGTAGGTTTGATATTTTCGTTAAAGACCTCTACCATTGTTGACCAACGTCGTATTGAATTTAGTTTCAACGATCGATACCATACTTTTCCTTGGTCAACGAGTGTCATAGGAAAGAGCTTAAGTTTTTGCCAACTATTATCAATGTTATTCCATGTGTAGGCATCGTAGAAGGCTAGCAAATGTTGATGCGGATCTAAGTCATAGCCTCCTGAAAATTTCAGAAAGTTATTTAAATCAAGCCTAGGTAGATGGCTCTCTTTACAATGCCTACGTGAGATTTGAATGGCCTCCTATATTTGCGTTAAGCTTGTAGTGACCAGTGGGGGTTCATCGTCATCAAGTAAGTGATGTCTTTGTGTGTTGGGATGACGTTGTGTTTGTTCGTTTTTATAAGAAACTCCCACTTCAGGTTGTACACTCCAATCTTCATCGTCATATAGTTCGTTGGTCCTCCAATGAACTTCCTCACTAAGTGTGGCATTATTATCGTCTTGTAGGAGAGGCATTGTTGTGTGTGAATTTATGTGACTTTTTATAATTACTTCTTTTTAAGAGATATATCGTTAAGTTCTTTACAGTGACCTTGTATGATATAACTAATCTAGATAACTAGCATCGTCCCCAGCAATGGCGCCAATGATGAGTGGCGAGGTACCCCTACACTCAACCATACGAAATGAGCGTTGCACGTGCGATTTGGTCGAACTCCATAGACAAACTAGTTGTGGCACCTAGACAATTATCCTTAGGTTGTAGTTCGTTGTCTTCCCACCTGGACTAGTATTATATTTGTCACGTATGGTTTAGTCCAGAGTGAGGTGTATGATGTGTTCCTAATTCTATGCTACTCCTAAAGGCAGTGGAAAATAATATTTAACTAAGCTAAGCTAGGAGGAAAAGGGTAAGAGAATCTAATCTAGCCTAAGTGTGATGAGCAACCGATTCCTTGATCAACCGTACACATCTTAGATCTCGTGCACAACTACCACTGGGATTACCAAGTGTAGATCCTAGGTACACCAGTGGGATTACCAAGAATAGATCCCAGATACACCACTGGGTTACCAAGCATAGATCTTGGATACGTCATTGGGCTACCAAGTAGTCACACTTAAATGCTTGTAATCAAGTCGTACTCGTTCCGCGTTCTAGGAGTTTAAGGGTGTGTGTCCAAGTACGTCACACTTGAATAAAGACACCGTAAAATCACATTCACCACACTGCTTGCAGACATAGAAAAATAATCTAACTCTGGAGGGATCAAAATGCCAGAGCTTCGCTACTTCTAACTCCTTTTTATCAAACAAGGGAGAGCTGCCTCTTATTTATAGATATGGCGGCGGACTACGATTTAGTTCACAAAAGATCATCTACTAATCATATTACAAATTAGAGGGATATTCATTTCTTAGAAAGGGGTTGTTCCTTTGAATTTTTAATTCTTAATGGCATTAACAACTTTCTTTTCTCCTCTCATTTTACCTTTACTAGTTATGAAGGTAACTCTTGCATTGATCCTTTTTTGTCTAATCATGATAATATAGATGTAGTGAAAAACTTTCAAGTGGGAGAAAAATTTCCATAATTTCCTCATCATTATGTGAGATTCAATATTGCTGCTTCAATTATTTATATTCATTATAAGAAATGTAAAATTGGTTATGTCATAGAAGACATTCATTAGGATTTTCAAACAAGAGTGGATAATATGTTGGACAACAATGATAATGAGCTAGATTCGACTAATTTTCTTTTATCTATAAGTGCTCACATACAGATTAAGAAGAGGCTTTCTTATAGAAAACTCTAGTAATGTAGATTGTTTAACAACTCATAAATATGTTTTGGCTTCACATTTTGATATTTCAATACGAAAGAATTATAGAAAGCTTATATAATCTTTAAAAAGAATGTTCATTAAAGACGAGCAAGAAAGACTGATTAGTAAACTCTAATCAAATCTAAAAAGATTTTAGAATTTCTTATAAGAAAAATAGCAACATGGTTGGAATTTTTCCTTATTTACCATTCATACTTTCTTCAATGACCTTTTTAATCAACAGGCATCCCCTACTATGCAAGATAACTCTAGTGTTCTTAAGTTATATCTTGATGACATTTCTACAAGAATTCAAAGATTATCTTTTGGGAAATGTGCTAATGTTAATAAATTATATACAAATATTCTTAAATGATGTGGTTTATTGGTGTGGAAAGTAACTTACAACCTTCTTAATAAAGGGCTTTAACATGGTTTGGATTGCTCCTGATGTTCTAGCACCAATTGAGAAGTCTTGCTTTTCAAAAAGAGAGATGGGAATAAATCTTAATAATTACTGATTGATTACAATCAATTAAGTTTTCCCTAAGATTTTTGGTATAATTTTGTAGAATGAAATTACTTCATGGGTAGAAATGTAAGGTATTCTTTCTTAGTCACAACCAAGCTTCAAGAGAAATCAATTTACTATAGACCATCTAATAACCTTACATTATTGTATGGAGAAAGAAAAAAGGTCCAATCATAAAACTTTTATCTATTTTGATGATTTTTTTAAGGCTTATGATTTTGTTTCTTTAGATAAAATTTTAAAGAATTGATAACATTAACATTCCACAAGATCTCCTTTTTGCTACTAAGAAAATCTATGAGATAGTTAACACTATTATTGAGAATAATCTTACTAGAGAAGTAACCATTATCAACATCTTAGTTGAAGTTAAACAAGGTTGTCCTTTATCTCCTACCCTTTTTGACATATTTATACATGAATTGGAGGACTTGATGAAAAAGTCCTCTAATCATGCTATGTTAGTAAATATATTATTTTGAACATACTTTTCTTTGTAGATGATGTAGTCTTGATTATAAAATCAGCTATAGGATTAAATTATATGCTTCAAATTCTCTATGACTATTGAAACCATTATAATATGAAAGTTAATATTAATAAGACTAAAATTCTAGTTTGTAATACTAGAAATAGAAATTATAATTTTTAACCTGGAGAAAAAAGATTGATATTTGTGAATATTGTAAATATTTGGGAGTTAAATTTGCTAGTAATTATAGTTGAAATACTCTTATTGCTCAAAATATTTCAAGTAGTATGTGAGCTCTATTTGTTCTAAGAAATAATTACAGTAGGAAACAAATTTTGGCATGGGAGATTTATAGGTAAATTTTTTGTATTCTTGTCCAACCTGTATTATTATAGGGGTGTGTTGCATAGGGACCTTCTATTTCCACACATAATTGGAAAAAATTAGATCATGTTTAAACTTGGTTTCTTATATGTGAATTTCAAGTGAAAATGCTAGTTTTTTATGATATCTTACTTTTAGGAGCAAATTTACTTCCTCTTGAAGTTGAAGCCCTTTGTCAATTTATTTCTTATACTCAAAAGTTAAGTCACATGGAGGAAGTTAATTATGCTAAGGATATAATAAATGCTACATAAAAAGTGGATGGTTGCATCAATAAAAATTATGGCTTTGATCATAGAATATTGTAATGGAGGATCTTCCTTTAAATAAAAGGCTCTTCAAGAAGACTATAAAAACATTTTGATGAAAGTTTAGTTCAACATGTTAGAGAAAAGACATTTTTATTTACATTTTATTAGAAGAGGTTTGTTATCTAGTACTCAAAAGTATCTATTCTTAGCTATTCCTATTCATTTAAGGAATAAAATTACTAGAGCAAAAATAAGCTCTCATTATCTTCTTATTGAGACAGGTTGTTGGATTAATTTATTAAAAGAAGAGCATATTTGTAGACTATGCAAACAAAGCATAGAAGATGAAGGACATATCTTTTTTATTTTACTTATCTTTGGCTTACATTCAAATGAATTATAATGTTAACTGTAATATGCTTATTTTTTTTCTTTTTTCAAATTGACCCTATTTCCTTAGGGCATTATATCAACAATTTTTTCAACTTTTATCAAAAATAAGTTAAGGCTATGTAATCATTCAACAAATCCTTTATGATTTCCTAGATATAATAAAAGTTTCTAGTTTCTAGTAAAATAAAATTTTGAAATTTTATTATATGGTGGTATATATTGGTATGTATGGGAGGTATGGAACCTAAATAATTTGTTTCTTTTAGAGCTAGGAGGATGGAGACAAGGGATAGGGAGAGAGAGCAGGGGGGGGGGGCGGGGGCAAGGGATGTGGTGGGTGGGGTGGGGTGGGGGGAGGTGCGAAAAGGGATGGGGTGATAGGATGGTGGTGTTGAAATCTTGAAATTATTGTAATTTAGGTACACACTAAGATATAGAGTCCAATTATGATTTTATAACTTAGTATTACCCATCAAAATTAAGCTCATGACATGAAGCTTTCAAATCAAGAGTCTTACTAGGCTAACACTTCATTGTTTGAAATAATTTAACTATAGGTACACCTTAAGACATATAGCTAACCTAAAATACTATGTTTAAAACTAAAATTAAAATCTAAGTTTTTATTACATTTGTAGATAAAAAAAAATATGTTAAACAAATAATGCATTCATCTCATGAAAAATAAGAATAATGATGAATAGCGAGTACCTCCTATGCCCAACCATATAATTTACAAGTGTTCACACACAACCTGACTGAATTCCGTGGATGGGACTAGTTTGGCATCTAGATCATTAAGAATTAATCAGAATTTACTATCTTCCTACTTGGACTAGTGGTAGCTTTTTCATGTATGATTTAGTTTAATGTGAGGCATATGATGGTTGATGTTGTTGTGACTTTCTACTACTCCTAATGATAACAAAGAAATGAATTATTTAATATAATCAATAATAGAAAGATAAATGCTAAACTAGCCTATGGACGATGAGTGTGTCTATTCCTAGCTTACCGTACATGTCCTGAACTCATGTATCCACTACTGGGATTACCAAGTGTTATGCTACTGGGTGAACCAAGCAATGATGTTATTGGGGTTACCAAGTAAATATGTGTTTATACTCAAAACTAGTCACACTCATTCCACCAATTCATTAATATGCATGGAAACATAAATATTAACTAAGTACATGGAATATAAATTGCATTAAAAGTAAATTTAATTTGAGTGTAAGTGCTACAATGAATAAGAATCATTCTTGATATTATTGTTATTCATGGAATGTGTCTAGGTACATTGACACTCGAATAAGACGATGTACAATTGACTCAGATCCACACTACAGGCACTCATTGACTATTCCCTAAGACTATGG
Organism: Gnetum montanum; assembly: GCA_015680685.1. Classification (NCBI taxonomy): domain Eukaryota; kingdom Viridiplantae; phylum Streptophyta; class Gnetopsida; order Gnetales; family Gnetaceae; genus Gnetum; species Gnetum montanum. Next base: position 424,680 of record MNCI01028318.1, on the reverse strand, counting down.
AATAAAATTAAAAGAGTTCAGCTACTCTATTGAAAAAAATGTCAAATATGCAATGCGAGCACACATTTTTATAGGCGGAGTTAGACACTTTGTTGATGCATCATCCCATGCATCGATAGTTACACGTTAACATAGCTACGACATCGTAGATGCGATGTAGCACTTACGATGTAGTAGCCACCAGAGACATGTCGATAGGGATGCTATAATGTAGACATGATGTAGCATCTATAACATTACATCTACAATCTCTCAACCAATTGATGCCTCATCAAATAGATTCAATAAAGTAGCTAAGATCAACTTGATGCAACAAAAATAGATCATAGAAATTTTTTGTTGTAATATTATATTTTTTTAGTTAATTAAAACAAAATTAAGTAAAACATGTTTCTCATTCCCAAGATCTCATCATCCACATAACATGCATGTGTAGCTTTCTTTGCAAAGGTTAATCCATTGTCCACTTTATATCTTGAGTTGATTAAACTTAGTAGTAAGACCATTTACTTGGTAACCCCAGGTTATAGGTTTGATTCCATTGGGCAACACTAAGTTATAAATTTTAAAAAATTCTATAAAAGAAATTTTGAAATTGATCTAATAGATTCAAGAGGTCTTAATAGATGTAAGTTAAAAATTTTAGTTTTAGTTTCATAAATTTCTTCTAAATTTAGTTGATTATCTCTAGTATGTTGTAAATAAAATTTTTTTCTTATCTTCCACATTTACCCACAACTTTTCTAACACATGCTAATTAACTAACTTGCATATGTGCATAGGAGTTCTTACTACTTCCAATAAGATATTCCATGTATTTAGCTATTTTATCCCCATAGACATACTATTCTTATTCTTTTTTGTCCTCAATAACTACTTTGGAAAATTTGTTTGCCTAGTTTTTGCCAAATTTCAAATATAGCTAATGAATTAAAAGAGAGCTCCACCTTCTAAGTGGAGTAATTCACATTCCAAAAGTAAAATAAAATAAGGTGTTTAAGCCTTCATCTTTAATTCATCTACTAAAAATATTTTTAAAATATTTTAATAGCTTACTAATTTTTTACACTAAGGCTTAGCCCCCATACAACACTATAGGATAAAGAAATTGTGAATATGATTTTAACTAGGGAAATTGATAGATTGGTTTTAGTAATTTATTCTTATCCTCTATGTTATAAAATGCATTCATTGTCAAAGGATTTCTCTCTAAATGGAAGAAACCAATGTGCCTTAAAATTCAAGATTTCTAGTTTCATTGATCATGTTATATGTAATGTCTTGTCAATTGATTGTGTTGAAGTGATATTAGAAAGACTTGAAATTTTGATGATGCTAGAAATGTATGGTTAATAGCTAAAGAGAATGAAATTCATGAGTTGATCCCAATGATAGTTGTGTAAGTGAGGAGTTACACCTTAATGAACAAAACATTGATTCTATTGGGGGAGAGAATACATCCAAAAGCATGATGAGATACATATTGGTTTTAATGTGATATTCTCAATTGCATCATTTATGCTTTCTACTACGTCATTTCGAGTAAAGTAAATAAATCATTATCATCATAATTCTAGTCTTGTCATAATAAAATGGGGTTGACTACATGAGTTATTTTTGGCCATTTATCTCTATGAAGAGCTAGATTTTTGTTTGTTTGTACATTCTTCAAATTATCTTGAATCATTTTCCCCATGTATTTTTTGGTCTTCCTTTTGATGGATTTTTTGAAATAATGATGTAGCAACATTTGTTTATAGGCTTATTGTTTGATCTTCTTTGCACATGTCCAAACCATCTAAGCCTCCATTCTTATAGTTTATCTAAAATAGAAGCCCCTTCAAGACTTCCTTTGATGTTTGTATTATGTAGTTTATCTCTTCTAGTAATGTAGTAAAGTGAATAAATACATAAAAAATTAAAATAACAATTATTAGCTTCTTCTAAAAAGACATTATTATAAAAAGCATAAATTTCATGAATAGAGATGTTAAGAAATAGAGAGGCTTTACCCTAAAAATACTTCTAAAAATTGTTGGGCTCTTTTTAATCATGTATAAAAATGCCTTTATTATTCTTTAAAAAAATTCTTTTTTTCTCTAATCAAGCATTTGTAATGCTTCATCAAATTTTGTCTTTAACCCTTATCAATTGTTTTAATGTCCCTTCTAACCTATACAAATTCATCCTCAAACTAGTTTTTCTAAGAATTATGTCTATGATCATTGATGAACTATTTAACTACCTCTAGTTACATCTACTTCAACTACTTAACATGTACAAAAATTAATTTATAAACTATTAATTAAACTTTCTATATGTCCTAAAATAATATAATTAACGTTTCTTTAGGTGGTTGAGTTCTTATTGATTTCTATAATTGTCTAGATGTTACTAGTATGTTGTTCTTTTATATTATGAATTTACCAATGATAAGTGGCCTAGGTAATTAATTCATTTTCTTTCTTACACAAAAGGTTGCTACTTTGAATCACACTTAAGACATTGTTATATTTCTCTGTAATTCTTCTATAGTATCATGTTGGTTATATATCTTGGAGTGTACTTATAGTCATTCTTTTCTATTTTGATACCACCTTTCATATTATAAATTTTCTTATTGCTTCATTTGTAAAGGTTTTTTATTTANTGTCATTTATTAGATCATAGAAATATACATGCTATGAGTTTTAAAAACATCATTAAGAAAATTACTAAGTGTTCTTGATAACATTTGAAACAAATTAATCAAATTTTCAAATGTAATATATCCCATTTGTGTCAAATGTGCTCACATGTAGACAAGAAAATGTGGTATTCATCTTTAATGTTATTGTACTACATAGTCAATATATTCATTTTCTATGAGGAATTTTGAGCCATGTACTTGTTTCAATTCTCTAATGATGAGATCATGTTTACATTTTGCTAATTATGTATCACAAATGATAAGGAATAGTAGCAAATAAATACCCTCCATATGAATTAATGTCTCCATAATACTATTCAAATAGAAATAATTTTTTCTTCTACATATTCTCATAGTTTTGAAATAATGCTTATTTTACTAATTTACAATCTTTCTTAGGATTCGAAGAAAGAATGTACTCTTGAATATTCCATTTATTAAGACATAAAACTTCCTCATAAAGACATCCTTTATTATGGATTTCCATCATTCCTTTTTTGGAGTATTTATTTCTTGCTTATCTAGTACTTAAATAAATTTGGAAGACATGGGGGAAGCTTAGTAAGTATTAGTATTACAACCATATTATAGTTTTATAAGATATGCCTAAGCAAATTAGTCCATGTTGGACGCTATTTTATGAATGAAGGTGTGTTAGTAATTCATCTAGATTGTGTACCACTTGAAGTAAATTTAGTATCAATGTAGTTTCTTTCCTACATATGTACATTATATGGATTATAGGAAAGGAGGCTTTTAGCTTATATGGTTTCAATATAAAGAGGAAAAAAAAATTTTAAAAATGAATTTCTAATCTTAAGAATTTATTTATAGTTGATTATAGATTGCATCAAGCTTTTAGAAAGATGTTTTTGAAGAATGACCAATTTTTTTTCCTTTTAATTCCAAAGTTGCATATGAGATTATTACCACAAATAATTTTATTCATAAAAAACTCAATGAGGCTTAGAAAATATATTTATCATTATACGTTTTGATGAGAAAAAAGGAAGATATTTAGAAAATTCTTCTCTTTCTAAAAATTCATATTTTGTATGGTATCTTTTTCATCAAGGTCTTCCTATTGGTACTTGTCTTCAACCTATGGAAATTGTTTCTTCTTAATGTCCTCTTTATGGAAGTGAAAACTCATTTTTTCATATTCTTTTGAGTGTTTTGTTAAACAAAATACTTGGAAATGGACATCCATAATTTATAATAACTTTCAATCAAGCATTAATAATATCTTTGTTGGTGATTAACCTACTTTGTGTACTTCCTTTCTTTACATGTGAAAGTATATTTGATCACTTATTCTCTATTTTATTTATAAGCTTCAATGTGTAGTTAGGTTTCAAAAGAAAAAGCATAACTATGACATTTATTTAGGAGTTAAATATGAGATTCTTAAAGATGTCACTTTTTAGTTACAGCTTCAAGCAAAAAATATTTCAATGAAAGCTAAACAATTAATTTCTTTCTTTCCATATAAAATGTTTTTTGTTTGTTTATTTTGGAGGCTCAAGCATAGGAATCTTTTAGCTTTCATTACTATTTGTTCATTTTTTCTTATTATAGATTTTTTTTAGAGATAGTCTTCTTCTTCTTTTTACAAGAAACCCTTTCTTAAGAAGTAAAAACTCATCAGGATGCTTCTAAACAAGGGTAAGGCTTATTCCTTTTTCTACCCTAGAGAAAAGGTTTTGTAGGATTGGTTATAAGAATGAAAACCTAAAAATGCATTCCCAAAATTATTGGACTTTTTCTTTATACTCTCTCTTTATTCATCTACTGCTCTAAATTTTTAAAATATTATTATTCATTTATTTTTCTTGGAATTCAACATTCTTACCCTTGCCCTCCCTCACCAAATGCCATCTTGAAAAAGGTCTAAAATGGTGTCATTCGATGATAAGTAGTTGTAATTAGTATAAAAATGTCTTTAACAAAAGGGCATATGGTAATTACGGGCATGCATCATGAGGAAATCTTTGGAGGTTTAACCTAAGGTATTTAAATTGGTAACTTAGTAGTTGTACTATTAGGGATTTGTGAAACTAGTAAAGGCAAGTAATAGAGCTAGGTGAAGCAATATAGAAAGGGACTTTGCCACTTTTTCTGACCAGGTTTAGGCCTAACCATGATGGTAGTGTAGGATTTCCTATAAGGGATATAGATGTTGAAGGAATACAGCTCCATTAAACCCTTAGAGCATGACCTAGATACACTCATTTAATTCTAGTTTTTTCTTATTAAAAATGTTTACTTTTAATTTTTTCTACATTTGCTATATTTCTTTACTTTGCATAATACTGAATATAACATATATTTGACATTTTCCATGACATTTAAACATGGAATATCATAATCAATATCAAAGTGAACCATGAGCCAAGGTAAACTAGAATAATGGACTCATCATGATTCAAGGACAAACTACAAACTACTATTTAATTTGAATAGTGAACCATCATTAAAAGTACCATGTTCAAGAGGAATCTTGCTTTTGAAAGGAGCTATGATTCTAAATGAATGAAGAACTAACAGGATACATTAACTATAGGTAACTCTAATAAGATAAGAAGGTAAAGTTCCTCCAAGTAATTCTTACCCATTTTTTAGTAGTACCAGGCTTTTCCTTAGTCATATAAAGACCCAAACTCTTTAAGTTTCAATTTAGGAAAGTAACCAAAATTATATTTAACATCTTCCTCATAAGGTTAGAGATTCTTTTCCTTAAGTCTTAAGATATTGATTCTTTCCTTTTCTAAACACGATATTTTATATCTATCTTGGCTTGATTTATTACCAAATTTATAGAAATCAGCTAGACAACCTAATTAAATTAGCATAAGAAAATTGAGCTAATAATAGATTCCTTCTACTTGATAAGTAAGTGATATAAAGAGAAATTAACAGTCATTAATTAATAATGATGTACCTTGCATTTCTAACCTCTTTTCATAGATTAGATAGAATAAGCTTGATAATCCTTAGTGTTAAAATCATGATTTAGGAAATGAATATGTTAATGTCACACCTTAAGCAATCTTACACCTCGATTACACTTAATCATACCTTTGCATATCGTAAGTGTAATTGGGAAAACAACAAATAACTATTAAGGCTAGTTCACTTCCTAGAGGCTAGTGTATTGGAAGACAAGGGGTCTATGAAATTCAATCAAATTGCATGTGAATGCTTAGTGATTCATATCGTTGAGCATAGGGGTATTTGATGCTCATCATTGGTGCTATTGCCAAGGACTCTTTTTTGTCTGAAATGTGTACTATTTAGGCATAGTGAAAATCATTAACATCATTGGATGAACCCTAAGATCAAAAATCATTCTAAAAATAAATATCATAATTTAATCACACTGACATATTATTTTAATTTCAAAATTTCTTATCATAAGCATAATGATACTAAACTGTCAATGCCTTAAAGAATGTAGGATGGTATATACTTATCTTGATGAGTATATACCTGACTTCAGCTTCATCATACCTCAAGATGAACAACTATGGTGGCAAGATATGGAGGGAAACATTTTAATGCATTCTAATCAATCTATGCTTGGGATGCTACTCCAAATCCTTAGGAGGTTGGACATATAGGATCTAAAAGAAGAGTACATTGTGCATGATCATGACTACTAGGACTACCCTCCCATTGAAACACAATGCAAGAGAGATCAACACTAGGAGAAGCACCATAAAGCTTTAAAGGGGAAATGGATCATGAACCCCTTATTCCTACTCAACCAAAATAAAAATGAGGATCCTCCCTCTAGGGGTTCTCAACATGAATATTCCCCACCTCTTGATATTGATGATGGAGGCTTGAACTTGAATCTATAGTCCATTATTAACAATCTACGTTTAGGAAAAGTGGGAGTCAAGGCAGGCGCTTGAGCAAGCATCAAGATGACAAGAAAGCTAATGAATGTGGCTATGACAAGCATAGAGGAGGTGGTAGATACCATAGTGGTGGTAGTCCTCCTCCCTCTTTATCCTCTTCATCTACATCTTCTTCTTCCTCTTCTAGTTTTGATAGATGCCATCGAAGGGACAACCATGATGAAGGTAAAAAACAGGACAATAATGATTGCAGGGCCTGCCATGAATGAAGGGGTAGTAGAGGACATCATAGGAATCATCAAAATAATGATGATGATGAGCATTTTCTAGAAACTTAAAGCATGCTGAATATTGTAAAGGTAGTAAAAATTCCAACTAGGCATGTGAGAGATTGTTGAATCAAGCTACTTGACATGAACAATATCCCTAGATTTGAGTGGGGTTCTAACTCTGATATGTAAACATTTATTCAAGACTTTCATGATGCTTATGCCTTATAGAATATTGAAAATGATTGGTATAAATTAAAGCTATTTCATAGGACACTCATCAAGGAAGTAGAAAGTTGGTATCGATCCTTGGAGTTGGAATCGATATGTAGGTGAAGTACAATGCTAGAGTTGTTCAATGATAAATACCAGATGTGCTCCCAAGTTTCTAATATAAGAAAGAAAATCTAAAGATGGAAGCAAGGAACACATGAACCATTGGACAACACCATGGATAGATATTATTCTCTCATACATTGATGCCATGACCATGGTTATTCTTAGTGAGAATAACTTCTCCACATCATAGATGGACTTAGAATAGAAATGAGAAGAACTTTTGGGGTTTATACCCAATGAATACTATTAGAAGTTAGAGCCCATTAGATCAAAAGGCTAATAGAACAAGTAGCAAAATAAGGAGAGTTGAGCAAATGGGAAAGTGCTAAGGAATATAACTTGGATCCTTCCATTAGAAAAAGGAAGGTTCACTTTTGCAACACAAAGGAGGGGTCATCACTTGATGAGTTGGTGTAGCAAAAACCCTTGCCAATACAAAAAATTATTTTTGATATATTGGCCAAGGTTGATAAATTATGGATTCTTTGGATTAAAAGTTCTAGAGTTTTCTAAAAATCATAGAAGAATCAAGAGAGTAGAGTAGTGATCATAATTGCAAGAGGCAGAAAGAAGCTAAACATGCCTACCAAAGGGTTAAGGATAATTTGTAGTAGTAGAAGAGGTTGTGGAGTCAAAATCAAACGATGATTATGGATGTAACATTTTCCAATACAAACATCCTAAAGGATGTTGCCTTGTCATGTCACACTTGTAGGATTTTAGGATGTATGCATTGAATTCTAGATTGGTAAGAAGGCAAGTGTCTACAATATTACCTTATTTTTAAGGTAATAAAAGGCAATTCCATGAGAAAAAACAAGATTATTATCCAAGTGGGGCTCCACCATAGCCATATGAGAAATACCAGTAGTCTTAACACCCACTGTCATGGGGGATGCCACCACCAAAGCAATAGTACCTTTATAGACAACTAGATTCGTATGGGTACTATGTTCAACAACTAATGTCTCCATGTGACTCTTCTAGTCATGCTTCTTTTAAGCATCACTATGATCCTTTAAAGTATTACAAAACTTATTCTCCATCTGCTAGAGGGGTAATCCCATATCCTTATCACCCTTATCATCTTTCTGCATATGCCCCTCCACCCTCAACCCAGTTACCACTTGCTCTGTTAATGTTAGAAGAAATTTTTCCTCATCCATAACAACACAGCAAAATGATGTCATTTAACTTATATCTAGCTCCTTAGTCGAGTGGTTTAGAAACTAGATCATGAAAAGAACCTTTCTGAACCAATAGCCCAGCTAATCGCTCACATACACCTATAGCTAGCAACCCTACTTCTCCATCTCCCTTTACATCTAATCTATTCAAGTCACCTTCAAACCAAACACCTCCCAAACTTCATAATTTCATGTTAACTTATGTGGTAACTAATTAGATAAAAGCTAGTCACCTTCTCAAGAAATTATCTAATTCTAGAAGTCCCCTTATTTACCTTCAAATAATTGGGAAGGAGCCTTGTAAGGATCTTTTGGATTTAGGTTTTGATGTTAATTTGATTTCCCATGAAATTTATAAAGCTTGGAACCTATATCCACTCAAGAAGAACAACGTCCATCCTGAGTTGGTTGATTAGTTTATCACTATTCCCTTAGGATTGGTGGAGGACATTGTGACTACTATTTTTGGATGGTTCTACACCATGGATTTCCTAGTGATTTGAGTGGACAATTGTAAGAAGGACTTTCCAATCATCATGAGAAGGACATGGCTAAGCACTATTGATGCATAATTGGGGATCCAAGATCTTTTCTTTGAAATATCTAAAGAAAATGCATTTAGAAAGATTGAGAGGAAGAAACTTTCATGCATTGCATACAATGATATAGGGTGCAACTATGTGCAGAAACTATGGGATGTTAATAGAATATCTATCAAAGCATGTAGTTAGTGTGTTGATATATATGAAATTCAAAGATGCTTGTATGTAGTAGCAACAAAGTAGGAGGGAACCTAGTGGTTGACAATTGATCCTAAGAGAAGCTCAAGATTTTGCATGGAACCTGTTGAGAGCCTAACATATGCCTATGTGGAAGACATGGATGAACTAGAGCAAGTTCATCACCAAATGATGCAAATGATCACACCTATTAGGGAGAGCTAGAAATCCTTGAAAATTTTAAACAAGAGCCCTTAAAGTTAAAAACTCTACTTACTAGCATGGAATATGCATTCTTGAAAAATGAGTAGTAATAATCAATGCCAATCTTGCTCCTAAATAGAATAGATGTTATTGAAGGTGGTTAATAAATAGTTAATAGCCTTTTCTTGGTCGTAACTTGAACTCACAGGGATTGATCCTAGGATATGTGAACATCATATTTACATTGATCCAGCCATGAAGCCAAAGAGGTAGCTGCAATAATAGTTAAATCCAAAGTTGAAAAAAATCTTCAAAGAGGAAATTGAACAGCTCCTCAAGGTAAGATTTATTTATCCCATTGTAGATAGTGAGTCGGTTAGTGCACTCATGATTGTACCCAAGAAAGGTGGCAAGTGACAGGACTACATCTACTTTCAACTATTGAACATGACAACATTTAAAGATCACTTCCTATTGCCATTTGTGGATTAAGTGTTAGACACTATATTTGGGCTTTACTATTATATTTTTTTGGATGGTTATAGTGGCTATAATCAAATCTAGATCATTCCAAAGGATAAGGCAAAAACAACATTCACAAGTCCCTAGGGAACGTTTGCATATCGAAAGATGCCATTTGGCCTATGCAATGCCCTTGCCACGTTCCAATGCCTGGTCTTGAGTATTTTTTAGCAATATATTGGTAGTAGTGTGGAAGTCTTCATGGATGACTTCTTCACCTATAGGGCTTCTTTTGAGCAAGCCTTGAACAACCTTGAGCAAGTGCTTAAAAGTTGTGTGAAGATGAACCTTTAGCTTAATTGGTAAAAGAGCCATTTAATGGTCTAGGATGGCATTGTACTAGGGCATAGAATTTCTTAGGTAAGGATTGAGGTTAACATTGAAAATATTAGCATCATTAAAGGAATAAATTACTAATTGAAAACTATTAAAGATGTTTGGTCATTCTTTGGACACATTGGCTACTATCGACGATTCATTAAGAATTTCTTTATGATCGCAACACCATTAGTTAAGCTTACAAAGAAAGATGTTACATTCATCTAGACCAAGGAATGAAAAAATGCATTTTAGAGCCTTAAAAAGAATCTCATAGAGACTCCATTTCTATGAGCACCTCACTGGTCTAGATTGTTTCATATAATCATAGATGCAGCAAACTATGCCTTGGGGACCATGCTTACACAGTAGGATAATTAGAAATGTCCTTATTACATCCACTACACAAGCTAAACCATTGTGGGTGCATAGCTAAACTGCACCACCACAAAAAATAAATTTGATGACAATGGTGTTTTCCTTGGAGAAATTCAAGCACTATGTGCTTGGATACAAGGTGTTTGTGCACACAGACCATAGTGCAATTCACTTCCTAATGAATAAGCTAACGATGAGCCTCATGTCATATGGTGGCTGGTGACCTTGTAGGAATTTGATCTTATGATGGTAGATCAAAAGAAAATTGAGAATGTGGTCACTAACCACTTATCTCAATTGAGATGGGACAATAAATATGAGAAAAGCCCATTTTTTTATTAGTTTCTTGATGAACTCCTCTTTGTCAAGGCTATAATTGAACCATTTCCCACTTAGTCTAAATGGTACGATGGCGTTCTCACTTATCCTCTCACTCAAGAGATACTACAAGAGCTAGACTATAGGAAGAAATAATAGTTTCTTCACTAGGTGAAATGCTTCATGGAGATCAATAGGCACCTCTACACAGTGTGTGCCAATGACCTAGTTTGTTGATGTGTCCTTGATGCTGATCAATTATGCATTTGCCAAGATGCTCATGAGGGTCCTTGTGGGGGCCACTATGTAGGGAGATACATGACCATTAAAATCCTAATGAAAAGATATTACTGGCCAAAACCTTTTAGGGATGCTCACCAATTTGTTAGCTCTTGTGAACACTGCCAACACGATGTTGGAATGACCACTCTTATGGAGGGATCTCAATAGTGGATTCAACCATTGGAATCCTTCAACATCTAGGGCATTTACTTCATGGGTCCCATCACGTCCATGTTAAATGAAAAGGCATACATAATCATCATTGTTGATTACTACATAAAATAGGCAAAAGCAACAACTGTCACTAACTGTACATCTTGTATTGTTACTTAGTTTGTACAAAAAAATGTTGTAAATAGATTTGGTGTGCCATGTGCACTAATTTCTGATAACAGAACCCATTTTATAAGTACTACCTTTTGGAAGCTCATGCAACACTTATGTGTTGAGCATAAATTAACAACACCTTACCACCTCCAAGACAATGATTAAGCTAAGGTTACAAATAGGAAAATCACTAAGATCTTAATGAGGAAAGTTAGCAAATATAGGAGAGACTAGAGCATGAAACTCAACAATGTTCTTTGAGCCTACTGCCTCACCTAGAATCTACATATAAGCTATTCTCCTTATGAGCTAGTGTATGGAAAATTTCCAACTCTTCCTATTTAGTCTAAGCTTCGTACACTTTCAATAGGTTGTGATCATAACCTTGACTTAAGGCTAACATAAAAAGAAAGATTAATGAATCTCAACCTAATAGATGAAAATTAATTCATGGCCCTCTCATCTAACAAGTTGCATAAGGCATTTAGCAAAAAGCGCCATGACCTTAGAATTAGAAAAGTCAAATTCCAAACAGGAGATAAGGTCCTCTACTGAAATCCCACACACGTATCTTAACTAAGTAAGTTCTAAACATTGTGGGAAGGGCCTTACATCATTTACAAAACCTTTCCTTCTAGAGCGATGTTAATCTACAAACCTAAGAGCCCAAACAAAAAGTAGCTGATCAACACACAACAAGTCAAACCTTTCCATGAGCTTAAGTAAGCCAGTGTAACAAATGCCTCATCGGATGGATTACCACACTCAATCTTTCAAAGCTCCTCCTTTCAACTTATTCATGGAGGAGATGGCAATCCATGCTAGCCATTATAGTGACTTCTTAGTTTTTCATCCCTTTTTTTTACACAATTTTTTTTTACACCTTGTTATTTTCATAACTTTTTATTTTACACCTTCTTTATCTTACACCTTTTTTTTTTTTACTTTATTAGCTTTTTCCAATTTTTATTTTATTAGTTTTTTCCAATTTTTATTTTAGAACATCATTAGTACATTTTATTTTTCTTTAATATTTTACAATTTCTTGTATACTTTTCTTTATTTTGGTGTGATTTTCTTATTGTGTTCTAATAATAATGTGCCTTATTGCCAACTGGCTATAGTGTGGTTTGCTTGATGTGGGCATGTGCTATGTGGTTATTTGATTATTGGTGTTAGGATTATAGCCTTAAATTTTGTTACTAATAATTAAGACATGGTTTCTTTTTCATGAAATAGGCAATGAATCCACAACATCCACCCATCCACAAACTCTATGTTTTTCCTTGTTTTGGAAGTATGAGGTTCCTTTTCCTGAAGTAAAACTTTCATGAACTTGTGAGCTTGGTAGTTTTTAAACTTGGAAAGGATTCAAATGTTTGAATAGGGTATGACTACAAGGGGAACCAATACTCTTTGTACTCTTTTACGTACTTGGATACATGAGTGTTTTCAGGGATTTCTTACCATTTCGTGTTAACTAATAATAGGAAGGTAAATAAGTCTTTGCATGGTGTGGTTCCTATGGAAATATTCAAAAGTAAAAAGATGATGGAAATTCAAAACACATCCATTAGCCAAAATAAATGGGCTATAACCATTGGTTATGGGACTAGAAAGACATGTTACCCATGCTTGAAGGTTCTCTCTAACTAAGGCCCTTTCTCACTTCCTACTTCTCTTTTCTTCTTAAATAAGGTATGATGGTTGTTCTATGGAAGCACTCTTGTGTCTCAAGGGGATGGACCAGTCTTAGAGTGGTGATGCAAAGTCATTGAATGTGATTTGTTTTGANCAGTCTTAGAGTGGTGATGCAAAGTCATTGAATGTGATTTGTTTTGGTCTAGACTAAGGATGGATTTTATTAGGTTAGTTAACCACAAAATTCATGAGGGACTTCATGTGACCTTAATCAGGAACTCCATTCCACTTTCTCTCTCTCATCTTGAAACACCACAAAATTTGAGTAATAGCACCTCAATAGAAATTTTGTCTAAGTGTCAACAGAAGACAAATTTTTCTGTGTTTGACACATGCTTCCATTGTTGGGGCTACGTTTCAAAGTGTAGTGAGTGTACCATGCAACACAGAGCCAAATTTGCAAAATTTTCTAAGTGTTGATAATAGTTGTAAAACTTTTTCTAAGAATTGTGCTACACTCCCATTCTCCTTGCTATGCTCTAGAGTATAGCTAGCAGAGCATGCACCTTAGTGGCTAGTTTTGCTAAGATGTCAAGCCAAAATTTGTCAAGCTAGTTTAGCATAAAAAGAAGTAATTTAGTAAATTTTCTAACTCTTGAAACTACCCCTCTTGCTACACTCTAGAGCATAGCTAGCATAGCCTAGATAAAGATTGTAAGTTTTGCTATTTTTTTCTATGTTAGTGCTATGCTCTCACTCTTCTTGCTATGCTCCAGAGCATAGATAGCGTAGCCAACATTGGACCTCAATTTTTATAGAATTTTCTTAACTGTTGGGTTACGCTCCAAAGCATAGCTGGTACAACAATGCAAGGTAACCTCAAAAAGCTTCCAGATCTCAACACTAGCCTTCATCTTAGCTCTAGCACCTCTCTAGCAAGCAATATTAGAAATTTTTATTTATTTTACACCCCTCACTTGTTCCAAATTGTACCTACACTCAACCCCACTCGAAAGAGAAGAGAATGTAGTCCTAGAGCATAGCCTCCAAATTGCACTATTTTGCATTTTTTGTAGGTACATTGTGGTCTCTTCAACTCTAGCACATGTAGTCTTAGAAACATATTCATGGTCTATTAGTCTTAGGGTCCATTCAAGCACACCAAAGTATGGCATCATTTTGCTCTAGTGGAAGCATAGATGGTGTCAGCCTTGCCTCAACTACCCTCTTTTCCACTTGGCACCCAATTTGCATTTCATGTCTACCCTAACCCTATAACTACCCCTACATTTCACATTTTAGGGGTTGATACTTTTTGAGGCATTAGCATTTTGAAGCATTTGGTGGACATTTTCACTCAGTATTCGGCATCTTGGCATTGGCACCCTTGCACCTGAACACACTTAGCACCTTGGCAAAACTTTGGGACACCTTTCCGCATCTTTGCACACTGCAACCCACAAGATACTGGGGTAGCCAACCTAGCAGACTTAGACTTCACAGCTGATATCATTTTCATAGCCTAGACATCCCAAAGACTATGACTATGTGTCCTTCTACACTCATATGTACATTTTATACCTCCTCATCTCTCTTTTGAAATTGCTATGCTTGCCATATTTGGGATGGTGCCATTCTTCCTCTCTCAAACTCCATTGCATTTTCAAACATTTTCTTTGGCATTTAGTATTACACTTACATTTTTTTGCTATTCTTCATGCATTTTCATGTTTTGATAACTGTTCCCACACTATGAAACCCTACTACACTTGGGCATAGGTGGCCTTAGTAAGTCTTGATTCATCGAAACACTTTGTAAGTCTTGATTCAATTGACAAGACCATCCTGAGTGCTCTGCCTCCATTTTTCCCCTCCAGTGATGGCCCTTAGGATAGGGGCAGTGTTAGGGTTGTACCATGGCTACAGACCCCTCAGTGTGACCATTCTAGCTATTGACATTTTCGATCACTATAGTTTTCTGGTGCTAGAAGAAGAACTGTGCCATTTTCTTCTACATTTAGTGGTAGTCCCATGTGATCTCTACACCTCCATTACTATCTTTAGGCTAGTGTAGACTTGACATCCATATGGACTTGCCATAGTAGTAGCTGGATCATATGCTAGCATAGGAGTTATCTATAAGTTGATTGGTATAGATTGAACCTACTTGTCAGTTCCCCTGGAACCCTGTTGGATGAAAGATAAAGCATACCTATGGAACTTAGCCAAAATTTTTTAGCTCAAAAGAGTGTAGTAAGCTCTCAACATGAGAACATAGTAGGCCTCGGCATAGCGAGTGTAGCACACTAGAGTTAGTTTTTTCTTCAGTATCATTTAGAGTTAGTTTTTTCATCAGTAGCATTTCCAAACATGGAAATTCTCTTAGCATTTTTCATCATATTCTTACTTGGCCATTTTTAACATCTGTAACTTTCGTAATGTTTACATCTTTTACATAGCATCATGAACACTGAACAAACCTCAACGTCTACCCTAAGCATGGTTTTTCTTCAACTCAGTTAGCGAGAGGTCACAATTGATCTTCCTGGGGCCAAGGGGTTTGCTTTGGTAGAGAGGCAATTGCTTAGAATACCCAACCAACCACCCGAGTACATGGTACTCGATGACAAAAATTATAAATTCCTTTGCATGAAACTCCAAGTAGGTCTATCTCTAGACCATTGAGAAATGGATGCCAAAGAGGGTTATGAAATCATATATTGGAATACGAGGGAGTACTTCCTTGCCCCCAACAATTTCATCTTTCTCACTAAGACCTTTTGGTGGGTACTTGATGAACTCATTTGACTAAGTGGGTCAAATGAGCATGACATGAAAATTGATTATGAGGATCCCCTACAAGATGGGTAGGATGAGTTCAAGGCTTACTCAGAGAACAAGAAATCCTTTTACACCTACTTCTAGTAGGCTACCTCTGGTTTCATCCCTCTACAGTCCCAGCTATCCACCTTATGTTAGGTGGTTACATCTCCTTTGTCACCTCCCAGGTCAACCCTTGTGATGGCAAGTCATCAACTGCATATGCATCAGGATGTAGGACCATCTGCCACCCTTCCCTTTGTGATGTTTGCACAATCTATGCAATCATCCTTGCTAACGTCCATGATGCCAACGTAGCCTCACATGCATACTATGCAGATGTTCTAGCTACCATCAGCTTAGACATCATATGTCTTGCCTATCCCATCGATGTCGCCTACCATGGTGCAAGATACAACTACATGGTAGGCTCTAGCTTCTGTGTCCATGACATAGCATACACAAAAATATGTGCAAAAACATGCACAATAGGCATGTCATGTGGTTGCACAACCCATAGCAGGGCTATGGGTCACTCAAGTGGCATAGTGGGTAGCATAACCGATGTAACCCATTGCACCCATCCCAAGCTTAGACCAAGCATTCTAGCTCATCTAGATGCTCACTAAGAAGGTTAAGCAGCTCAAAGCCTCCTCCTTTGAAACAATCCATGTGATGAACTTTTACTAGGATGACACAATCAATCCTATGGTCCCATCACTAACCCTACCTCCTATGGTCCAACTTGCCCAGTTCACTAAATACAATGATGAAGGGAATCCTAATGCCCATCTAGTGACCTTTCCTTTTGAATGCCTTCTACGGTAGGCATGGCCACATGTAATCATCCATATTTTTACCATGTCCTTGACCATTAAGGCACTAGACTACTACCATTTACTTCCCAAGGCCTCCAAATCTTCTTGGAGGAATTGCCCTGTCAATTTGTCAATTGCTTCAAGTACAACCTGAAGCCTAACGTGACCCTAGATTAACTAATGTAGATCAAGCAAGGCCACTTAGAGCTTGTACAAAGATTTAGCTAGTGTTGGAGTGCTGCACTTAATCAAATTTGCAAGGCTAATGCAAAAACCCATCTACTAGCCATTTTCAAAGGTGCAATGAATGACTTCATCAAGTCAAAGATGTACTACCTTGCCCCACACTCCTTGAGATAGGCATTTGCTCAAATGAAGAGCATTCAAGATATAATAGAGGCTAGTATGGACTTGGCCTATGTGGCCTACAAAAATGCACACACAAAGAAGGAAAAGAAAAAGGGAAAGGCAATGACAACCATTGTAATAGTGGCTAATGAGGCCAATTCGAACAATGCCAAACACATGGCCAAGGCACCTAAGACCTTGGCCAACAACAAGGCATTTGGCTTTAACATTATAGTGACCAACCAATTTGCACCATTGGTGGCCATGAGGCAAGCTATCCCAAGGCCAAACTTTGAGTGAAAGGATCACTCAAAGTACACAACATTGCCCATCAAGCCATTAGAGCTCTTGGGACAACTTCTTAATGTTGGGCACATCCAATATAAACACATGTCTGAGGATGCTTACAAGCATCATGATCGCTATTGCGAGCTTCTTAGAAACCCATTAGTAGCTATGCCAAATGAACGCATCATTTTAGCTTAGATCGGTTATTCCATTACCATCATACTAAGGTGTGTGTTATGGTGCTGGTGGAACTGATGCCTTCTTAATGCTAGGTACATCATCCATCCACTTCGCATCTAGCCAACCATGGGTCTGATACCTCTCATAGGCCTTAAGATATCAACAAGGGTACTTTGGCAAGTTGGACCCAATTTGCTTGATCATCCTCACATGAATGTTCTTGTAGGTTGAAAATTCCTATAGGGTAATGTAAGTTAGGTTTAAGGCCCCCTCCTAGTCATGTAGGCCATGCTCACCAATGCTAAACTTGGCAACAAACATGAGTAGTTAGCACCTTAGTATGAGCCACTAGGCAAAAAAATAATGCAAAATGATAGGAACACTTACCCTCCCGCATAGTACATTGTTTCACATGGGTTTTGGAAAAAGGTATGCACATGTCAAGCAATAAAGAGAGTGTTTCTCTTGCTATAGCAACTAAACTCTCGCATTTACCAAATCCTAGACAAAGGCCTAATGCCCCTAAGACCTTAGCCTAAACCTCTTACTCTACCATCACTAGTAGTGGTCTCATGGTACATGAACCTTAGAATGCCCCAGTTTGCCCTAGGTAGCAATGTGTCCATGATGACACTAGTAGCTTCTATCACTAAGTGTGATCACATCATCATACTGAAGTGTTGGAGCATAGATTCCAAGAACTTGCATGCGCCTAGGTGAAACCATATAGCCTAGTGATCCAACTACATGTCCAATGTGGGCATGTTTGGTATAGCCTCACTTATACAATAGAGGATGCCAACGAGCTCCACCATGATGAGGATTGGCTTCAACAATACCATGTAACAGCAAAAGTAATAAAGAAAAGACATTAGTATACATTGGATGCACAAAAATACACAAACTTATACTTAGAAATATTAGCAAAGTAACATAGAGTAACATAACTTAGAAAAGTTAATATGTCCTTAGGGTCCCTTGTGGGCTATGTGGACTTAGGACATTGATACATACATTTGACATGCCTAGTGCTCACTGGGGTATAGCACTAACATTTTGCTTTACATTCACATGTTATGCATTATCTCAGTTTGCATGTTTGACATGTTTGATGTGTTCAATTTGCAAGTTTAGCATTTTAGCAAATATTTGGTACACTTAGAATTTTGTTTTACATGCTGCATTTCAACACATTGCATTTGCACACTTAGAATTTTCACACTTNAAAAAAAAAAAAAAAAAAAAAAAAAAAAATAGCAACGAAAATGCTAACTACTACTAGGGAGTGTAGCACCAACAACATGTGAAAATCCAAAAAAAAAGAAACTATCATCCCAAAGTTGAACACACCACGCATTGCTTACCAAGTGTAGGCCATAGCTGCAAACCTTGTGATCATCTCGCTTACTTGATCCTAGGTTGTGGCTACCCTAGCCATGACCACAAAAAACTCATTTCACCCTTTTCCCCATCCCTCACATGTTGTGGCCCTCATATAAAATAGAAAATACTCACTATGTTATAGAAAGGCAAAATCCCCTCAATTAGAATCCCTTGCCTATGCATTATAGACACAAAAGGGAAAAAAAACAACAATACACCCAATGCAAGGCAAAAGGAGCAAAATCCAAAGAGAAGATTGCATAAGGGTAAAGCATATCAGGGTACCTGGCAAGTGACATCTCTCTTCATTCCTCCATGCGTGCCTGGGACAAATGTCACAGTGCTCACTCTCCCTCATCCACGTTAGTGAGCCTAGGATGCTTACATTCACTTTGGTGCATCATGTTGTTGCTATCATACTCTAGATGTCATGCTATGGGTGTTACACTTTGATTATTATACTTTGGCTTCACTCCTTGCTCCAACCGTGCTACACTTTGTAACTTCTCATTTTCACTTTAGAAAATGAGAGTTTAACCTTGGTGAGACATGCATATATATCCTCTTGGGGTAATTAAATGTGCTACCTACCAATAAAATGTCCCACACTAAGAAAAATTTTTCAGTTTTTTCCTAAGTGTAGCAAGGGACCGAGCATAACAAAGGATGAGCATAGCAACTAGAGTTAGAAAACTTTCACAACTTTTCTGGTGGTCCATAGACTTAGAAATTTTTTTAAATTTTTCTAACTACCCAATGAATGCCCAATCTAACTTCACATTGCAAGCACTCCCAACCTTGCCTAAAGTGATGTGGTTTGCCCAAGCCATGGTCTTCTACAACCATAAACTAAGAAACTATCATCTACTATCACCTTAAACTTGCAAACCATGGTCCACTACAACCTTAAATTGGCAAACCATGGTCTTCTATGACCTGGAACTGGCATTCCATGGCTTTTCAAGGCTTGAAACTAGCCCGCATACTTGCTTCTACAACTCCACATTCGCATACATAGGTGAATTCTCATTGCATTTCTTTCCTTATTTCTATGCATTTTGACTTCATCTAAGACAAGTGTGGCTTGACGTTCTTTCTAGTTGTTTTGCAAGATACTTGATAGGATTACAACATGAGCATGTGTAGCCATCTTCATTCACCTTTGGTCCTCATCAGGCCTTATGGTGATCTCACCAGATACATCAATACCAAATGCCTAGATGTTAAGCCCATAGCCTATGATGAACATATAACATTTGTAGAAGCACCACTAGATTTGTTGAATCATCTAGTCAAAGCACTAAACCTAGAGGTAGGGAATGTCATTGAGGATTCCCTTGTTGAAGTCCCTATGACAATGCTTAGTGGTGAGGAAAAAACATTGAAACTTAGTTCCTTGTTAGAGCCTTAACACACTCAGAGCATCATCAAAGTCCTCAAACACAACATCAAGGCATTTGCATGGTTTTATGAAGACATGCTAGGCCTAGATCCCTACATAGTGTAGCAAAATATAATCCTTGATCCTCACATAAAAGAAATTAAGCAGAAATCCTGCAAGGTTAGGCTTGAGGTGGTGTTGGCAGTCCCTAATGAAATCACCAAGCTCTACAAATTTGGTTTCATCTGGGCCATTGACTATGTAGATTGGGTCTTCAACATTGTGGTTGTACCTAGGAAAAATAGAAGTATACGCATTTGCATAAACTTTTAGGACCTAAACAAGGTGATCATTAAAGATGATTTTTCATTGCCTAGTATTAATCAATTGGTTGATACTATGGCTGGTCATACCTTATTTTCCTTTATGGATGGGTTCTTTGGTTACAATCAGATTTGAATCAACTTGGAGCACTAGCTCAGTACTACCTTCATGACCTCTTCGGGTACATTTTGCTACACAATGATACCTTTCAGACTAAAGAATTTAGGAGCAACCTACCAACATATCATGATATATATTTTCAATGATTATTTGCTAGAATTACTCAATGCCTACATTGATGACATAGTAGTTAAGTACAAAATGCTATATAACCATGCAGATGACTTAGACCATGTACTCAAATGTTGCCTTATACATGACCTTATATTAAATCGTAAGAAGTATATCTTTGGTATTAATATTGATCACATGCTAGGTTTCGTAGTATCATAAACAAGTATATGCTTAGACCTCGATAAGGTTAAGGCCATTATCAACTTAGCACCATCAGCTAACCTTAAGGAGCTACATGGATTACAAGGTAGATTGCAATTCATTCACAGGTTTATCACATGGTTGACTAACAAGTTGTAGCTCATGCAACATTTACTTGAAAAGGGAGTCCACTTTGAGTGGACATCTCAATACCAAGAGGCATTTGAAAACCTCAAATAGGAGTTGACTTAACTTCCTACAGTCTACCCTCCATAAGGAGATAAACCATTTTACATCTACCTTGCAACCTCTGATACATCCATCACTTCTCTACTTTGCCAAAAGTGAGACAATGGCTCTAAGGTCCCTATATACTACCTAAGCCATGCGTTAGTGGCCCATGATCCAAAACTACAACAATGTGAAGAAGAACTACCTTGCCTTAGTCTTTGCACTTCAAAAGTGGAGGCACTATCTTTTCCGTAACCAAGTAAACATCATTTATAAAAGTAATGTACTCCAAGAAATCACTGCAAACATTTATGAAAGTAGTCGAATTGCACAATGAAAAGTAATAACCATAGAGTTTGACCTACACTCCATAGCACAAGCATCAACAAAATGTCAAGTAATATCCACACAACTCATGGCTTCATGAGTAAATGATCAAGTGACAATAGATTTTGAATTTTTGGATGAGCATGTTAATAGCATAAGCCAAGTGCCTACCAACTTTGAGGTAGTCTTACACTTTGATGGTGCTTCAACCTCTTAAGGGGGTAGTGTTGTTCCCATAATCATGTTTCTCTCTAGGGAGATCCAACCCTTTGCTTATCACTTTGCATTTCCTTGTACCAACACTGTAGCAGAGTATGAAGGTCTCCTTAGAGGCGTCTTAGTGATCCAAGGTGACTCGTAGTTAGTTGTTAACCAAGTTATGTAGGTTTATGCTTGCAAAGCACAACACTTACAACCTTACTATGACTTGGCAAAGCACTTATTCAAACAATTTGCAACTACAGATATCCAACACATTCCCTAAATAAAAACACCATTGCTTATGCATTAGCTACATTAGCCCTAAGCATTGCACCTAACAGATTTTATGCCTTGCCCACTTTAGTAATGGATTGCACCAAGCCTATCACACAAACAATTGACCTTGCATCTATAGCCACAACAAGCACAACTCATGCACAAGAATGATACGATGAAATCAAGTCATACCTTCTATAGGATGAGCCTCTGTAACATTTAACCACTATCCAAAAGGATGCAGTGCAAAAATGGTCATGGCAGTACATCCTTGTAGGTGACAGCACACCCTATCCTAGATCCTACAACGACATACTACTAACCTATGACAACAGAGCATTTAAGCTTTCTGATTTAGATAATAATGAGTTTGCCAATCTGATCAACCATTCGTACCTAAAGTCGTACTATGCCTAGTACGTAGCACCACATCCATGACAAAACAAGGTAATTAAGTTTCTGCTATGACGTTAAACTGGCACAAATAGTCTACTATGACTGTAAACTAGCATAGAACATCCTTGGGCTACAATGTTAAACTAGCATCCACAACACACTTGTCTGCTATGATGTTAAACTAGCACAATAAGTTTGCTATGACTATAAACTGCACAGCAAGTCTTTGGGCCATGACACTAAAACTACCATCCATAGCATAGTCCGCTATGACTATAAACTAGCACAATAAGTCTTTGGGCCATGACACTAAAACTAGCATCCACAGCATAGTCCGCTATGACTATAAACTGGCACAATTCGTCCTTGCATCATGACATTAAATTAGCACAACATCCACCACTTGCTATGATGTTAAAATAACACACGGTAGTCTACTATGACTATAAACTAGTGCATCATGATCTTCCAAGATCTTAAATTGGGTTCACAGTCTACTAGGACCTTAAACTAGTATAGCATGTGGTCTACCAAGACCTTAAATTAGGTTCACAATTCATCACACACAACTCAACATGCATAGTTCTATAGACAAATGAGTGTGAATACTTTTGATCCTTCATCATCTGTCCACACCTTGTCAGTAGCGCAAGGTGGGGTGTTGTAGTCCTAGAATGGAATTCATGTCATCAAGTGAAAAGCCTCTTAGATATTTGTAGTGTCACTATCCTTGGCATTTTGCTAATCCTATTGAGATGCCCTTGGGAATTTTGCTAACTTTCTAAAGCTACTGCCACCATCGCCAGTAGTACCGCCCCTAGGCCTTGCCGACAACATTCTCAGCCTTGAGTGTTTCCTTATAGGTTGGAGCTCTCGTCGTTAGCACCATCCACTAGAGTTCCAATAGTACTGATGCCTAGCCATAGCACTCCCATCCTCTAGCCCTCACCATTGCCTAATCTTGGAAGTGCATCCAACAGCTTGGCTCCCTACCATCTTGCTAGATTTCCAAACTCCTATCCTTGGTGTGGAGTCTCAAGCACATACATTGCCATCAACCTCATCCACCTTGTTGACCTCTTTAGGGTGCTTGCTTTTGGTGTGGCTACTAAAGCTTTTGCAGCATTTTGGCTCTTGCACTTTCACTAGCCTTCTTGCTTTGGCACTACAATATCTTCCAACTGGTCTAGCACTCATGGCACTTACAACACCCTTACAACTAGTATTTTACTCTTATCTCACATGATGTGTAGTTGTTTTCTTAACTTCTCTACATTGTGTTTGTAGGATGAAGCCCTAGATGTCATCATTTAGAGACGTGTTTCATTGTAGTGACAAGTCACCACATTGCTCTGATATCCTTGGTTGGACTCACTAAGCCACTTGAGAGTGCACATTCCTATTACTCCACTATATCCTACTCACATTTACTCCTTTAACCTTTCATTTTCTCACCTTCCTTGCAAGCTTCTCTGATGCACACGACACACTTCTTTTAGTAGACCATAGAACCTATGATGGACGTAACATAACTCATCGCATGGGGAGCCTCTGTGGGCTAGTCAATGCCTAAGTGGATGTAACGTAACTCATCCCAGAGAGGGAACACCTATCCTACAAATGCAACGTGGTTTCCTCTAAGCAAAGCCCATTGAGTAGCATGCAGTCCACTCAATGACAAGCATCTTGCAACTAGCATTTTGCAAAGAGAAAAAAAGCAAAAAGCAAAAGAAAAATAAAGCAAAATCCTCAAAAACAAAAAGCAAAGGGGGGTAAAACATGTTCCCATGCAAAATCTAACAAAGCTACAATGTTTTAATCAGTGCTACCCTAAATTTGCATCAACCTTGTCATAAGCATTCTAACGAGAGGTCAACATGTCAGGGATAAGCCATTCTAGTGCTATGGATGATGGCTCTCTCATAGGAATTTTGATGAGAGGTCATTATTTTAGTGACAAGCCACCTTGGTGCCATAATCATGGTCATTTGTGTTAACTTCGCATCTTACAACATGATACACCATTTGCATCTCATTCCTCCGTTGCTATCCCAAGCTAGTTTCCTACATCCATTGCCTCTAGCATACCATCACCTTTAGCACTCTTAATCTTGGTAAAGTTTCCTTTGATTGGGTACTGACAAGCAATGTTGGTGTCATGATTGTTGTGGTGTTTCAGGTTCTTTGTCGACGTCTCTTAGGCCACTCCTCTAAATGTCAACAAAGAGGGGTAATGAAACATCACCAAATTTTGGCAACAACACCTCAATGGAAAATTTGTCTAAGTGTCAACATGAGATAGGTTTTTCTGAGAATTTGACCCATGCTTCAACTATTGGGACTATGCTTTAGAATGAGTCAATGGAGCATGCACTGTAGAGCTATATTTGCAAAATTTTCTAACTATTGATAATAGTTGCAGGACAACAAAGATGACGAATATCCAATTTCTGACCATTTCCCCAATGAACTCCTCTTTGCAGGTGTAATAAACAATCAATTAACCATAGAGACAAATTGGTATAGTAGCATTCTTACCTATCTCCTCACATAAGAAACACCACAAAGGTTAGCTGTTAAAAAGAAACAACAGTTTCTTCACCAAGCCAAATATTTTATGGAAATTAATGGACAACTTTATAAAGTATGTTTTGATGGCTTGGTCTAATGGTGTGTTCCCAATATAGATCAATTGTGAGTTCTCCAAGATGCTCATGAGGGCCCTTGTGGGGTTCATTATGCTAGGAAATGAACAGTCATTAAAATCTTGCTTGCAAGATATTATTAGCCTACATTGTTTCAAGATTCTCATCATTTTGTCCAATCTTGTGAGCATTGCTAATGTGATGAGGGAATGACTACTAAGATGGATGGTTAGCAACAATGGATTCAACCCTTAGAACCCTTTGACATATGGGGAATTTATTTTATAGGGCCTATTACACCAATGTCCAATGGAAAAGCCTACATTGTCATTGTTGTTAACTATTTTACAAAGTGGGTAGAAGCAGTCACTATTACAGACTATACATCATCTATTGTTGCACGATTTGTTTAACAAAAAATTGTAAATGGGTTTGGCATGCCTAATGCACTTATTTCTAACAATGGTACACATTTTACAGGTGCGCCTTTTAAAAGATGATGCAACACTTAGGAGTTTAGCATAAGCTAACTACACCATATCATCCTCAAGCGAATGGTCAAGCTAAATTCACCAATAGGAAGATCACAAAAATATTAACAGGAACCATTAGAAAATATAGGCGAGATTGGAGCACTAAGCTAAACAATGCTCTTTGGGCATACCACTCCATGTGGAAACTCCCTATAGGCTACTCTCCCTATGAGTTAGTGTACGATAAACTTCCAACACTCCCTATCCAAGATCAGCTCCATACACTATCTACAGCATGTGACCTCAACCTTGACCTCATTCTAGCATAGAAAGAATGGTTGATGAACCTTAACTTGCGAGATGAAAATTGATTAGCTGCCTTGTCATCCAATGAATTGCATAAGACCTTTAACAAATAATGTCATGATCTAAGGATTAGGAATGTCAAATACCAACTAGGAGATAATGTTCTTTATTGGAATCCCGCACATGTGCCACAACAAACTAAATTTCAAATGCTATGGAAGGGATCTTATATCATTCATGAAACTTTTTCTTTAAGGGCCATGATAATCTATAAACTTGAAATCCCAGAAAGAAAATTATTAGTGAACATCCAACAAACCAAACCTTTCCATGAGCCTAAAACAACTAGTGCTAATACTACCTCTTTTGGTGGACAACCCTGCTCCTTATTTTTGATTTCCTCCTTCTAACTCAGTCATAAGGGAGATGGCCACCAATGCTAATCATTCTAAGCCCTTAGGTTTTTCTTTATTTTTGTTTTACACATTTTTCATCTTTACTTTTTTTTACACCATCATTAACATTTTTAACATTCTTACTATTCTTTTTTTGATTTATTCTTACTCGTCACATAATAAGTGCTCATGATGGTGGATTATACTATAATGATGTTGATTGCTAATGTTTGGTTTTTACCTTTAACTTTTAATGGTGATACTAAGATATGGTTTCTTTTGATTAAACAAGCAATGATTCCATGTCATTTATTCATCCATTCAGCTCTATGCTCTTTCTTTCTAAGTGTTGTGCTATGCTCCCATTCTTCCTACTATGCTCTAAAGAATAGTCAGCATAGCATGCACTTTAGTGGCCAATTTTGCCTAGGTGTCAAGTTAGAAGCTGTCAAACTAGTTTAGCATGAAAAGAAGCATTTTGGAAAATTTTCTAACTTTTGAAGCTACCCCTCTTGCTACACTCCAGAGCATAGCCTGGATGAAGATTGCAAGTTTTGCCAATTTTTTCTAAGTGTTAGTGCTATGCTCTCACTCTTCCTATTATGCTCCATAGAGTAGCTAGCATCGGACCTTAATTTTTATAGAATTTTCTTAATTTTTGGGTTACACTCCAGAGCATAATTGGTGTAGCAATGTAGGGCAGCCTTCAAAAGTTTCCAAAGCTCAACACTAGCCTCCATCTTAGCTCTAGCACCTCTCTAGTAAGCAAGGATAGAAATTTTCATTTGCTTTGCACCCCTCACTTGTCCCAAATCATACCTATGCTTGACCCCACTTGAAAGAGGAGAGAGTATACTTTAATTGCAAATGGAGGACCCCAATTTATTCATCTGCCCCATTGAGATAAAAGGTTTGCATCAAAAGGTTTTTAGAGCTCTTCTTTCTTGTATTTCAAAAACCAATACAAAGAACCAGCACACCATAAGGCATGGAACATGTTTGCGGTTTAAGGGATAGGTTTCTGGTCAAGTTATATACAAAGATTGAAGATGGTTTCTTTTTATACTAAATGCAGACCAGTGATACCCTTCAAATATGATGTTAAAATTCTTCTTGATCTAATTAATTTTAGTGTTCAAAAATAGAGGTCAACCTTAAATGTAATAATAATAATATAGGTGGGATAGTACTTTGCATGTTGTGCTAAAAATTAAAATTAGGGTATAAAATTGAAAATTTGTAAATTGAGAAATGTGATATTATGTGGGGTAAAAATTTTAATTAATTTTATATGTATTTTAGAAGTTCTAAGTTATGTATTTGATTTTGGTGGACAATGTTAAGTTATACAATTTTAATTTGATTACACATATTGGAGATAAATATTGGTAAAAGAAGTTCCAGGTTCCATCAATCCCCTAAATTAAGTTTATAAAATTAAACATGCACTTAATACAACATTATTATCATAATTATCCAAGCCTTATCCCAATAAAATGGGGTTCAATTTTTCAATTTTCATTTTTTATTGTCATTATTCAATTTTATCAACTAGGATTCCAACCCCTCTATGGCTAAAAAAAAAAAAGAAATAAGATCACCTTGTTGTAACCTTGTTCTTGCAAAATTACTCTTTCCTAACCTCACAAGAATACCTCCATGAATTAAGTGTGTAATACCTAACTTGTGGCCATAAACAATCTTCAATTCAATATAACCTTTGATAAATCAACAATTATGAGACTACAGGGAACAAATTTTTAATTGAATGTGGACATAGCTTACCACCCATGCACTAGGAATGGCAAGGGAAAGATAAAGAAACAATGGGCTTGAATCATAAACTTGATTAGCCTAGTCAATGCAAATAAAAACTAAGTATAGAAATGGATTATCTAGTGATGTGAAATCAAATCTAAGTATGGAAAAGTGAATAGAAGAACATAAAAATAATAAAAATAAAGAACCATAATATATATAAAATGGTCTTAGTTCCCTTCTTGAATAATAAAATGCTTGATCAAACGAATACAAAGTATTTTCCTCCTATGGAGCACCAAAGCTACAAGTGTTGGTGAAAAATGTAAGGGAAATAAAGTTAATAATAAAAGTTGATAATGGAAGTTTTAGTACTAGAATTGAACCTTTGGATGATGAATATGTAAGTGGAAAGTCTTAGGAGTAGTTTAGAATTGATTTGGAGCCAAAATGGAGGTTCTTTGACTAACTATCTAGCAAGTGATGCTAGAGCTAAAAAAATTCCAACTTTGGAACTAGTGACATTGATGCTAAAACATCCCAACTCTAGGATAGTGATGTAAGAGCTGCCAAATTGATGCTAGCGCCAGATTGAGCTTGCAGACTATTAGACAAAGTTCTGATGGCTGTAGAGCATGTGGGGGCTACTAGAAGTGTAGATGCTCATACTCTTAGTCTTTCCAAATTCAAAAAAGTGCTCTAGTTCTCAAGATATTAGCCTTAAATTTGGGGTTCAATCTGATATTTATAGGCCTAGGGTTTTCAAATTTAACCTTGGAATTAAGTGAAGTTAACCTAAATTTTGTTTTTGGCAACTTTAACTCGAGAGACTTAATGGTGCAAGTGATGCGGGAGATGATGTTGGTGTTAGCGTCAACTAGGTGATAAAAAATTTTCAAATTCCTTCCAAATTATAATCCCAAATCTTTGGGATGCTCGAATTGATGTTGAAATGTATTGTAATGATGTTTATAGGATGTAAAAGAGCTCATGGACATGAGGAATGCTACCAAATTCTAATCTTGGTGATTTTGTTTGATACTTATGTTACCTTGGGTGATGCTAATGTTGATGTTGATGTTAGTGTTAGTATTACTTGAAACACTTGGAAACATTTCCATCCATGACCCTTAAAACTACCTTCAAACCTATCGAAATTGACATTTGATACCTTGGAAACAATGTTGATTGGTCACAAGAGAGTCCAAGAAGTCAAGACTAAAGCCAAAATGCTAGTTTTTACAACTAAGAACTATTAGGTTAATGGTAGAGATGATAAAGTAGGTGCTAACACTAACGCTGATGCTGATGTTAGCATCAACATCACCACCATACTTAGAATAATTTTTCTTTCCAAGTCCTAGGGTCAACTTGTCATAGAGCCAAAAATTAATGTTTGTCATGTCAAGACTACTGTAGATGAGCCATTTAGGGTCTTGTGGGATTGAAACAAAGGCCACGAAGTAGTTATAGTGTAGGTGATGTGGACATGGTGGTCCAAGGATGATGTTGACATTGTGTTAGTTCAACCTTTGATACTTACAAAAGTATCCTTTTTTGAACTTTTTTGGGTTAGCTAAAAGTGATGCACATATGCTGGGTTATGAGCTAGAATGAGCCTTGAAGGTCTTTGAAGGTTCGAAATGTGTTTTATGACACTATTTTTTCACCATTTTGATGCTCAAACTTGGATAAAATAATTTCAAAATGACACTTAGTCTTGGTGATCACAAAAATGAAAAGTAGGTACAACAAACCCATTTGAAGATGAAAAATTCCCAAAGCAACAAGCATTTATAAGAACGAAAATCTAGATCGCTGGTAGTAATCCTCAAGCATATGTATCCAATGATTAGGAAAGGCTATTTTTTGTAGTACAACTCTCATGTATCTCTAATTAATTATATGATATGATTTTAAAATATTAAGCTCTAAGGCAATGTTAAGAATTGGGTATTAGATGATACTATGAACTAATGTTTACACCATCATGGTATGATCACTGTCACATTGATGTTTGTTATTTCATGTTGAATAATTAGTTATTTCTTTAAGAACTTATTAATATGTTATTAACTAAGAATCTTGTGTGTTCCTCTAAGCAACATGACAATTTTATCATAACTACATATACTTCTAGTTTTCATGTTTAGGATATGTACATTATGTTGACCTTTTGGTATGTCAAAACATTAAGACAAATGGAGTACAAGGAGTTTTTTATGATTGTTGTGTTTGTAGGGCAAGAACTTGGATTAATACATCTACAAGGTTTCAAGAAAGCATGTAAGAGTTCAAGAGCATAGACAAGGAACGAAAATTTAAAAGTGTAAAGGGAATTGAGGTAAGGTGTCTCCAAGAAATAGTAGACGTCTTGGTCAAGGTGAAGGAGAATCAGTGAAGATGTCTTGTAGAAATAGTAGATTTTTACCATCAAGAAAAGATGTCTCCAAGAAATAGCAGATGTCTTGGTTGAGTTGTAGGTTGCTTAGAAGAAAACATCTATGAAAAAAAGTAGACATTTTTATAGTGAGAAAGACGTCTACTCATGAATTAAGATGCTTATCTAATTTTTCCTATAGTGTGGTAAAGACATCTATTGGTCACTTTAAAATGTAGATGAGACATCTTCTTTTTTAGTCAAGGCCTCATTCACTACTGCTATTAAAGTCAAAACCCTCATTCCTGTATCATGTTCTTCCAAATTGACCTCACAAAGACAACTAGGGCTCCATCATCAATAGTGATTTTGTCAAAAATGGCCTACAAGAAGGTTGGAACGTCTAGGATACCACCAAATAAGAAATCCAAGGGCAGTTCCAGCAATGCACCATCCTCTTATGTGCTGCAATTTAAAAATTCAAGTGCAACATAGGTTTGAGGCAACTTGAACCACAGATATTCTTACGAAGTGCTCTCTTTTCTTTCTTGCACATAGGTAAGCTTCTTTAATGGATTATTTCCAGGTGTTGAATTAGGGAAACCTTATTGTAATGAATTTTTTGGTTCCTAAAGTGTTGATTCATGAATTTTATTATAATATTATTGTTTCAAATGTTGTTGTTGGAGCATTCACTTTCATGGTCAGGGGTCTTCTCATTGAGGTCTCTCCCCAACTTGTGAATGCAATCCTTGGGATCTCTAGTGCAAATGTCTTCTAGATAACCATTGATACCATGCATGAAATTTATACAAATGGTATAATGCCCATAGGACATGATGAATTTTATGATGTTCTGTTTGGGAAAGATGTATTCTTTGACAGAGGTCATATTGAGAGGAGCATGATGATTCCTAATGCTTCCACCTTGTTTCTTATCATGTTGTATAACATTATGGTAAAAGAGGGGAGTTATAGTTATCTACTGCCATCCCAATCATTTGTGCTTTATTGTATTCTCATAGGATGACCATTAGATTTGAGGAATACACTCTACTAGGAAATGTTGAGTCCATTTGCCAAGGAAAGAATCCTTGGACATTCTTACCTCAATAACTTGTTGATATGTTAGAAGAATGTGTCTATTATAGAGATGCCTTTGCTCAAAGGAAAGAGAAACCTTATTGAATGATAAGAAGAGAAGTGTTTCTCATGTAGTTGAAGCAGGACTAAGTACTAGATCGTAGAAAAAGAAGAAGAAGGAAGCATTATCATCAAGGACCTCTTCCTAGTTGAGCATATCCAAATCCAGTTGTGCCTAGATCAGTTCTTAATTGATGAGGCTTCTTTGACCTTTTTCACAAGTCATCGAGAAGCTTAGGAGAAGCATCTCTTACTTGTATGAGAGTTTGGATGCAGTTAGTATTCTCCTCTTTTGATGGGTGGGAGTTTGAGGAGGTTACTATTCCTCTTATTTTTGATAGTGAGGAGAACATTTCTATTTCACCAAAGAACTCTACATCAGTGGAGCCTTCTTGTGCACATAATTTGGGGATGGAATCAAACTCTAAGCCTGAGGCATCACCATCTCATGTCCAGGGAGAGCATCATGTTCCCATGTAGCAACCTAAGCATCATGATCTTGCACCACTAGTACATTCAATTCCTCCATTAGCCAATGCTCCTAACTCATTTGAACAGTAAGCTATGGAGATTATCTTTAGGACCACATCCCAATGGGTACCAGCTCAATAGCCTCTAGTTTAGCCAGATCCACTAACTTTATCTCGATTTTGATTGAAGCTTCATCCTTGGCAAGCTCCTATTCAAAAGCTTGAGCCATTTGATGAGGATGAGCATAGGTTGAGCCAACCAACACTAGTAGTGATGATGATGAGGAGAATATTTATTGTCCATCCTAACTAGTGGAGGGATTTGAATTTGAGGATGTGACTGAGGTTAGTGATTAGGAACCTTGGGTGATCATTTTCTCTCTCCTTTTTTGTTAATGTCCAAAATGGAAAGAAGTTTTTGATTCTCACATATGTGATTTTTGGACTTTCACATATGTGCTTGATTATGTATGATTCTACCATTTGTATAGACAATTGCTTGTATTGGATAGTTGTGGATTTATGTGGACAATTGGCTATATGGACAGTTGTGGATGAGTTAAAGACTGATGGTGCTTCCTTTGTTATCTCTATGTGGTGTACTTTTGATATTTACTTTTGCATCATTTCATTTTTTTCCATGTATTACTAAACTACCTTGAACCTCAACACCTTATCCTAGTCCCTAGTTGCCATATTAATATTTTTATTGGTTTTTATCTCATCCATTTCTTAAGTTTTGTACATCATCAAAAATGGAAAGATTTTTGACCTTTTGATATGTCAAAACATTAAGACAAATGTAGTACACAAATGTTTGTGTGGTTGTTGTGTTTGTAGGGAAAGAACTTGGAATGAGACATCTACAAGGTTTCAAGAAAGCATGTGGGAGTTCAAGAGCATGGACAAGGAATGAAGATTTCAAAGTGCAAAGGGAATTGAAGAAAGACATCTCTAAGAAATAATGGACGTCATGGCCAAAGTGAAGGAGAATTAGTGAAGACGTCTTGTAGAAACAGTAGACATCTACCATCAAGCAAAGACGTCTCTAACAAATAGTAGACATCTTGGCCAAGTTGAAGGTTTCTCACATGAAGACATCTCTGAAAAATAGTAGATATTTTTTTAGTGAGAAACACATCTTCATGAAGAAGTCTCCACAAAGATGTCTTTCCTATGGAGAAGATGCCTTTCCAAAATGAAGGTCTAATGTAGAAAGATGTATTAGTCTTGAAGAATATGTATCCAGTGATTGTTAGATAGCCATTGCACAAATTCTAAGGTGATTTCAGAAACATCTAGGCTATAAGAAGACTTTATTATCTTGGAAAATATGCAAGAATTATGTACCATCAAGTGTCATTATCAAGCAATCATTGTATACATCATTCTCTTGTTATTATTCCTCATTGTATTATCTTTTGTCTATTGTAAGTGGTTAAAATGAGTTATACCTCAAAGTACAAAGATCAGCAGATTTAGTTGCATTCTTTTCATGTAATTGTTATTCTCTTTTGTTGTCTTGTGGGGCTGATGTGCTTCTTGCAAGAAGGCATCTTGCTTAAGCTTGTTAGGCTCCTACATGATTGAGTGTTGGTGTAGCGCCATAACACTTTGGAATGCAGCTCAAGTTGTAAAGGTTGTGAGATCCTAGAAACCACATTCTAAGCTTGTTGAGACCTTGTGAGATTGTGTAGATTTGTTACATTGAATCACTTTAGTGCAAAGCTTAGAGCATGTATAGGGTGTGGTACCCTTCAAATAACATTCAAAGAGTAACAAAATCTGGAGGTGTGCTAGTCAACTATCCTCTGAGTGTGGACTACCCAAGTTGGGGAACAACATT
>MNCI01028318.1:355535-390754 GCA_015680685.1 Gnetum montanum | reverse complement strand
TTCTAAGTTCAATGATCCTCATATTAGATACACATGAGACTAATTAGTTACTTACTTAAAAATCTCTAAATATATTTGTTATCTTCTAAATTACACATAATGTAATATGGTGAATATCGTGGTTTCTAACACTTAAAGGTGTGTTAAACATTAATGCTTCTATATTAACATATTTCAACATAATTTATTGTATATTGCCTTGGAGCTTGTGATCTTCTTGATCACAAAAATTGACATAGTATTAGATCAAATTTCTGTTGACCTATATCACCATTACCATGAGTTTCATACACTGATAAAGTTAGCGCAATGAATAAATGTGACGATAAGTATAAAAATTGAAATTGCAAAATTTCATTTTTACCTATGTAAACTGCAAGTAAATGACATACCAAACCTTGCTATGTTATACTCCAAATTGTAATTTTTTCTTTTAGAGTGTTTTTGCTAAGTATTCAAACCTTGTTTATTCTAATTCTGAAAAATTTCATGTGAAATAGTGCATGAATTAGGATTTTTCCTATGTTGTGAAATTTTTCATAAAGTAAAATTGCCAACTCCAGATTCTTTAGAACATGAAGTAGTGACATAGTGTTACCATTATCACCATTCACATTGCAACTAAAAATTCATAGTGATACTTTCCATGGTGAAGCTTCACCTTTCATAGTAAGGAAAAACGTTAAGAAGATCAAAGTCTACTTAGCAATGATAACTCATTATGAAGTCATGGTGAACAAGTTGTAGAGCTTTGATTTTCTACTATCAAAGGAGAAATATGCAAGATATATAGCACCAAGAATCAATATATACTATCATCACTTTGATTTAAATCTAGCAACATAGCTAGTGAAACATGGATTTGAAAAAGTTAGGGTTAACATAGTTCATAGAGTTCATGGTGTTAAAGGATTAGTCATTATTTGAAAAGTTTATTTGTATTTATAATAATGGTTGGTTTATGTTTTAGTTAAGAAAGACTTGGTAGTTCTCTAGAATTTAAAAGACATTTCTACATGTTTGTTTTTAGACAGTGAAAATAGATTTTGCATTTATATAAGTCATTTTTTTAAGGCATCATCTTATTGAATGTTTTATAAGAAAGGAGGATTGGGGAAGGCTTGTACCATCTTCACTACCAAGATTTCAATTGTATATTTAAAGTTACCATATTCTAGCTTCGTAGAAATCATTGCTTATCACACATGTGTTAAAGAAAAGAAGAATGTCATTTAATGGCCTCTACTAAATCTGCTCTCTACCACGGTGAAGAAGTGGTGAAGGAAGATAGCCAAGTGGATTGGTTATCAATTTTAAAAAAGAAATTAAAGGCTTAGGAACTTAGCTATTTTCATTTCTCATCCCTACTTTTTTTATATGGTTACCTTATTTTTAGTTTTCTTAAAGTTTTTATTAACTCTAAGTCATTACAAGTCACTACGATGTTGAAAGATAGAAATAAATAATTTTTATCAAAAGTATTTATCAAAGTGTTTGCAAAATAAGAGTAAACAGTCATGGAGCTACTTGCATTGAAGTCGTAAGGAGTTCAAATAGAAGATGGGTATGTGCCACAATGAGATTATTTGTTATCATCCATGATAAATTTAATTTTGTACCATCGTAGGTTTGAGCATAAGATTTCTCATTATGAGTCATCCATAAACTTCTTTAAACCTTTAGTGAAGAAGAGCCCTATGAAAGAAACTTTATATCGTGAGGCCGCATGGAAATATATTGAAGTAGTAAATCAAGACAATTATCTAGCAAGCATGCAAAACATTATCATAAATAATATTAGCCAATTGACCAAATCCTTCTCCATTGAAGTGAGTAATGATTTACTTTATAACTTAATGGTTTTGAATTACACGATGATAGGATACTAGTTTAAGACTAGGGTTTTTTGAACAATGCTAAACAACAATAAGTAGGTCTTTAAGAATGCTTTAGCATAAATAAGTCCTTAAATAAAGATTTGAGGAAGACTTACGAAGATAAAGAAACATATGATAAAGCCTTTAATAAATATAAATATGAGGTAAATTAAACCCTAAAATTAGCCAAGAAATAAGCCAAAGAGTTGGAAGAGGTCAAGTAAGCTAGAATCATTGTAGGATCCAACATTGATCCTAAGCTAGTAAATAGTGTTTAGAACTTAATGGTAAAGGTGATGGAGTTTGAAACTAAGAAATTTTCAGTAAAAAAAAAAAAAACTCCACATTTCTACAAGATCTAGAAAGTGTGCAAAAGAAAATTTTTTATTTAATTATGCATAACTCTAGTTTGAGAGAGGATTTCAATGAGGGAAGGGATAGTTTAAATGCCATGGTGAAGAAACTACAAGATTAAGCAATAATTGAGGAGTTCATTGCCCACTATAAAGAATTGGTAATGTCATTTGCATTGTTGGATCATGAATTGTCAATTATTTTCACTGTGGGTCCACTGTCATTATAGGTTGTATAATGAACTGAAAGAAAAGCTCTTCAAGAAGCCTAGTTTAGATTAAAAATCCTTAAGTCTTGGTTCTAGTGTGACCATCATTGTTAAGTGAATTATTACCTTCTAAATCTATAATGAAAGATACAATTCCCAAGTCAAGGGAGAGTCATCAACTAGTTCTTTTGACAATTTGTTGAATGCAAATATAGACCCTTTTACTAACTAATGACTTTTTTTTAAAGCTCTCTTGGTTTTATCTTATTATGTTTAATACTTTTGTAGTTGAGGGTGAAGTTAAAATATTATTGAATTTTCATGGCAATCATATTTTCTTTCTAGATGGTTTATGTTTTCCTTATAATATATTTTGAAAGAGATAATATCTCTAATGTCTCTAGTTATTCTTTCTTATGTTTCTAATGAACTTTAAGGCCAAAATAATTTATAATATGATTCTAGGAAAAGAAATTGCTCACTATCATTAGTATTTTTCTTAAGCCAATTGGTACTCAGTTGAAATGATTATCTATATGGAATTTTTATTAGAGCTTACTACTCCACAACCATTGGTAGTGGAAAAAAGTCTTGATTCTTTTTGTTGTATTGTGAAAAAGCTAAAATAATATTATTTATTAGTTAATTATTTTCTTTTAACTCATAGAATGATAATTAGATAGTTAAGTACATTAAAATTTTGAATGTTAAGCTTGCGGGATGGTGTTAAGAATTTGATATGTTCTATCAAGTTTAATGTTTAAAATAAGGTCTATATTGGGTGATGTCCTAAACTCATGTTTACACTATCATGATGATGTTTGTTATTTCACATTTAATAATTAGTTATTTCTCTAAATACTTGTTAATATGTTATTGACTAATTTTCATATCTATTTCTATAATCAACATGATGGCTTTTTCATAACTATATATACATCTAGTTTTCATGTTCAAGACGTACATTAAATACATTAGAGATTGACTAGTTACCTAGCTAAACATCTTAGAATATATTTTTTGTCTTCCGATTTACACACAATGTATTATAATCAATACCATGATCTCTAAAACTTTATAATGTTATTAAACATTAATATTTTTTTATTAATTTATATTAACATAATTTTTTATTTATTTCTTTGGACCTTGTGATCTTCTTGATCACAAAATTTAATAAAGCATTTATATCCAATGATTAGGAAAAGTCGTTTTCTATAGCACCTCTCTCATGTAGCTTCAATTGACTATATCATATACTTTTTAAATATCAAGCTTTAACACAATCTTGGGCTATTTTTACAAATAAGTTAAATAAATAATCTCTTGCACTAGAAGAATTTGATCTAAGATTTGTCTCCCTTCTACAAAACTAACTTATTCTTTAGTAATGAAACGAGGTGTCATCTTTTGTAATTGAAGCATTATAAGTTTTGAACAATTTCATAGAAAGAAGTACACAAGTTAATAGGCTGATAATCTTTATGATCAATATAATCTATTTTTTTGTAGTAAAATCATCCAAGTACATTCCATTTTGATTTCATCCTCCTAGTTCTTCAAAATTCAAATACAACATTATAAATATCCTTTTGAATAATCTTTCAAAAATGTTTATAAAAACCAAATGAAAAACCATCCATAACTAGAGCTTTTTAGAAATCCATGAAGA
This sequence comes from Gnetum montanum, assembly GCA_015680685.1. Classification (NCBI taxonomy): domain Eukaryota; kingdom Viridiplantae; phylum Streptophyta; class Gnetopsida; order Gnetales; family Gnetaceae; genus Gnetum; species Gnetum montanum. Next base: position 386,643 of record MNCI01028318.1, on the reverse strand, counting down.
AAACAATTGTTTGAATTTCCTTTGTAGTAGGAGAGTAGTTGAACAATAGGATATCCTCATGTGATAAATAATAATTGATGCTTGGTATAATTTTCTCCATATCTTGCTTATGTGAAATGTGATTTAAGTTAAAAAAATTTTATAAAATTGAATAGTAATTACTATAATACCAGTCACTCCATGTACTAAGTCTTCATTCTTGTTTCATAAGGCTAATATGCAATTCCTCTTATGTTGTAGTGAAGCATGCATATGAGAAAATATGGAACCCTCATTTCCAAAAGAAAAATAGTTTATTTGAGATCTCTACCAACAATTTATCTTTCTTGATGTTGAATGTCATAATATTCTTGAAGATAGTTCACCTCTATTTTTTATTCACTTGATGTCCAACCTTCCTCATACAAATGTATTTGGGCTTCTTGAATATTTTACAAACACACATGTTTTATTTACTTTCAATTTCAAGGATTAAGTTGCTTCTAAGTAACGATCTCTTGTCTCAAAATTTGGAATTTTTGCAAAACCCTACATTGAGAAGTACCTTGTATAGTAAATTATCATTATTGTTTTGCAATCTTATGCATATTTCAAAAGTCATTATAGTTTTCTTCTATTTAAAAGTAGGATTTAGTTATTTTAATTATTCTATCCAAAAAGTAGAGGCCAATGATTAGAAGAGGTCCTAGTTAGTCTTTCAGGTTTTGCACATGAAAATAAATTAAGCCAACTATCATCATAATGTGATCTAACTTACTATTAATATAATATTTGTCTTGCCTCATGTTTATTCAAGTATACTCATCTTGAAACTCTAGAAGATCCATAAAACCTAAGCTATAAATTACTATTACAAAAATCTCATTACCTACATTCTAAATTCTTTCATAGTCAATTTTCTTTAAAGGATGTAAAATGATATTAAAATCTCCTAAAACACATAACAGTTTATTTATAAAAGCATAAATATTAGAAAAATTCTACCAAAATGCTTTCTTTCCTTGTAGCCTCACTGAAACATAAACATTAACAACATCTATTTCTCATTTATCTCAATAGCTATCATAGTAGCATTTTTAAAAAGTAGATGTTCCTTAAAATATCTATGCTAAACGATTCAAATTTTGCTAAATCAACCCTATATTCCATAGAAAACATATCTCACCTTACCAAAAAAATTTCTCCACAAAAAATACTTCATTCTTCATTTTTTTTCTTGAATGCATATTTTATTAGAAATTTCAAAACAACACCAATGTTAAATGATTTCCTAAGGTAAGGGATTGTTGTAGCCCTCACATTCTAGCAAATGATCTCCATTTGGGCATGGAGGCTGAGGATCATCTATGCCATTATCCAATAGATTAAAACACATAATAGTATGTGGAAGTTACTCGTAATTAATTCTTAGTCATGTCTTTTGGTTAATATTTGTTTGTTGTGGTTTGTCCAATGGGATTGGTAGCAATAGTATAAGTGTTGCCTTTATTGCTAAAAAGGATCATTACCTAGAGCCACAGTACTCATCTCACTAAGTGGAGTCCCAAGAGGGTTGGTAGATGAGTGAAGGCCTAACCTCTTCGAGGGCTTGTGCCTTTGCTATTAAAACTAGAAAATCATCCTGATCTTTCTCTAGTTCAAACTAGGTTTTAATGTTCCAAACTATAGTAGGATCTATTGTAGAATACTAAGATTTGAGAATCCATCTATTAACTTCCATTTTTTTAGGTTGAAAGTGCAATACATAAGGATCATATTAATTTAGTTTGAGATCCATCATTTCTTTGACATTTACATAAATATGTATTTTAAGATTTTTAGCATATGGATCAAATTTTCACCACACAAGAAATCCTTTTAGCCACATTACAAATTTGAGAAACTTGATGTATCATAATTAAAATCCAATTTTGTTATAGAGAAAAAACAATACCCTCATCTTGAAAAATATTTCTTATTCTACACATTGCATCCTAAAGCCTAAGGATGAAAAAGCCAATTATCATCAAGGTACTTGTCTGCCTCCATAAAAAATGAGTTGCCTTCTTTCTTGGTTTGACATTGAAAAATCTATAAATGATTAGACAACCTTCAAATAGGTAATGAGTATCCCTAGCTATGTAAAATATTCATCATCTTCATAACTATAAATACATAATCCATCCATTCAACTAGAGAATTATGAATGTATACCTATTTTTGTTCATTTACATTACTGTCTACTTCAAAAATACTTGCATCAAGAGTTACAAATGTAGTACATTTAGATATATTATTCTATTAGATCCCCTTGCTACAACCTCACCAATGCATCAAACCCTTACTACAATCTTTGTTAAAATCCTCATTGATACATCAAACCTATGCTACAATCTTCATTGAAATCCTAATCAGCGCATCAAACATTTATTATAGTATTCACCAAAACCCTGATTGATGCATCAATTACTCATCAACACATCAAATTCTTATTGAATTATTCATTGAAATCCTCAAAATTAAAAGTTGTTGATAGGTGGTATTGTGTATAAACAACTTAAACCTAAATATCTTGCCTTCAAATCTTTTGCTAAAAATAATATTTTAAGAATGGAATTCTAGGTATGTAGTTACGGGTTTGATTCAAATAGGCAATTCTAAGTTATAAAGTTTTAATTAAACTATATTTCTTGGTGATGTACCTATATAATTATTTAAAGAGAATTATTCAATGTCTTCCTCAACAATGGTATAAATGATATGGGTTCCATCATTTTTGGACTAATGGAATTTATCATACATAATGCAATGCAATCAAGTTGTAATCTTCAAAGGTGATGTTGAGTGGATTACCAAGAATACTCATGTATATCATCACATTCAATAAACATAAAATAGATTATAATACATATGATAAAGGGAAATTCCTATGTTGCCACGATATGGAGTAGAGAGAATATTTATGATTTTATGTCTTGTAATTTTTAAGGATTTCATGATTATAAGAAACAAATGAACAAACATAAACACACATTCATTGCAATCCCTCTTAGGGATAGGTGCAATGCTTGTGTTGCAATTCCTATTAGGGACAAGTACAACACTACACATGAAAAGCAATTAGAAGCATTAACATATAACTACTAATCTCTTAAAGTCTACATTACTGGTCTCAGGTATTTCTTATATTCCTCTTCATCCTTAGAGTAGATCAAGATGTCATCAATGAAGACAATGATGAATTAATATAAATAAGGATATAACACACTATTCATCAAGTGCATGAAAACTACTAATGCATTAGTGAGTCCAAAGGATATGACTAAGAACTTATAACATCCATAACTTATCTTGAAAGCTATTTTAGGCATATCCTCCTCTTACATTTGAACTTGACGATACTTAGACTTCAAATTAATCTTAGAGAACACCTTAGCTTCCCTTAAATAATCAAATAGGCCATCAATCCTAAGTAAAGGGTATTTATTTCTTACTTTCACCTAATTCATTTGTCTATAATATATACACAATCTTAAACTATCATCCTTCTTCTTCACAAAGAGCATTAGTGCATACCAAGGTAAAACACCTAGTCAAATCATGCCTTTATCCAATATCTCCTTTATCTACATCTTAAGGTCTGTAACCTCTATTGAAGATATCTTGTGAGGTACCTTGAATATTTGTTGAGTTTTATGTTTGAGTATAATCTCAAATTCAATCTCTCTATGAGAAGGTACTTTAGGGAGTTTCTTTTGAAATACATCTAGGAACTCTTGGACCATTGGGATTTGATCTATGTTCTACTTAGGATCTTCATGCATAGAGATCATAAAATACCTATGACCTTGCTTAAACGACTATTGAAACTTCTTAGTTGTTACCAAGTTAAGCTTAATTTGTCTTTTACTTATCTAAATTATAACTTCCTTTTCACTTGTGAAAATAAGTGTGAGAGTCTTACTCTTACAATCCAAATGTCCATCATACTTAGCTAACCACTTCATTCCAAGAATTGCATCCTACTCTCGAAATCTCATTACTATAAAATCAATGTACCACCTACTACCTTGTATTATCATCTCGATAGAAGGACACATGTCAAAAATTATAATACTTGGATAATGTGTTATTTGAACTATAAAAAAAAGTCATGGTTACATGCTCAAGTTGCAAGAAAATCTAGGTTCCATAAAAGAATGATTGGCACTAAGGTCAACAAGATCAAGATAGAAGATCCACCGATATTACCTATAGTGTCCATGATAGGGTTGGGTTATTCATCCAATGGTTGATTTCTTAACGAATAAGCTCTTTCATTGCAATTTAAATCCTCATTATAAACTATCATATGTTTCTAAGAGTTGGTTGATTCATTAGTAATGTTCTCAGCTACTCTATTGGGATATTTCCACTATCTATGTTTGGACCTACTGTAAGTATGACAATTGAGGCACTTACTCTTGAAATGTTCATTTTGACCATAAACATGATACTTGGGAGGATTAAGAGATTTTCTACTACCTCCAAAAATCCTAGTCTATGTAGAACTATTGGATTTGATCATAGGTTAGGATCTTTTCTTAAGTTGAACTAGTTTCTTTTTCTTGCTTGAACCTATGTCTTGTACTCGATTGAAGTAGGAGATACTAAGCCTACATTGATGGGGTCAATTAGTCCACCAAAGAAGTGATTGGATATCTCTTGCTCATCATCCTATAGGTGAGGATAAAACCACACCAATTGGAGGAAATTTGCATCATACTCAAAAATAGTAAGATCATCTTGCTTTATGTTGGATAACTCATTGTCCTTAACCCTTATAAACTCCTTGGATACATATCTCTCTTTGAAGGCTTTAACAAAGTAAATTCATTCCATCTATTTATGCACCTACCTTCTAGAATCCTAGTTATTTATCACTAACAATTAGCTACACCCTTAAGTTGATGAGTAGTCAAATGAGTTTGTTATACTAAATCATAATCCATGAGCTAGAAAGCTTCTTCCACCTCATGTAGTTAGTTCAAAGCTACTATAGGATCTTCAACACCATTAAAATATGGAGGTTTCGACCTCCTAAACAACTTCATGAGAGCTTGCTCAATGGACCTTCTACCACAAATGTTTGAGTTGTTAAGTTGATGTTCATTATTTCCAACATTAGATTGATTCTAAATCATTAAATAAGTGAAAATTTCCTATATCAAATAATTTTGAGAGACTTTTCCACTAGGTTAATTAGAGTTTACCCTATTCAACCTTTTAAAGATTCTTCTTGGTAGCGTCCTATAACACAAATTCAAAAATACTTATCTAAACTTCAACTTTAATACCAACTTTTAACACCCCATTAACTAGGCTTAAGCTAAAAGGACATTACTTAAATAAGAACTAAAATATGCAAAAACCAAAATTACTACTTAATAAAAATTGAATGGATGCCAAAGAAATTAAAAAGGGTAAAGTACTAGGCATCCATAAAACAAATGCATAAGGGAAAATGCACAATAAAAAGATAGAAACATTGTGAAAATAATGACAATTGCCTCACGTGTTCTAAATTTAACTTGTTTACTAATAAAAGCAGGAAAAAATTTATTATCCAAGCCAAATATTATAAGAATAGGTATCCACTTTCAAGAATTGATGAAATGCTAATAAAAGTATTAGGTTGTCAACTATACTTTTTTTAAGGTGGATTTTCAAGTTATAATGAAATAATAGAATACAAGCATGATAGATACAAAATGTCATTCATCAAAAAATGGAGAACATTTGGATACAAAAAAATGCCCTTTGGCTTATCAAATGCAAGGGCTACCTTTCAATGAGATATGAATACTATTTTTACCAGGCTCATTGGAAAAATTGTCACCATGTATTTAGATGGTATTACAGTTTATTTAAAGCATAAGTTGGATCATATATTTCATTTGCATCAAATATTTAGCAAATGTAAAAAAATTTGAATTTCCTTAAATCCCAAAAAAATGGATTTTTGGAGTAAATATTGTCTTAGGGATAAATATTGTTAAAAACTATTTTGGATTCCAATAGACATATTTCTTTTGCTTTGAAAACCTATAACATCATGGTTATACTTCTTGTTATAGTTATACTTATTACAAACATGATTAGATATAAATAACATAATCTAATCATGTTAAAACCAATAACATAACATAGATCTAGCCATGGTTTACTCCCATGACCCTCACTACAAGTTCTATATCTTAATAGTGAGGTGTTAGCCTAGTAGCAGCACTTTTAATTTGAAAATTCCAAGTCATAGGTTCAATTCTCATAGGTAATTCTGAGTTATAAAGTTCTAATTGGACTATATATCTTGGAGTGTAGCTATATTACAATTATTTTAGGGTTCCAATTCCTCCCTCTAATTATTGCACATGCCATTAATGTTATTTTTCTTTTTAGACAACAATTATATTGTGAGTTCATTACCACTTATGAAGGCTTGCCACAATCTTACTATGACCTTGATGCAACTCAAAATGGATCAATTATAAGTGTGATGCAATATTAATACAATCTTTATTCAACAATTAGCAAGTAACTATTATGATCCCACCACAACTCATACTTTGCTACTAAAATATGAATCGAATGCATCTTAACTCTACTATGACATATGGTTAAGGGTTATAAACACATTACAATTTGTGGCAGTCAAATGTATTATTACAAGTACTACAAAAATCGCTAACTTAAAAAATATCAAAACTAATGATGTGTTATGTACACAAGATACAAGTCTCGTAGATCCATAAGACAAATGGGTTAAATCTAACATAAGAATAATGATCAAAGATTCAAAAAGATATTAAAGATTAATAATAGAAATGAACAATCTTAAGAGGTCACATTTGCACTATTGTTACAATAGTCCTCAACTAATAACAAAGGCATAAGGCTTCAACTCACATGAGCTTAAAGGCATGAAATCATTAAGACTTTTCTAAAGATTAATGGTAAAGGAATAGAAGTTTGATGCAAGGTAATGTAACAGAAATAATTAAAGCGTCATCCAATATATAAGACAAAAATCAAGAAATTAACAGCTAATTTTAGAAGACTAATAGAGAGTTTAGATTGCATTTGAGTTAATTTATGACTTAGTCCTTATCTATGCTTTCTCAATGGCTACATCAATAGTTAGTTAATCATTGGAATCCATGATCTATCTAACACATACTATGATTAGTCATAGCCAAGATCTATAAACCCCTATTCATGATTCATTAATTGACTACACATAAAACCATAAGCACAAAATGACATCAATTCAAAATATGTAATACGTTGATTACCAAAAGAGCATAATCATTACCAACATGTGGCTTGCATCCATCGAAGAAATATTTTAATCAAGAGATACTAAGGATCAATAATTATTAATAATAATTAAATATTAAAGAAAATGTTATATAAATTAAATTACATACTTAATTTATAAATAAAAAAACACTAAAGGATCTATAGAATATAATTATCAATAAATATGAAAGAATTATAGAATCCAAATCATATATTAAGTTCATATGTGAATTAATAAGAAAACACCATAGTTAGCATGATATAGGATAAAGAAAAAGCATGGTTATAGATTTGAATCATAAAGAAACTAAGGATAAAATACTAGGCTTTAAATCTAGCACCAAGGCTAATGGTCAATTAACCAAGAAACCAAGACTAGCAAACCAAGTTAAAAGGGATTCTAGTATGGGGCTTTGAATCTAATACCTTTATGTACAACTTTATATGAGTTAACCATTCAACCATTACCTTGTGCTTCATCCTCTAGTGGCAATTAAATCAAACAATTTAAGTAGCAAAATATTATATGGGATTTGAGTCTTAACATGTAGTTTTAAAAATACGAATTCTACACACTTCCTTTCAACAATTTTATGTTGAACATAATGTGAACTTGAACATCCATAATGTAAATATTATTGAATCTTTATTTTATTTTAGCTTTCTTCTTATTTTTATAACCTAAGGTTTAATTAACTTAGATGAAAGTAATTACTAGTAACAATTTAGAAATATTCTTAATGATTCGAGATAGTTTAACATTAACAATTATAGTATGAAGGGAAAAGAATCCCTATTGAGGAAATGTTAAAAGAAAAAGTATCATAAACTTCAACTTGTTTTAAAAGGAATTAAAAAGCATTATATTACTTCCAANCTTGTTTTAAAAGGAATTAAAAAGCATTATATTACTTCCAGAATGTTTCATAATCATTATGATATTAGTATCTTAACAACATGAGATATTTGATTAATGTAGGCGAAGGACTTGATGATGATTTTTATGGCTAATAGTTTATCTAATACTATAGTTTTTTAATGTATATTTATATTAAGCCCTAGATGGCATGTATTTTATCATATTCCCATTGGTTTGACCTTATCACTTGTACAACTACAAGTCACAAGATTTAACAAAGCCAAGTATACCTTATTGAGTACTTCAAAAATATGTTATCACCTTGCTACCTTTATATCATTAACATAAACTACTGTATTAAGATTGATGGACAATTTGAGTTAATGTGGGCTATCAAGGATAAAAATTAATGTTATCAAAATCAAAATGATAATATATGCTACTAGATCACACATACATGAATTTGTTAGTAAGACATTGATCACTTGCTTAGAGCATGTGTCTTATAGTTTACAAGCCACAAGTTCAATTCTAAGAAGTATGTTAATGACACCTTTATATTCCCCTTAAATTCTATAAAAGTATCATGTTGGCTATGTCATGGGATATATAGGGTTAAATAATTTTAATCCTAATACTCCACATACAAATGATTTTTATCTTAGCTTTTGATAAATTAAAGTTATTTCCTCTTATGAGTATTTAGGCATTGCATGTTCAAATAAAAATGATTCAAGACATGTATAAAGAGCTACCACAAAAATTTGAACAACTTGTGGAATCACATTTGGTTTTCTAGTTAAAGTAGATCTACACAACAATGAGGTGTTGTCCTAGTGCTATATAGTTAGGAAAAATAATGGTATAATGATGAAAAACTATTTTCAAAAAATAGAATATTTAAGACGAATATTTACGTTTGAATTTTATAAACTTCAAAAAATGATGTAAGAGAAGACCTTTAAGAACATGTAGGAATAGACTACATGAAAAAAATAATTTTGTATACATATAATCTTAGTAGAATACTTAGCAGAAAAGCCTACTTATATGTCTTCAATATTTGCAATGCAATTCAAAGTTGTGATTACTCCTACTTATGTAGAATCTTAATCCTAATTAAAGTAGAATAGTGGACTAATATTCCAAGATAACAACATACATGTTAATTATGCATAAAGATAGTTGTAGAGGATGAAGAATATGTATTTCTTTCATTAAGGCTCAAATATGATATTTAAGTAAAATTTTCACTCTATTTCTTTGAGATTGAATTATGAACCTTGAATAACTTCCTTGATGAGGATTTTTAGACTTATCAAGAATATATTAAAACCTTGTAAAATTTTTTTGTTTGTTTACTGAACCCTTTAAGGTCTTAGGAGCATATAATAAAGTGTTTCCATTTTCCATTTTTTTAAAAGGAATATTCAATGAATAATTTACCATTTGGACCTGTAAATTGCTATCTTGACCAGCAAATTACATGCCATTTCATAGATTTAGCATTTAGTGTTTATAAATTTACAACATATTAAATACTTATAAATAAAACTACCAAACACTTATAAGTAGCAACTAAATATCTATCCTATATATATTTCAAACAAGGTAATTGTGAATGTCTTTTAAAGTGTTCTTAAAAATTTTTGGCTTTTTCTATAATTATTAACAATTATTAAAGTTTTAATTTTAAAATTTTAAAAACTAATAAGTTACTTTGATGATAATAATTTTTTTAAAAAAATTTATTAATCAAAATAAAGCATCAAATACACATGTAGGAACAAACTAGATAGAAAGGGTAAAAAATACACAAGCAGCATCTAATTGATAGAAAAGATAGGAAAGGAAAAACTCAATTGAAAATACTATTTAGCAATTCATCCTTACAATCCGGCCATACACAAAAGAAAGAAGCACCCTTTGGGAAATTCACTTCTCACCAAATATTGATTGTAATTAGTAGTACAAATAGAATGAAGAAAAAATCAAATATAGCAAATGATAGCTGAAATTAAAGAGAAGAGCTCTCTTGTAGAGAATTGTGTTGAATAAGGTTACTTCTGCCAGAGCTTTTATCCTCGTAAATTTCAACCAAGGCTGCAAGAGATAAATCAATTGATTAATCTCTGACTGAACTTTTAAAGCTTGTAATATAACTTGGAAATAGACAAGGTAGAAGATGTTCGATTTTTCTGCAATAATTAAATAATGAATATTTGAATATTTTGTTTTTTGAAAAATGTTATTGCAAAAACTTATTACCTAGTACTTGCATCAAAAGCCTTATGCAAAAATTATGCTACTTCTTTCCATATACTTATCCAAATGTCTCAGGTGAAATTAGAATCAAGCTAATTGAACACAAACTTAAATTACATTACTGCAAAATAAAGTTTCACACAATCATGTCAGGTATACACTTAATATAGCTTCAAAGTATAGTTTCTTATCAATTGGAGGAGACCCTTAATATAGCTTCAAAGTATAGTTTCTTATCAATTGGAGGAGACCCTCTGGTTAAAGATATGCCAGGAAAGAACTACCCAAAATGTATTTTCATAATGAATTTGAAAACTGGAAAGCTTCCGGCAACTGTGTCTCCAGTGCTGGATCAACAAGCGTAATACAGACTTCTTTAAGGGTGCGGATTTTGTGTTCCCAACCGCAACCTGCTTCTCTTAACTGTGCACAGTTAACTACCTTCAATTTAGCCAGGCACGGCATAGCTCCGTCCACGATGGCAGGTAGCATGCACAACTCAGGAAGTACATAAAGGTAAAGGACAAACAGTTTTGGAAAGGCTTCAGCACTTCCAAATTCATGGGGTAACAACTTACATTTGCTGTTGCCCGACAGAGAAAGATGCCTTAATTCGGGAAGTTTGCATATGTCTGCGGGATACTCTTCATACTCTCCCTCCAATGATAACCACTGAAGTTTGAAAAAGCCGAGCGCCTGCCTTGGAAATTCCACGCCACGTCGCAGGTCGAGCACTTCACGTTTGTGAAGGTGCTGAGCCCATTCATGTGGTATCGTTACTCAACAAATAATTCTAAAAACGAGTGTTTATTCTTTTGTCATCTCCCTCCAAATGTTTGTTTGCAGAACCGTAGTTATAAACAAAATGATAAAAGGGTCAAATAATGGACGTGTGAATGCAATCATCTTTATTATTTTAACTGTCTTTAAAAAATGACATTAAAAAATGACATCGGCCTAGAGGTGTGATTGCAATGTATATAAAAGATAAAAACAAGCAAAGTCAAATCTACAGTGTTCAGCGTGGAGGTGTGATTGCAATGTATATAAGATAAAAACAAGCAAAGTCAAATCTACAATGTTCAGCGTGGAGGTGTGATTGCAATGTATATAAGATAAAACCAAGCAAAGCTAAATCTACAATGTTCTGAAATTATTTATTTAGGAAGAAGCCAAAATTTGTTGGAATGTAATTAATTAATCTTAAGAGTTGGACTAAATCTTGCTCAAAAAAATGAAGAATTATGGCCAAAATTTGTAGATGAAAAAACAGAACTTAACCTATTTTAAATAAGCTAAAACCCAATCTTTAATAAGAGGCAAATTTGCTTCAACCCGCTATGCTGATTTCTATGCAAACCTTGGAAGATTCCACATAATACTGAGTAGTCAACAAAACTTACTTTCTTTGTTCCCACGCTACCAATTGAGACCCACCAGCAAGACCTACTACCTTTGATTTTTCTACAAAATTTCCAAGATTGATAAAAGCCGATGGACCCACTATCTTTGATTTTTTACAAAATTTCCAAGATTCCATATCAAATTGATTGATAAAAGAGACACTATCTTTGATTTTTTTACAAAATTTCTAAAATTCCATAGCAACTTGATTTATAAAAGCAGACTGACCCACTACCTTTGATTTTTTCACAAAATTTCCACTATTCCACACCGACCGACTTGATTGATAATGCTTTACGACTACTCTGTGAAAGATGCTTTGATTTTTTTACAAAATATCCACTATTCCATTGATAATGCTTTACAACTACTCTGTGAAAGATGCCGTGTTTCAGTAATGCTTAACTCACGCAAGCTATGAATATTTCGTTTTCAAATATAAGTTTTCAATTTGATTTGTACCCTTTAACCTTTAAGACCATCACGTGAATTGCATAATGCGGTATCCAACTAAAGTGTTTGGATGGTCGACCTTCATGACGGCTACGAAAGCATCTTTGTTGTTGTTTTCTATATTTTGTCTGTTGTATTTTATTGTTTTCTATGTTTTATCTCTGGTATTTTGTCGCATTCTTCATTGTTCATATTCTACAGAGCACCCATTGCTCTGTTTTATACGGAAGCCTTTCTTTTTCGTTCTCTGCTTCTGTGTATGTACTCAGCAGAGAATCGCTAGAATAAGTCATTAATGCTGGCTTTGTTCAGTTAAGGGTAGTGCTTCATCATTCTGCATGGTGTACAAAACTACATTTTATCTAGGAAACTTGAAAATATATATATATAATGATGTTAGAACTTGGCCTGGAGAAAAATTTAAAAAAACTTTGTATTTCTTCATTTGATTTCTATGCATTTTATGTGAGGAGGTTCCTTGAAACCTTTTCGCATGGACTAATTTTAGGTTCATGTTGCTTATGCTTGGTTTTGTCATGAAGTATGGTTTATTTAAAATTAAAATTTTATTGTATCTTGAGACCCTCTGGATCTATGGGATAGTAGAAGTGTACATTTTATGAGTTCTGAAAATATCATTAAAAATTATTAATAAGATGTTAACCTACTGGTAAGGGTCTTGACCTGAGAATTTTAATTTTAATTTTATTAACGACAAGATGATGGAACCTAATAATGAGATTTGAAAAATTAATGCAAGAACATTTTAGAAGGTTTCTTTACATCTTAATTCTATTGTCTCCTGAATTTACCCATTTCAAGTTTATCTTGTCCTGCACTTCTGTCTTTCTTCATTTTTGTCTGCTAAATGTTTTTTTGATGGTTCTATGTGTTTGATTAATATTCTTTCTTTAGTTTTAATTTTCAGTTTTTTCAATATTTTTTCTTCTTATTTGAATATAGATTTATAAAATTTGCAAGCGGATACATGGATTGTACATCCAATGTTGTAAATGTCAAACTTCTTATCATGTAAAGTATGCTTCTAAAGCAAGTTAACAATTGGAGCTAAGTGATTACGGACAAAAACATAAACTACATGCCTTGCATTTAATTTTTGTAAACTAGCTACCTTAACATCCTATCTTGATCACCTTGCTATACTCGTGCTTTGAAAATGTTAGAAAAGAGTCATTATACACCTCATTTCCTCTAATCATTCATGGAAATTTCATATTATTATGTGAGTGAATGAATAGTTACATTTCTTCACTGCTAAGAATGGACAACAAATGACCTAGAAGATTTTATATTGTGTATTACACATGTATTTGTTAAATGCAACTAATATGAACTTAAGGGTTATTGGTTCAAATGCCTCGTATAACTAGTCCAATCAATAAAGAGGTTATTTCATATATGATAAAAGAGGTTATGAACTTAAGATTGTTGGTTTAATTTTTTAAAAAATCCTACTTTATCATTATCCACAAAGGTTTTGCAAGAAGAAGAATGGGCAAGACAAAATTAGCAGAGCAAGGATAATACTAACTATCATAGAAATGAAGCCAACTTACCTGAGGATGAATTGGTTTCAATAGAAAGAAAATATTATGACCCAAGATATAGTTATAAAGGTTGAACATAATATATGGTGTATTAATTCTTGTTATTTAAGGCAAGCCTCAAGAAATTGTAACTTGTTCAAAAACTTATGTACACTTAATGCTAGAGAAGCCACTACACCAATTAGAGGTATTTATAAGTACAAGGGTGCATATGACATCAATATGAGGATTGTAGATCAACTAGTTCAAGTTAAGAGTGGTTATTATACACTAGCCTTAAAAGGACACAACATTCTTTCAATCTCTCAACTAGTGAAATCTAGACATATAGTTGTTTTTCAATAAGAAAAGGATAAAAATATAAAATGCACTATATTGGAAGATAAAACTAGCTGAGATGATAGAAACAAATAGTTTGTTCAAGTTACATCCTATTAAAGAGTTGATATGTGATATAACTCATAAAACTCAAAAAGAAAAACTATGGCATGTTTGACTTGGACATATGAATAAGAGTCATATATAGAAATTAAAACATGCCTCAAATTCTTTCCTCCATCTTAAATTAAATCAAGAAATGTTCGCCAAATCTTGTGTCATAGGAAAATAAACAAGATTAATGTTTCCTTCTATACAAAGAATAACAAAAAAAAAATCTAAGCTTGACATTATACACTTAGATGTTGGTTCTTATGGAAATATGACTTTACTAAGAGGAGCTAAGTACTTTGTGACATACATTGTTGCCTTTAGTCATAAGGTATGGATATACATTATTAAGTCCAAAAATGAAGTGTTCGAGAGCTTTTAAAGAATTTAAGGCCCTAGTGAAAAAAATAAACTAGACATTCGATTATAAAGTTACAAACTAATAATGGTACATAATATATCAATAGAGAATTTTAAGAATACATAAAGCAAGAAGGAATTATTCATCAAAAAATTATTACCTACTATCTAGAACAAAATAATGCTGCAAAATAGAAGAATAGAATAACTGGAGAAACTGTTTGATGTATGCTTGCCCAATTTAAACTAGATAGTGCCTTTTTGGGAGAAATTTTACAAACAACCATTCATATTATCAATAGAAGTCCCATGATGTATCTTTGATATGCATGTTACAATACCATTTGGAATAGTTGTAAACCTAAATTAATATATGTGCATTTGAATATTAAGCTTAGCTACAATATACCCTCAATAACTATATTAATATTAAGCTTGGTATTGATTATTAAGCTTGGTATTGAATATTAATGAATTGGTGGCTTGGAATTTTATTACACATCAGCGTTGTGCACAAAGTTGCGTTACCGAAATGGCCTGTCTGGAATTTTAGTTACACGTTAGCATTGTGCACAAAGTTTCGTTACCGAAATGGCCCGTGGGAAAGTCAATGTTAGTCAGCGTTACGTACAAAAAATTAGCATTACCGAATTATGACTAGTAATGGCCTATCGGCCAGATATCGGCCAAATTAATATATCAAATGATGTGGGTGGCCTAATTGAGAAAAATTGATTTTTTTTATTTTTGCAGTTGCAATATCTTTGCAATCTGGATAAGCTTTAGGCTGATCTTAGGCTTTTGAAAAGTGCATTTTGCAATCTATAATTTTATAAAATTTCAAATAAATTATATTTTATTTGATCATTCAAATTAGACTTAAAATATGAATCTAGAATAAAACTATTTAGTGACCAAAATAAAAATTGTTAATTTTCACGATGAATATCTCTGCAATTTGAGAGAGTTATGAAGTGAGTCACTACGTGATACAAAGAGCTTTCAATAATCTACCTACCTATAAAATTTGGAATTAATTTATGTTGATTTGATAGTTCAGAGTTGTTAGAAAAGGATGGCTTTAAATATAATTGTTCAACTTCTTTAACTAATGAGAAAATGTGAATGATGAATTGATCATAGATGAACTTGTAATAGGATGAATTGTGAAATTATGAATGGAATAGAATATGGTACTATGAGATAAATTGTGGAATTTCTTCACTTACAAACATGATTTGCTCACGTATTTATAGCCAAATGATGGGGCTATAATAGAATAGATTGTGACGAGCTTATTTTATAGTAAATTGGTCCAGAAATTCAAGATACATGAGAGATTGGGATCATTCTCTAATTAAACCCTCCCATTAATATTTTAATAAAATTAAAAATAGCATAATTTCATATCTTTCCTTATATAATATGATAGTTGAAATACAAATTATATGGCTTCATTCCTAATTTTACAAAAAAGTTGTTTTGGCTTCACTTGATCTTTTTCTTTTAAGTTTTGAGTTTTTACTATATGCTTTTACTATATTTTCATATATAATTATGACCCTATATTACCTTGAATTTTGTTTTGTTAAATTCATTTCTTTGTCTTACTTCTAAACCACAACGTAGGCATTTAGAATGAGTAGAGTAAGAGTTTCCAAAATCCATACTAGAACTAATTGTTCCTTCTTTAGGATGCACTTTGAAGTTGTTGGAACTTGTCTTTGAATTTAACCATCTTCAATTGTCTTGGAAACTTGATCAATATTTTTTATTATTGTTATTCTTAGTTGAAGTTTTATTTCCCCATATGAACTTCAATAGTTGTTTATTGTTTTGAATTATCTTTCTTTTTCTCTTTTGATTGCTTTGGTAAGATGGTTGGGGCTTCTTTACCTTTATTTTTGAATTTGAAAAAAGTGAGAGGACATCTTTCTTTTCTTCATGTATTTCTTCTATCTTTGATATAATGGAAAGTACAACTTTATTTTCTTCTTTAAATAAATCATGTAGGCAATGTTCTAGGTCTTTTATTTCTTTTCTTTTTTTTCATTCTTTAAATGTTCCTTTTGATTTTTCACATTTCCGAAGTTATCTATTTTTGGTGTTGATTCTTTATAGTAGATCTAATAGTAAAACTTTTCAAACTTTGATTTTGTAATGTTTTGCTCAAAAATAATGCATAAATCATTTTTAAATACCAAGTTGTAATGTTGTCTTCCTCAGCTTACTTGTATGTCATGATTGTATGGTTAAGTAAACTTGAGGCATATGATTTTTATGTTTTTATTGTCTTGGTACTAATAAGGGAGGAGAGTGATAACTAAGTAACTAATTTAATTTAACTACTTAACTATGCTTTAATTAATCCTAACACCAGC
Source organism: Gnetum montanum (assembly GCA_015680685.1). Classification (NCBI taxonomy): domain Eukaryota; kingdom Viridiplantae; phylum Streptophyta; class Gnetopsida; order Gnetales; family Gnetaceae; genus Gnetum; species Gnetum montanum. The sequence goes on along the minus strand of MNCI01028318.1, from coordinate 369,607 downwards.
ATTCGTTCTCACTTGCCGTACACATCCTGAATCAGTGCAACACTACTAGGATTACCAAACACTAATCGTTATTGGGTTACCAAGTGTTACATACATGCTCGAAGTGATCGTACTATGTGTGCTTACTTAGGAGAGTTGTAGGGTGAGAGAGAGAATTAATAATTAACTAAGGAAATCATTAAATAATTAAAATTAACATTAATTAATATATTCTGAATACTGCAAGGTTTATCACAAAGTTCATCTTCATTGTTGTACACAAGGTGTGCTTAGGTACACAATGCTTGAATAAAGATCCGTTCATTTTATGACTCTTACTACAGGCACTCAAAAATAATTCTAACTCTAAGAGGGAGAAATTGCAAGACTTTGGGTAAGGGACTAAGACTAACTATGAAAACCAAGTGCACCTGCCTCTTGTTTAGAGGTAATGAGGTAGGCCATGATATCGTGTATGCGATATCACATGGAAGGCCATGATATCGTGAACACGATATCGTAGTTCATCATACCGCCATGGCTAAATGAAAACTCATCCTCGCGTTCCTTACAAAATATTGGGAAGGTATGAGATTATTGACTGAATGAGAATTGATAGCGACAGGGAATGATAGACTCAAAGTGCCCAGTGAACGGATCGACAACACAATACATTATAGCATTAGTGTTTATGACCATTGTGGTGAACACTATACATAAATGACATCTCGGCCTTCATTCAACATCTTGAAGAGAGAGAGAGAGAAAATGAGGCGTGTTGCTACCGATGCTGAGATTGCACCTTCCATTTTTTATCCAAAACCATGTGACCAAACTTGTTCTCAGCGTAAACACTCCAGCTCCAGTCCATCCCGAGTGCTTCCTCCAAGCCCAGTCCATTATTCGTGTAATCGCCATCTACACACACAACAGAGTCATGAATGAGCAAGAATAAGTAAACCATAATGTAGTTGATACCTTGCCTCGATATAAAGCACATTGGCTGGGTTGTGGTTATGACAAAAACTGGGCTAGAGATTTATCACTAATAACTTTCCAAGTTGTAGGGGTTAGGTAAGTAGGAGGATGAGGAAATTGAAAAATTTGTGCCAAGGACCCCATGACTAAGAGTGAACCTCCAGTAGCAATAAGATGGAAAAATATAAGGAATAAGAAATATGGAAAATATAACGATGACAACGCCAATAAAGTGGATGTTAAAGATGGGGATGAAACAAGAAATGGTTGATTCCAACGAATGTTTAAGGAAAAGAGCTTAACAATTACACCAAAAAGGAATGCGAGTGGGTCCTCCCCAAAGCAAGCTCATGCCCTATATGCCCTGATAAACCCACAAACCAAAGAGTCTGTAGGCTCTTGAAATATCATTTAGAAGAAAGAGTTAAAAAACTTACCCACAAGAATTTACCAAAGAAAAAAAAAACAATGCATCAATCAAGATATGGATGACTCATAAAACTGACAATGAGGTGGAAAATGGAAAGAAAGATGGAGAGTGGAGAATGGAATGGAATCCCAAGGGCAAGGTTCTGTAAAGTCCCTTATGTATGTCATGATTAATGTGATTGAGTAAAACTCATTCCAAATCTAGATGAAACCCAACCACATTCAGTGACCTCGCATCAATACACTCGGCCAATCCATCCTCTTGAAGCAATAAGAATGCTTCCACAAAGAGTCACCACCATGCCAATGAGAGTGAGATGGAGAAGTAGGAAGCAAGAAAGGTCCTTAGTTAGAGGGAAACTTCAGGCATGGGTAACATGTCTTTTCAGTGCCATAACCAGTGCTTGTTGCCCAAATTTCTTTATTCTGTCTAAGGGATGTGCTTTGAATTCTCACCAGGTTTTTTTTTTCTTTTTGCGTGAGAACCACACCATGCAAAGACTTATTTTTATTCACTCAACTTCCTGATATTTGAGCAATGGTAGAATGACGGAAAACCCAAGAAAAAGCATCCAAGGACCCAAGAGAATGGCCAACACAAATGCACCGAATCCCCTTGAAGTCGCACCCTTGTCAACCATTGAGTCCTTTCTTGGTTTGAAAAATACCAAGCCACCAATTCATTAATAATTTTATTTAGGAAAAGGGACTGTATAGTTCCAGGCCAAGGGAGACCATAGAGTGGAATGGATGAATGGACGACATGGACTCATTACCTATTTTTTCAAAAGAACCATATCATAATATTAGCATCATGATTCAAAGGTAAAAATCAAACATTAGCAATCAATATTATATAATTCAATCCACCATCATGAGCACTTATTATATGATGAATGAAAGTAAGTCAATCAAACAAAGAAATAGTAAAAATGTGAACGATGGTGTAAAATAAAAACAAGAAAGATTGAAGAAATGTGTAAAACAAAAACGTGTAAAACAAAAATACAAAAAGAACAAAGGGCCTAGAATGTTTGGCATAGGTGGCCATCTACCCCACAACTGAGTCGGAAAGAGAAGATTCGAAATAGTGAGCAAGGTTGTCCACCAACAGAGGTAGTATGAACACTAGCTGTACTAGGCTCATGGAAAGGTTTGGTCTATTGGACGTTGACCAACAGTTTCTTAACCGAGCTCTCAGGTTTGTATATCATCATGGCCCTTGAAGGAAAAGTTGCATGAATGGCATAAGGTCCTTCCCATAGCATTTGAAATTTGATGCATTGTGGCACATGTGTGGGATTCCAGTAGAGAACCTTATCTCCTAGTTGATATCTAACTTTCCTAATTCTTAGGTCATGACGTTGTTTATTGAAGGCCTTGTGCAATTTGTTAGATGATAGGGTAGCTAATCGGTTCTCATCTAGCAAGTTAAGGGTCATTAACGATTGTTTTTGTGCTAGATAGAGGTCAAGGTTGAGGTCACATGCCATGGATAGTGTACAAAGCTCAGTTTGAATAGGCAGCATGGGTAGTTTATCGTACACTAACTCATAGGAAGTGTAGCCTATAGGGAGTTTCCATGTGGAGTGGTATGCCCAAAGAGCATCGTTCAATTTAGTGCTCTAGTCTCACCTATACTTGCTAATAGTTCTTGTCAATATCTTTGTAATCTCCTTGTTGGTGACTTCGGCTTGACCATTCTCTTGGCGATGGTATGGTGTAGTCAATTTGTGCTCAACCCCTAAGCATTGCATTAATTTTTGAAAATTCACACCTGTGAAGTGTGTACCATTGTTAGAAATAAGTGCATTAGGCACACTAAGCCTATTTATGATTTTTTGTTAAACAAATCATGTACCTGTAGATGATGTACAATTCTTAATAGTAGCTCCTTTTGCCCATTTTTTCAAGTAATCAATGGCAACAACAATATAAGGTTTTCCATTGGATGGAAGTTGGTGATGGACCTGCTCTAATGTGTCTATGCTATCGATGTAAGCACAAGTCAAACCCTCAGTTGGTTCCATGCATATAGTTGAACTTCTCTCTTGATCAGCTATCAGCCACTAGATGTCCTCTTGTCTTGTGGCTACTACATATAGGCATCTTTTTATATTAGTCACTTATGCACATTGATTACATGCAGGCAATGTTAAACGTTGTACAAACCATGACTTCTACATGCAATTACACCCTGTGTCATTGTATGCGATGCATGGAACTTTCTTCTTCTCAATCTTCCCAAATTTATTGACCTTTGATATTTCTAAGGAAAGATCACGGATTCCTAAGCACGTGTCAATTGTGCTTAGCCATGCTCTTCCCGTTATGATTGGCAAGTCCCCCTTACCGTTGTTCACTTGAATCACTAAGAAGTCAGCTGGATATGACTATCCACAAATAGTGATGACAACGTCCTTCACTAGTCCTAATGGGATAGTGATGGATTAGTCAGCCAACTCTAAATGAATGTTACTCTTTTTTAATGGAGGTAGGTTCTAGGCCTTGTACATTTCTTGAGAAATTAAGTTGACCCTAGAACTTGAATTCAAAAGAGCTTTGCATGGCTCATTCCCAATGATATGTAGATATATCAAAGGACTCCTAGGATCAGAGAATTTCCTAGGAAGATGGCCAAATTTTATCCAATTGGTGACAACATGAGTTAACATGACCATATGCGTTGAGTGTGGTTTTTGGGTTGAAGGGAGCTCTGAAGTTTCAAGTGATGGTGAGGCGATTGAAGAATCAGCCGCTTGTGGTTGCAAGGGCTTAGTTGGACTATTGGTTCTAAAGAAAGGTCTTTTATTCATGCGGTTATCAGAAGCAATAGTAGGTTGAGAGTTAACAGCCCTTGTGGCATTATGTTGCTACGATTGGGTAGGGATTTCACCTTGCATAGCTGGAGTAGGTGGTAATGGAGTTATAGGTGGAAGAGGTGCAGCTGAATGAGAAGGATGGTATGTTTGTGGAACATCACCCCTAGGAGAAGGATTCCTATAATACTCATGAGCTTGGTAGTAAGGTTGAGGAGTAATGTGACCAGTAGAGTTACATGGAGAGATTAATTGTTGCACGTAATACCCATATGGTTCAGGTTGCTGGTAAGGATACTGTTACCTTGGTGGTGGCATTCCCCATGATTGTAGGTGCTGCCATTATTGATATTGCTCAACTGATTATGGTGGAGTTCCACTTGGATAATACGTTAATGGTTGGTGGAACTGTCTTGTGTTACGTTGGGGATAAGGTAACCTTTGGGGTGTTTGCCTTTTGTTTAATTGTGGATTGAGTGCATACACCCTAGACTCCTGTCGATGTGAGCTTATAGGGAAACATCTTTTAGGATGGTCATATTGGCATATCTAGCATCCACTATCATTTTCTGTATCTAATTCCACAACCTCTTCAATGATGGCAACTTTGCCCTTACCCTTGTTACGTGCATGTTCAACTTCTCTCTTTTTTCTTTTTTCACAGTCAGTACCTTGCTCTCTAGACTCCTCTACTATTTTAAGAACAATTTGAAATCTATCATCTAGGGAGTCCCACATTTGATCTACCTTTTTTGATACATCCATTGCTAATTTTTGGATAGGTAAAGTTTTCCTATTCACCATCTCTTCAAGTGGTGACTCTTCTTCATCCTCACAAAATCTTACTCCCTTCTTTCAGAGGGAAGGATCTCTGTTATATTCCTCTGCACTCTCTCTCTTTCTTAGCTCACCTTCTTCTTTAGCAACTTGCTCCAAAAATCATTGAACTTGATGGGCCCTAAGCTCAGATAGTCTCCCTTGGACATAAGTCCCAAGGGTTCTTCGTGTTTCATGTTTGAGCCCATCTATGAGATGGCGTAGTTGATCCATCTACGAATAACCATGGCCTAGGCAATGATGTAATAGTGCATAATATCGGCCCATGGCAGCATCTAAGGGTTCATGTCCTCCTTGTTTCCATCCTTGGATTTTCTTCTGTAGGTTGGACACTCAGGAGTATGTTTGGTACTTATCGTCGAAACATTCTAACATGGTACTTCACCTATGAATGGATTCTAGTTCTAAGGAATGGTACCAGCTTTCCACTTTTTGAGTAGTGTCCGTGGGAACAACTTAAGCTTTTGCCATTCATTTTCTATGTTTTGTAAGGCACATGCATGATGAAATTCTTGTAGATGATTTTTAAGATCAATGTTGTAACCCCCCTTCAAATTGTGGGATGTTGTTCATGTCTAATCTCTTGATCCTACTATCTGTTTGGTGCCTTCTTAGGATTCTAACAGCCTTGGTTATGTCTAGCATACTTCGAGTAGCGAGTAGGGGTTCATTGTGATCATCCTTCCTATGGTTTCTATGATGCCTATGTTGTTCCCTACTCTCCCTTCTTCTATATTTTGATTCTCTAGAATGCCCTCGTCCCCTTTCTTAACTATTTTGTCTATGCTTGCTATTTCGTTTACCCTTATCCTCATGGTCTTTTTCTTTGTGACTATGTCCAGATCCTGAAGAAGAGGGTGAAGGATATGATGGCAATGAAGAAGGAGGATCATCACCATGTTGATGCCTGCTTCCTTCTCTTCAGTGGTCGCAACCTCGATCATGGTTACGATCAGAATGTCCATTTTTGTAATGTGTTCGTGTTCCTTTTTTAGACCCTTTGTATCCATGAGTACTAGAATCCGTGTTATGGATAGTTGAGTAAATATTCTGATACACAACCCCTTGACCGAAGTCAATGGGAAGAACATCGTTTCGTGGGAAACCTCTTGAGGTAGGTTCACCATCCTTATTTTCACTTAGGACATGTGGAACATTTCGCAATAACTTTCCCTTCATGGATTCATGGTGTCTCTCCTATTGTAAATCCATTTGATATTGTGCCTCCATGGGGTGATACTCTCTTAAGTCATGATCATACACGACGTACTCTGCCTGTAAGTGTTGCATGTCAATTTGTGTGAGATCATGAAGAAGCATGCTCGAGACTGAGTGATTGGGAGGTAACACTATGTTACCTTCTAGATCTCACCAACGCAGTTGTTATCCTAGTGGAGGATAAAGGTAAAGTTTGGTACATACTCATCGGGATGAACATATACCATGTAAAACTATTGAGGGACTGGCGGATTATCATGTGTATTACGCCTTCGATTATTTCCTGTATTAGACGTAGGTGGTGAAACACTTTCGTACAAAGAAGGAGACGTAATTGTCTATTTAGTGTGCAATGTATTATTATCTATTTTTTTTATAACCAACCCTAAGGGTTCGTTCCAATGATGTGAAATATTTTCTAAGTTTTGATTAGCACACAAACAACAAACTCCCTGACAATGGTGCCAATGATGAGTGGTGAGGTATTCCTATGCTCAACCATACGAATACAAGTGTACATGCATGGTTCAATCAAATTTCAAGGACTTAGTGCTTATGCACCTTTGTAGAACAAGGATGGGTTGATCAATCGTTGTCTTCCCAAGCTCACTTGTATGTCACAATTGTATGGTTAAGTAAACTTGGGGCTTATTATTTTTATGGGCTTTTATGTCTTTATTATCCTAATACTAATAAGGGAGGAGAGAGATAACTAAGTAACTAATTTAATTTCACTACTTAACTATGCTTTAATTAATCCTAACACCAGCATCCATTCTTACTTGCCGTACACATCTTGAATGAGTGCAACACTATTGGGATTACCAAACGCTAATCATTACAGGGTTACCAAGTGTTACATGCATGCTTGAGGTGATCGTACTATGTGTGCTTACTTAGGAGAGTTGTAGGGTGAGAGAGAGAATCATTAATTAACTAAGGAAAGTATTAAATAACTAAAATTAACAGTAATTAATCTATTCTAAATACTACAAGGTTTATCACAAAGTTCGTCTTTATTGCTATACACAAGGTGTGCTCAAGTACACAATGCTTGAATAAAGATCTGTTCACTTTATGACTCCTACTATGGGCACTCAGAAATAATTGTAACTTTGAGAGGGAGAAACTACAAGAGTTTGGGTAAGGGACTAAGATTAACTATGCAAACCAAGTGTGCCTGCCTCTTATTTATAGGAAATGAGGCATGCGATATCGTGGCTCATCAAAGATCATGCACATAATGAACATCTTTTATTTCAAATTTATTTCTATCTTCCAAATTTATGATAATGTTTCCAATTTCTAATACATTCAATTTTCTTCCATCTTCAAGTTGAACTTTGCCAATGTCATTTATAAATTTAATTTCATTAAAGTCATCTATCTCTAATAGCCACTAGCTTGAATGGATTTTCTTATTTTGATGATAAAAAGAAAATTGAGTTGATACATGTTTATCTTGAAGAATATTGGTAGACCCTTCTTTATTTTCTAAGCCATTACATTGTCTTTTTTGCTTCTTCAATTTGGTGGTTTGTTTCTTTATTTTTTAACTTCTTGTTTTGGTTTTTTGTAGTTTTTCCCCCTTGACCTTTTGTAGTTTCTGAATTTTCTTGACATTGATTTGTGCCCTCCTTGTCTTTATATTTTTCTTGGATGAACTACCACATTTCTTTGTTAGTCTTCAATTTTGAAATTACATTTCCAATTCTATCACATACTAAATTGTATATAATGTCTTTTGCCAATTCATTTTCTTTAATTATTTTCTTAAATTTTTATTCAATGTGTTAGGAATTTTGCTGCCTTTGTGCACAATACTTCAAACATTATTGTAATATAATAGTCCCTATGTGAATTCCTATCCTAATTTGGAATTTTGAGTACCATCATAAATTATTGAACATGGTGGAAAATTATTTCTCCTATCTCCCATGGCTTTGTCCTTTGCTCCAATCCTAATTATTGATTTTTTATATCAATGTAAGAATATTTGAAAGAATTTTTTATTTTACAAATTTTTGGCAACCTAATATATTGAATGATGTTGGTGGCCTAATTGAGAAATTTTGATTTTTTTTTTGATTTTGTAGTTGTAACATCTTCATGATTTGGATGATTGTTGGGTTGATATTAGGCTTGTTAAAAAGCACATTTTTCAATCTAGAATTCAATAAAACTTCAAATTAATTGAATTTTAATTGATCATTCAAATCAAGCCCAAAAAAGGGGTTTGAAATAAAACTCTGCATTGTCCAAAATAGAAATTGTTGATTTTCAATATAAATATCTTTATGATCTAGATAGCTATGAAGTGAGTATATACTTGATACAAAGATCTTTCAAGAATCTACTTACTTGAAAAAGTTTGAACTAATTTGATTTGATTTGATAGTTGGAAGCTATTACATAAGAGTAACCCTAAGTATGATTATTTAACTTCTTTGATTAATGAGAATTGGTGAATATGACAAATTGATGATGGATGGACTTGTAATGGGATAAATTATAAATAGGATAAGAAATGACATTCTAGGATAAATTGTAAAATTGTTTCACTTAGAAACATGATTTGCCAACATATTTATAGCCAAATGATGAGGTCATAACAGAATATAATGGAACAATCCTATTTTATGATAAATTGGGCTAGAAGTTCAAGAGACATGAGAGATTGGGGCCATTATCTATTTATACCTATTTATCAATCTTTTAATAAAAGTAAAAATAATAGAATTTCATATCTTGTCTTATGTGGTATAATAATTTAAATATAAATTACATGACTTTGGTTCTTATTTACAAAAATGTTATTTTGGCTTTACTTGATCTTTGTCTTCATTTGAGATTTGAGTTTATAGTATATAGTTTTACTGTATTTCCATATGTAGATATGGCCTTCTATTACCTTGATTTTGGGCTTGTTAAATTTATTTCTTTGTCTTACTTCTAAACCACAGCATGGATATTGAGAATGAGTGGAGTAAGAGTTTCCAAAGTACATACTAGAACCAATAAGTTTTCATATATTATGAATTATATGAAGAAATATACATGAAATAACTTGCAGGATTCTTAAAGGATGAGAAACTAGTAAACAAGTTACAAAAGATAATTTATGAGTTAAATTAAGCTCTTAGAGTTTGGTATCAAAAGATTGAGAAATTCTTAAGCAACTATGATTTGGTTAAGTTACAAAAGGGTAGTAATATTTATCATGAAAGATAAAGCATATTTAGAAATGGTACTAGCATTCTATCTAGATGATATAATCATAACTATAATGGAATCTAAAGCTATGGAGCAATTCAAACATCAGTTTTCATTATGATTTGATATCTTCATCTTAAGCTTGGCATATTACTATCTAGAAATGGAAATAAATAATAAAGAAGTTGAAACCATGCTCTCTTAGATGAAATAAATTGAAAAAATATAATATGTTGAATTACTAAGAGTTCCATATTCCCATGACATCTAGTTTTAAGATAAGCAAAAGAAGAACCAATAGAGCCAACATAATATTGCTAGATGGATGTAGGGACATCTCTTTCGATTCCCTTGTTATCTTCCCTACATGTGTTTTTTTGAAAGTCTTGGGATCTGTGAAGACATCTTAGAGGTCAATGAGATATCTTACCTAAGATCTGGGATGTCAAAGGAGACATCTGGAAATGTCAAGAGATGTTTGACAACCATCTTGGGTGAGATGTCTTAAGAAATGTTGAAACATCTCAGTTGAGTGTGAGATGTTTCAAACTATTTGAGGTTCTTTCTGGAATATTTTGTGGCACTTTTGGAAAATTTGAGATGCTTCTAACAAAGTTGAGGTTTTTCTTGACAATATTTTGAGGCACTTTTAGTAAATTTGAGGTGTGTCTAGTAAATTTATGGCATTTCTAGGGAGACATCTCTGATGAAGGTGAGACATCTTAGCTAAAACATCCCAAGTGAGGCTAAGATGTCTTAGCTGTGATTGAGATATCTCAAGCTAGGATGAGATGTTCTAATTGCCAACACTATTTTTTAGCAAGATGTTCCAAGGAAGTCAAAGATGATTCAAGCCAATAGGGAAACTTTCAAATTTTCTTCTTCCAATTTGAAACATAGCCGAGAGAGGATGGAAAAAGATGAAAATAGCTAAAGATCCTCAATTTCAGTTGGAAAAGGTTTGCAAGTATCTTGTCTTCCATTTGCCAATAAATATTGCTTTGTTTCATGCTTGTACCACTAGAAAAGATCATGAAATGTCATAGAGAAATGTGAGTGATATTTCTTGAGATGTTAGAAGGGCACATGTGAAGAGTGCATGAGTATGTTTGCAGCTCTTGGTTAATAAAGTGAGCATTGGCATGGTGTCTTTTGAGTCTTTTGAATTGAGATCTCAGTCCCAACTGTGGGAAGGACTTTCCATCAATTATGTCTTATATTGAGAATAACCATCGTGTGGTTGTAGAGCCTCATGCTCTATGACATCATTTGAATGTTCTAAGAGGTTTTGAATGATTTTTGGGTTGTTGAACCCTAGTGTAATCTTCTTTTTGAATGATTAAAAATAGTTATTTTTCTTATTTTTTAGCAAATTAATTACCTTTTCATAATATTTGGATTTAGTATTATAAGGAGATTTAATATTGAAGTGAACTTGCTCCATATATTATTAGTGTACTTATGTATCTTATGAATATTAGGTTTGATATTTAGTATGCAATCAAACAATTAAATATGGTGATGGAAAATCCAAATCATCAATATATGCAAGCAACTTTTCTAATCTTATGATACCTTGAGAACGCATTGCCGTATGAATTGGTATTCGAAAGTACCATATTAAAAATTATCAAAGTTTTGTTAGAAATTATCTAGGATGCTTATGTGCTTGATAGTCTATGCAATATCAAGATACAAAGATGAAGACCATCCTAAGTTCATAGAAGATCTTAATAGTCTTTTCTTATCTTGTGTTGAAGATCATAAGTCATGTACCTTATGTAATCATGTAGGTGTATATGTGTAGGAATTATATTTTCCAAAATTATGTTGTGAATTATGTGCACATCTATATGCCCAAATTAGTGGGTAGGTGAGATCACTTGGATCACCTACCCCACCTAATCCTAATCCTAACCTAACCTAAGCCTAACTTCAATTAATAACCCTAACCAAGGTTATGGTAATCATCCTTCAAGAGCCATATAAGGAGGTGTGTGGCTATGAATTATGTGTATTAAGAGAAGAGAAGAAATAATATTCAAGAAAACATTTTGAGTTATGAAAAAGTGAGAAGTGCTTTTCTTAAGAGGTAGAGGGTGCTCTTGAGCACGTCCACCTTTAAGCCTTTGTTTTGTTATTTTTTAACTCTAAATATGTGCAAGTATTTGATATTTTAGTATCAAATTTAAGAATTTGAGAGAATGTAAGAAAAGCCTCCATTGTGGAGTTGAGTAAAGAGTGCTTTGGTAGCACCTACTCAAAGATGTAAGATGAGGAAATCATCCATCTTATGGAGTTGAGAAAAGAGTGCTTTCATAGCACCTCCTTAAGAGGTAATTTGTGTGTTTTGTGTCCTCTATTGTTGTTGTATCTCTCTCAAAGTTTATTAATGTTATTGCTTTCTACACTTGAACATTTTATGCTATTTTTGGAGATAGCATGAATTTTAAGTTTTGTCTATTTTAGTTCATTTCAATATTTTAGCAAGCATAACCTTTCCAAGTTTCATATATTCCAAGAGTTTTATCACATTTCATCCATGTATTTCAATCAATTTTAATATTTCAAGCTTGTTTTAATGTATCAAGTGTATTGATTAAATCCAGCTTCTTTTATCTAGCTCTAACAAGTTTATGCAGATACAAAGTGAGGAGGTGATACCAGTGATAGGAGCTCAAGGATTGGATTTCTGATTCAAATTTATAATAAACATGTCTATTGGAAAAGTAGTAAGAAAATATAAGTATCATTATCTGTTATGGAGGTAGAATATTGAGCTCTACAAGAGATAATCCAGGATGTGATATGGGCTAAAGTTCTAAAGAAAATCAGCAACAGTGTGTCTAAATCAATTATGATCCACTATGAGAACCAAGCAATGATCAAGGTAGTACAATTTCCAATATATCATGATAAAAGTAAGCACATTGAGATAAGTATGCATTTCTATCATGATAAAAGAAAGCACATTGAGATAAGTTTGCATTATATTAGATAAAGTATTTAGAGAAGTTTATGGATGTCTAATATATTCAACTAAGTCCCTAGAAAACAATTGGTTTTACAAAGGCTTTAGCTAAATAATAGTTTGAAGTCTTCTAAGAATATCTCTCCATGGTATCACTTCAGCATAGTATCAAGTGAGAAGGAGTAAAGCATAAAATTATGAAAGAGTATGATATGAATATTAGAAAAGACACCCTCTAATAGTCCTATCTTAACTCATACACTTCATACTACTTCATGAAGTACAAATATTATGATAATATACATAGTATGAATTAAGGATGAGTGTTAGAGAGTAATTCATATGTTATCTTAATTCATATGAACTAAATCGAGTGAAGGCTTCACTTTATAATATTCATAAATCAATGTTGAATCTAAATAATGAATTTGTAAGAAAGTTGAGTTGATTCAAAAGTGATGTTGGTTTACGTAGTGTAATTCATAAAGACTTTTATTATTAGAAATTTTCAAACTAGGTTAAGTTAAAATATGTCATTTTATGAATGAGTTGTGACTCTTTGTCAAGTTAAAATCTAACTAGTGTCAAGTTGTAAGGTGTAGAAAATGTGAAAAAGAAGTAGTAGAAGTAATAAGAGAGAAACAACTAGTTATAACCAAAAGTTCCAAAAAAATTAATTTTCATATACATTATCCAAAGAATTGCGAGTTGCGAGTTGCAGATTACAGTTTCAATCAATTAAATATTTTGAATTATTAATTCTCATAAAATATTCATTACTTTTACCTTGAGATTAGTAAAAGTTTAACAATATCTATAATCAATTTTTTCAAGTTCCAATACCCCTCTTCCTTGATAAAATTTATGCTTCAAAACATTCAAAATCATTGAAGCATGAAATCATAAGAATTAAGATTCTTTAAGGAATGAACTCACCAAACAATTACAAAAATTTATAGAAATAATAAAATAATTTTGATGAATAAGTCCAAGGAAATCCCTACCAGTGAAAATATTAAAACTAAATTTTATAATAAATTTAATGAATAAATAGCTTTATATANTAAAACTAAATTTTATAATAAATTTGATGAATAAATAGCTTTATATCATTTTTTTGGTTATTTGAAAAGATACATAGAACTTTTCTTCAAAACATCCAAAAATAATAAATAAGCATGGATATAAGTTGAAGATGAGAAGATGTGCCCTTTTCAAAAATTTGGATGAAATCACAACTTAGGTGAAATATAAAATAAAATGGTACCTATTTTACAAAACTTTTAACCATGTAGTTTTTGGATACTAATTTACCAATACTAATACTAATATTTTATTACATTTGTCTAGATCTAAATGATTTATTATATAAATGAGCTTATGTAATATTTCTTGAGTATAATAGATGTTTCTAATACTCATGTAATTTGAAAATATTTTTTATATAATTTCCTATAAGTAACACTGGTAACTTGAATAGCTCTTTATTTATATGATAGTATAACATTATTACATCTATTATTATTATTATAACCTAAAATCTTACAAATATGTAGTGGGATCTCAATTTTTTAAAACCTACAATAAACCTCAATTGATGCATGTAGTGATAAATTATCAAAGCACAA
>MNCI01028318.1:249042-341668 GCA_015680685.1 Gnetum montanum | reverse complement strand
ATATAATAAAAATAACATTTTAAAATTAAAAAAATAAAAATAAATAGGGAAGTAAAATCTAGTTTTTACTCTTTCCTTCAAATTTTCTTTTCCTTTTTATTTTTTAGCTTATTTTTTCTTTGATTTTTTTCGTGCTTTCTCTTGGTTTTTCACAATGTTATTGGTTACTTAAGTAATCAAAATTTTGTTGTTTTCCATCATTGACTATTGTTTAAAGCTAAATCCTGCTATATATTTCATCATTGTGAGCTTATCGTAGGTGGTAATGCGTAATTGGCTTGTGTGAGTCAAGTGTCTTATACCTTAGTTATAAGAAAAGACACAAAATCAAGTATGATTTTTCAATATTCTCATATCACGTTTTGCATACCTATGTGTGTTAGAACCTTAATTGTGATAATTTTTCACATGTTTTCCTTTATTTTTATGTTTTTCATCTCTCTTGCTACATTTTTTGTTATGGATGTATAGAATCATGAAGTACTTACATGATTTTTTTAGCATTTTTCATAGTGAATTTGGTTCCAACAATTATGTTCCATGCATAGAAGGTCATGAAAAAATGAACTTGATAGCCTTTAGTGTCCATGGTGGAACTGGCTAAAAGACAAGTATTACTTAAACCAACGATTGAACTTGACCCAGTTGAACCTCCTTAACCAAGAAGATCAAGAGGTCACAAATATTATTCCCTATATACCAAGTAGATGACATGCCCAACAACTACTACCTAAAGTAAAGCCACATGATTTGTTTTTAGATTCCATTAATTAATAGGATGTCTACGAGAAGGTTGGATCTCATGCAATATAATCTCACATAAGCAAGTTGGTGCCATGAACAATGCAAACAAGAGAAAATAATCTATGCCATGTATCACCATGGGAACAAGGATTAATTTAGGGCTAAAGTTAGATTCTTCAAGCAAAGGTATCAAGCTTAGAAGAGAAAGTCTAGAGATATCCACAATACCCTCAATACATATCAAACAAGCCAATAGTTATTTCACCACAACCACCAACTCCTTGTGCTTCTTCTCAAGGTGGCAAGTTAATGTTCTATCCTATGTCATATCATGTTGTAACTCCTTTGCATCAACCATAAATTAAGCTATGTCTAGTCAAGATTTTAGTATTATAAGCTAAGCAACTAACTTAATTTAGCCATGGGAAAATGATGAAGCATCCATTGGCCATTTTGTATCTCTATGTAAGCTTAGAAGCATAGATTTATTTCCATGTACTTAAACCTATAATTGGGCATTTTTCAAAACCATAGTAATGTACAGTTGATGTATTGTCGTATGTGATGTGTTGCCACTCATAGTGCATTGGTGCACCTAGTGAGGCATCACACTTTATGTGAACTACCACACATGATGCGCTACCCCACTAACATATAGTGCATTATTACACCTAGTGTGGTGCCATACCACTTTAGTTACAAACCAAAAAACTATAAATACGCAAGACAAACAGCTCAAAATTACCTTTCATTTTCCAATTTTATTCATTTAAGAGCTATTCTCCTCTCTTGAGTAAGTGTGATTTATTTTCCTTATTTTAAGTTATCACTTAACTATGTATTAAGACTCTATTAGAGTGTTGCCATGCTTTCGTATCTTGGAACCATTTGGTCAACACAAAGTTGAGTATTTACAGAATGAATAAAGCTCATTCTAATTTTTTTAAATTTTCTAATTTTATTTTATTGAACCTTGACAAAGATATCTCATTAATGAATTTATTTATTAAATTTAAAAATTATAAGTAACTTACTTCCTTTAGATACATTAGTGTAATTATGTGGAGCTTTGCAATGATTCTACCTTGCCTAAGGAGGTAATACCTATACAAAGTGTTGTTGGGCCATTCAAGGTATGACTAAGGAGATTTTATTACTTATGTATATTAGTGTCATACCTATCCCATGAGGGTTGATAAAGTCATTTTTGATTGATAAATCATAAACTAGGTGTGTCAACTAGGCCTCGTCGACTAGGCCCTATCAATGCATAATTTGATGTGTTGCCATGGCCCCGTCGACAAAGTTTCTATTTTTTCCTATAAATACATGCTCAACTACCATGTTATGGCATATCTTGTCTTTTAAGTACATAGCAGGAGTCATTGAGTGTATAGATCTTTATTTGAGCACTATTGTACCTGAGCATGGCAATGTGTGCAGTAATAAAGACAAGCTTTCTAATAAACCTTGTAGCCATTTGGCTAGATTAAATATTTTCTTCATGCATTCAATGTTTTTAGCAATTTTATATAATGTTTTTAAGTAATTAAGCTAAATTAAGCTAGATTAAATAGCAATTAATTAAACACATAAGTACAACCATTTTGAGCATGTACATGATGCTTGGTAATCTCATTAACACTTAATGTTTGGTAACTCAGTAGCATTATACATGTTCAGGATGTGTACCAAAAGTGGAACTAGATGCTTATGTTAGGATTAGTTAGATATTGGTTGGTTAGATTAAATTCACAATTAAATTACTTCATTAATTTCATCCTTTATTTTAATCACCCAAAATATAAAACATAAAAATAATAAAAATCATATGTCATGATTGCACTTAACCATACCTTTTCATATCACAAGTGTAATTGGGAAGACAACAAATGATTGTTAGGGCTAATTCCACTTCCTAGAGGCTAGTGTACTAGAAGACAAAGGGTCCTCGGAATTCGACCAGATCTCACATGAATGTTTAGTGATTTGTATGGTTAGTGTAGGCATATTCGTCACACATCATTGGTGCCATTGTCAAGGATACATTTTGCTTGAAACATGTGCTATCTAGGCATAGTGACAATCATTAACATCGGACAAAACCTAAGGTCAAAATCATTCTAAAAATAAATATAATAATTTAAGCACATTGATATCATATTCTAATTGCAAAATTTCTTCTTCTCATAGGAACAATGATACTAAATTGCTAGTGCCTCAACAATGTACGGTGGTATATAATCAGTCATATGTGTATGTACCTAACTTATCTTCATCTTGCATCAGGATGAACAACTGTAGTGGTGAGATATGAAGGGTAACATTGTATTACCTCTCAATCAATCTATTCCTAGGATTCTACTCCAAACTCTTAGGAGGTTAGGCATCCAGGATCTTCAAGAAGAGTACATTGTGCATGACCATGACTATCATGACTACCATCCCACTAAAACACAACATAGGAGAGATCAACACCGGGCAAAGCATCATGGAGCTATGAAGGGGAAATAGTTCACTAATCCCTTATTCTTACTCAACTAGAATGACAATGAGGATTCTCCCTTTGGGAGTTCTCAACATGATGATTCTCCAACCCTTGACATTAATGATGGAAGCTTAAACCTGAATCTGTAGTCCACTATCAATAATCCAAGTTCAAGCAAAAGTGGGAGTCAAGGCAGTGACTTAGGCAAGCATCAAGATGATAAGAAAGCTGATGAACGTAGTCATAACAAGTGTAGAGGTGGTGGAAAAAACCATGGTTGTGGCGATCCTCCTCCCTCTTTATCTATGTCTTCTTCTTCCTCTTCTAGTTTTGATCAACACTGCAGAAAGTACAACCATGATGAAGGTGAATAGTGAGATAATAATGATTGTCAGGCCTACCTTGAACAAAAGGGTAGTAGAGGACATCATAGGCATCATCGAAATAATGATGAGGATGAGCCTTTGCTAGTAACTCAGAGCATGTTGAATATTGCAAAGGTAGTAAAAATTCCAACTAGGCATGTGAAAGATAGTCAGATCAAGCGACTTGACATGAACAATATCCCCAGATTTGAAGGGGGATATAACTCTAATTCATAAACACACTTTCAAGTCATTCATGATGCTTATGCCTTATAGAATATTGAAAATGATTGGCTAAAATTAAAGCTATTTCCTAGGACACTCATCAGGAAAGTAGAAAGGTAGTATTACTCCTTGGAGTCGGAATCCATCCATAGGTGGTGTACAATGCTAGAACTATTCAATGATAAATATCATATGTACTCCCGAGTGTCTAATCTAAGAAGGAAAATCCAAGGATAGATAAGAAACACATGAACCCTTGAATGCCACCATGGACAGATACTACTCTCTCATACATCGATGCCTTGGCCATGATTATTCTTAACAAGAACAACTTCGCTACATCATAGATGGACTCACATCAAAAATGAGAAGAACTCTTGGGGTCTATGACCAAGGAAGACTATAAAAACTTGGAGCCCATCAAATCCAAAGGCTAATAGAGCATATAGAAAAAGAAGAATGAGAGTTGAGAAAATGGGAAAGTGTTGAGGAGTATAACTAGGATCCTTCCATTAGAAAAAAGGAAAGCCCAATTTTGCAATAATGAGGAGGAGTCACCACTTGATGACGTGGTACAGTAAAAAACCTTACCAGTTTAAAAACCTATTTCTAACATATCAACTAAGGTTGATAAATTATGGGACTCTTTGGATGAAAAATTCCAAATTGCTATGAAAATTTTAGAAGAATCCAAAGAACAAAGTAGTGATTGTGACCACAAGACGTGGAGAGAAGCTGAATGTACCTACCAAAGGGGTAAGGATAAGCACCTATAAGATTGCCTTATCCTCAAGGAAATCCAAGGAAGTTCCACTAGCAATAATAAGCTTATTATCTAGGTGGAGCTCCACCACAACCATATGAGTAGTACTAGTAATGGCAACACCCACAGTCATGGGGGATGCCACCACCAAGGTAGCAGTATCCTTATAGGTAGCCAAATCCGTATGGGTACTATGTTTAGTAACTAATGTCTCGTTGTAACTTTTCTAGTCATGATTCTTTTTAGCATCACTACTACCCTCCAGAGTATCATAGAACTCATTCTCCATCTACTAGAGGGGAAACCCCATATCCCTATCATCGTCATCCTTCAGCACATGCTCATCCACCCTCAACCCAATTACCACATGCTCTATATATGCAAGGTCAGCTTCCAACCTAGCCACAATAATGTAATGCTACTAGGGCCATTAACTTATAGCTAGCTCCTCAACTGAGTGGTTCAGAACCAAGATCTTGTAAAAGAATATTCTTCCAAACTAATAGACCTACTAAACTCTCACCTACTTATGTAGTTGGTCGATCTATATCTCCTCCATCCTCTGCATCCATTCCTTTTGAGAGCCCTTCAAATCAAAGACCTTCCAAGATTCATTTTATCTAATTAGATCAAGGCTAGTAACCTTCCTGGGAAAAGATTTGATCATGGAAATCATCTTACCTATTTGCAGATTACTAGGAATGAGCAATGCAAGGCTGTTTTATACTCAAGTATTAGAGTTAATCTAATTTCTCACAAAATGTACAATTCCTAGAACCTGCCTCCTCTTAAGAAGAGACACATCCATTTAGATTTGGTAGATCAATCCATCACTATTCCTTTGGGACTAGTAAAGGGTATTATTACCATTTTCTATGGGTGGTCGTATCTTACCAATTTCTTAGTACTCAAAGTTGACAATTACAAGGGGGACTTCCCATTCATGATGGGGAGGGATTGGTTGAGCACTTTTGATACACGAATGAACATCAGAGATCTTTAGCTAGAAATATTCAAGGAAAATACATTTGAAAAGATCAAGAAGAAGCAAGTTCCATGCATCACGTATAATGATACAAGGTGCAACTGGGTGCAAAACATTTGGTCCATGAAAAGAACATCCATTTATGCATGCACACAATTTGCAAATGAGGCATATATTTAAAGGTGCATGTGCATGTATGCAGCAACCACAAAACAAGAGGGTACCTAGTGGCTAACAACTAATTCTGAAAGTAGCATACTTTGCATGGAACCTACTAAGATCTTAACATGTGCCTATATTGAAGACATGGATGAACTACAGCATGTTCATTATTAATTCTTTGATGATGAAAATGATGATACCTATTGGGAAGAGTTGGAAATCCCTAAAAATTTTAAACAAGGGCCCTTAGAGCTGAAAACTCTACCTACCAGCATGGAGTATGCATTCTTGAAAAATGAAAAGCTGATAATCATCAATGATAATCTTGATTCTAAAAAAAATTAATCTTGTTGAGGATGATTAATAAATGGACAATAGCCTTTACTTAGTCATATCCTAAACTCATAGGGATTGATCCTAGTATATGCTATCTACACTGATTCAGTCATGAAGCCAAAGAGGCAACCACAATAGCGATTGAATCCTAAATTGAAGTAGATCATTAAAGAGGAAATAAAAAAACTCCTCAAGGTAGGTTTTATCTATCACATTATGGATAGAGAGTGGGTTAGTTCATTCATGATTGTGCCAAAGAAAGGTTGCAAGTGTTGGGTCTGCATCAACTTCCAACTTTTGAATATGGCAACATTCAAAGATCACTTTCCTTTGCCATTTGTAGATCAAGTGTTGGATACTATATCTGGGCATTACTATTATAGCTTTTTGGATGGTTATAATGGCTATAACCAAATCCAGATCATTGTAGAGGATTAGGCCAAAACAACATTCATGAGTCTTGGGGGACCTTTACATATCAAAAGATGCCTTTTGGGCTATGCAATGCTTTTGCAACATTCCATTGCTTTATCTTAAACATTTTTCAATACAAAATTAGTTGGAGGGTGGAAGTCTTCATGGATGAATTCTGCACCTATGGTGCCACATTTGAGTAAGCCTTGGGCTACCTTAAGCTACTTAAAAGGTGTGTGAAAACAAATATTTGGCTCAATTGTCCAAAGATCCATCTAATGATCCAAGAGGGCATTGTACTAGGGCATAGAGTTTTTCAAGTAGGGATTGAGATGGACCTTAAAATGATAAGGATCATCCAAGGAATAACTAGCCAATTGGAAATAATTAAATTGTTTGATCAATCCTTGGATACATTGGCTACTACCAGCATTTTATAGAGAATTTTTCTAAGATTGTAAAACCATTGGTTGAGCTTACAAAGAAAGATGCTCCATTCATTTGGACCAAGGACTGTGAAAATACATTCTAAATCCTAAAGTAAAATCTCATAGAAACTCTAATTCTATGAGCACCTATCTGGTCTAAACCATTTCATATAATGATAGATGTATCAAACTATGCCTTGGAAGCTGTGCTTACATAGTTGGATGATAAGAAACATCCATATTACATCCACTACATAAGTCAAAGCATTGTGGATGCACAATTGAATTACATCACAATGGAGAAAGAACTAATGGTGGTGGTTTATGCTCTAAATAAGTTCAAG
This sequence comes from Gnetum montanum, assembly GCA_015680685.1. Classification (NCBI taxonomy): domain Eukaryota; kingdom Viridiplantae; phylum Streptophyta; class Gnetopsida; order Gnetales; family Gnetaceae; genus Gnetum; species Gnetum montanum. Next base: position 334,414 of record MNCI01028318.1, on the reverse strand, counting down.
CACTATGTCCTTGGATACAAAGTGTTTGTGCATACTAACCATAGTGCCATTCACTTCCTATAGAATAAGCTAATGGTGAGCCCTCATATCATATAATGGCTGGTGATCTTGCAGGAGTTCGATCATACAATGATAGATCGAAAGGGAACTGAGAATATGGTCACTGATCACTTCTCTCGATTACGATGGAATAACAAAGAGGAGGGCCCGCTCTGTAACCAATTTCTTGATGAACTCCTCTTTACAAGTGCAATAAATGAACAAGTTCTCGATGAACCAAAATGGTATGATGGCATCCTCACTTATCTTCTTATTCAAAAATGCCATAAGATCTAGACTATAGGAAGAAGCAACAATTTCTTCATCAAGCCAAACATTTCATGAAAATCAATGGACACCTTTAAAAGGTGTGTGTTGATGGCCTGGTTTGTTGGTTTGTACCTAATGTTGATCAACTATGCATTCTCCAGGACACTAATGAGGATCCTTGTGGGGCCCACTTTACTAAGGGATGCATGACCATTAAGATCCTAATGGTAGGGTATTATTGGCCAACCATCTTTAGGGACATCCACCAACTTATCCTTTTTTGTGAATGCTATCAACAAGATGGTGGGATGACCACTGGAATGAAGGAACCTCAATAGTGGATTCAACCACTGGAACCTTTCAACATCTGGGGCATCGACTTCATGGATCCCATCCTGCCCATGTCAAATGGAAAGGTGTACATAATCATCACCATCGATTACTACACAAAATGGGTAGAAGCAACAATTTTCATTGACTATACATCATCTACTACTATGTGGTTTGTACAAAAAAATGTTGAAAACAAGTTTGGGCTGCCACGTGCACTGATTTCTAACAATGAAACCCATTTTACAAGCACTACCTTTTATAAGCTTGTACAATACTTGGGGGTTGAACATAAACTAACAACATCCTACCACCCCCAAGCCAACAGTCAAGCAAAAGTTATGAATAGGGAAATCATGAAAATCTTACCTAGAATAATTAGCAAATATAGGAGAGACTAGAGCATAAAACTAATTGATGTTCTCTAGGAATGCTTTTAAGCATGGAAACATCCTATAGGTTACTCTTCCTATGAGCTGGTATACAAAAAATCACCAACTCTATGTATCCAATCCAAGCTCCATACAGTTTTAATAACCTATAACTTGGATCTTAACCTTAGCCTATAACAAAAAAAAGATTAATCAACCTAAATGTGCTAGATGAAAATAGATTGGTAACCTTATCCTTGAATGAAGTGCACAAGGCATTCAACAAAAAATGATATGACATTAGAATACATAAAGTAAAATTCCAACTTGGAGACAAGGTCCTCTACTAGAACCCCACACATGTACCTCAAAAGAAAAAGTTTCAAACATTCTGGGAGGGACTTATACTATCTAAAAAACCTTTCCTTTTGGGATCATGTTAATCTCTAAACCTAAGATCCCAAACAAAAAGTAGCTAGTCAACATGCAAAAAGTAAAACCTTTTCACAAAATTAAGCAAGCCATTGCAACAAACACCTCATTGGATGGACAAACACATTCAAGTTTTTGGATCTCCTCCTTACAACTTAGTCATGGAGGAGATGGCCATCCATGCCAACCATTATAGTGGCTTCACAGTCTTTCATCTTTTTTGATTTCATGTTTTTATTTTATAGTTCGTTATTTTTACAACTTCTCTATCTTACACTTTTTTGTTTTTACTTTATTAATTTTTAACAATTTTTTTATAACATCATTAGTACATTTTATCTTTCCTTAATTTTGTATAATTTCTTGTATATTTTATTCTATTTTGGTATGATTTTCTTATGAGTTTTGCTAATAATGTGCTTTATTACCAACAGAACACAGTGGTGCTATACTTGTTTACTAATGGTGGTTTGTAGTTAATGTTTTTGTTTGCTAATATCTAGTTTCTATTTTTGAACTTTGATGACTGATAACTAAGATAGGTTTCTTTTTCATGGAATAGGCAGTGAATCCATGTCATCTGCCCATTCACAAACTCTATGGTTTTCCTTATTTTGGAAACATGAGGTCCCTTTTCATTAATAAAACCTTAGCAAACTAGTGACATTGGCAGTTTCCAACCTTGGAAAACATTCAAAGGTTTGAAAAAGGTGTGGCTTTAATGAGATTCAATACTCTTTGTACCTCTCTACTTACTTGAGTGCATGTGTGTTTTCATGGATTTCTTACCATTTCATGTCAACCAATAATAGGAAGTTGAATAAGTCTTTGCATGGTGTGGTTCCCATCCAAAAATTCATGAAAGGCAAAAAATTTTGAAGAAAGAAAAAGATGATGGGAATTCAAAGCACACCCCTTAGATAAAATAAAAAAGCTATAAGCATTGTTTATGGAACTATAAAGACATGTTACCTATGCTTGAAGATCCCCTCTAACTAAGGCTCTTTCTCACTTCTTGCTTCTCTTTTCTTCTCAAAGGAATGATGGTTATCCATGGGATCATTCTTGTGTCTCAAGGAAGTGGATTGATCCTAGAGTGGTGATGCAAAGTCACTAAAAGTAATTGTTTTTGGTCTAAACTAATGTTGGACTCTATCAGGTCATTTAACCATGAAACTCATAATGGACTTCATGTGATGAAGTCTGGGAACTCCATCCCACTCTTTCTATAATCCATTAATGCTTCCATAACTTACCTCACTATGGATTATCCATTTTTTCACCCAATGTCTTAGTTTGATGTGTTGAAATTCATAAATAGATTCCCTGGGTTTGGTCCTTAACTTATCATGACCATTAATCAACTATGGGACCCACAAACTCGTTCGTTGAGGTTATGCAAGGGCAAAAAAGACATGTGCTACTATGGGGAGGACCCACTTGCATATTTTATGGGTTGGTTAGTTAAGCTCTTTACTTATAGATGTTTCCACAATTAAATCTTTTGTGCACTCCATCGTGCATCCAATTGTGTGCTCCTTAAGGCATTTTTCTTCATCAAATCTCATTCTGAAATCATGTCTCAATTTTTTGAACTTCAAAACTCTCTTCTAATATTTTCATCATGTTTATGGCTTTTTAGGCTTCCAATTGATCCTCATTTCATGGAAATCCTCCTTGCTTTTATTATTGTTGACAAAGTCAATGGTGATCAACAACCACCTTGACTAGGCCCAGTCGATATGACTGGTTGCATCAACTATGCTCCATCAACTAGGCCTAATCAATGTAGCCTAAAAATTCTACAAATACTACCTAACACTTTGAAATTTTTTGTCATTTGCTTCAAAATGGAATGGGAGTTTTTGCAATTTTTTAGAGCCCATAACTTTCATACAGTTTGTCCAAATCACTCTATTCTTCAATCTTGTAGCTATTGGAGATAAGCTCTTAGTCGTGGGGGCCACAAACCTTAAGGTTTTTGACAAATATTTTTCTAACTCCCCCCAAAGGGTTAATGAATAGAATAATATTAAACCATCAATCTTTGAGAGTTTAACCCTTTCAATAAACTTTGGTAACCTGAAATTAATTATTAATATTAAAATAAGAATAAAGTAATAATTAAAATAATTAAATCAACTATGATCACAACTTAGCCAGGTGTAACTTTTCCAAAGAGATAAGGTATTCCAATTGTTTCAAGTTACACATTAAATGCTAATCCTTGTCATGTTGTGATCATAAATGGTACCAAGACCAAAACAACTTTAGAAAGGAGGACTATTACAACCAAGGAACAAATGACCTAGAGCTAGAAGGGAATAGTAGGAACAAGCCCAGGAGAGCAGAAACTCACACAATGAGACCTCTTCGAGAGGAGCTTGAAGTGGAATCTGTTTGAAAAATTCCCGAAGAAGAGGCTGCAATAGAATAATCTCAAAGAGGAGAGGCACTAGGTCCCATACCAAGACTTGAGATCACATTGACATAAGCATGTCTTGATATGATCAAGCCTCATGATGTTTAATGCTTAGTTCTTCAAGAACTGAACTTTGGGCCATTCTTAGAATATGCTCCACTAGAAGTCAAGACACAGTTGCAAAACTCTTCCATATGGCTAATCATCACTTCCAGTGGGGAGTGGTACATGGAAGAGACATATCTCTTTTGGGAGAGCAAAAAGGCAAAAGCCACTATGAGAATCAAGGACATTCAAGTATCCTACTTGGTGAAAGCTATTATGTAGGCTCTTGATCTACCTGATTTTGGAACCCATTTGGTAGAGATCTCCATGGGTGTTGACCTCAAGGAAAAAAGGGAGTGGACCTAGTGGTGTTATGGAATTGACCATAAGGAGTTTGGTACACTCACACTGACAAAGTGCATATACTTCAAGATAGCGGCTTACCACCTCAATTCAATGGTGAGCCCTAGTAAGATGACTACTTTCTCCACCTGTCCATGTGTTGTTTTAAGTGGAAAATTCCATGTTAACCTTCCATATCTAATCTATCTAGAGATGAAAAAGTGATTCAAGGAAAATGAACATGAAAGGAAAACCTTGCGCTTTCCATGCCTTATCAGAAAACTTTGTAAAAGGGCAGGGATAGTCCACTATGCAAATAACACAATCAAGCATACTCCCATAGTCTCCTAGTCTAAGATGATGAAAGACAAGACCCTTTTTGTGTCCAAAGAAGAGGAGAAAAAACTACCACATTCACCATCCACTCAAGAAACAACATTTGAGGCCTACACTACCATTGAATGCTTGCATGAAATCTAAGAGCAACTCTTACATGAGCAAGAGTAGCAAGCAGGAACAAGTGGTGGGGATCCATCTGTGTACCATCCTGCAATGAGTCACCTCAAGGAAGTGGCTTGAACAACCAATCAAATGTAGGGAATTTGACCAATATTCTTAGCCCAAATAACACAACTACCCATGAGGTCCAATCCTAGTTCTCAAGAGGTAACAATATCTCTCTTGTAATAATAGCAATTTCCAAAAATCTCTAGAAATTCCACTACATTTTTGGTGTGCTTGGAGGAGGACAAGGGAGTAACTATCATGGTGATGTAGCACCAAGGATAGGAGACAGTAGCAGAAGTGGTTGCTAATCAAATTGCTAATGTACTAAACACAATTGCAATGTCTATACTAAACATTTTTGCACTCAGAGATGTGCAAACATTCATAGGAACTATTAGTGGAAAATTGAGTTCAACCCAACACAAGGAGTTGGTGGACCAACTAGTGGAAACCATGAAGTTGATTCTAAATATCTTTGATTATTCAACTAACATCTTTGAAACATAGTTAGAGCTAGTTGAAGCAAAGGTAAAATGCATCATTTTGGAAGGGCAACTCAAAATGGCTCAAGTGCAAAACTACTACTTGGCCATGGAGGTTGTTGAATTAAGAGCTCACATTGCTAATCCTATGCTCCTAAACCCTACATTGATAAGAGATGAAGCTTTGCAAAAAACTTTAAGATAGACTTAAACAAGTTGAGGTGGGGATGGAAATGGTTGTCTTTGACTAATCCATGGTTGAGGCTAACTACAAAGAATCATCACTTGCAAAATGTTGATGTACAAAAATAGTAGATGCAAGAATTCATCCATCAATAGTAGGAGTAGATAGCTAGAGTAAACACTGAGCTTAGAAAATTGGTAGTAGAAAATAGAAATCTCCTTGTGGAGGAAGTCCACACCTTACTCCATAAATCTGTAATTGAGATTACCACCTAGAAGAAAGAGGTCTCAAATTTAAGAGTCAAGAATCACTACAGAGATTAGGTTGGCCTACAAAAAGAAGTTAATGAAAAACACATCCAAATGACTAAGGTAAAAGTTAATGAGACCTTTCAACAATCCCAGCAAGGAAAAGAGATGTGGCAACCTATTATTGATGGGATAGATGCCTATAGCAAAGTAGAGATCTGCATGGAGTTTTAAATTGAAGAAATAACAAAATACATGAAGCTTGTCAATCTCTCATATGCAAACCTAGCAATGCAAATTACCAGATAGCCATGGTCAAAGTTAGAGAATTAGGTGGCTAGCTCATACTTGTTGTACGAGGTAGAATTTAAGCACCATAAGGAAACTAAGCAAAAGCTTGAGACTACAAATGCTAGACTTGAAGTTCTTATGGGAAGATTCATTAATCAAAGATCAACTATTGAGAACCCAGCTAGAAGAATGAACAATAACTAAGAACTGCAAAATGTAAATAAGGTGTTTGACATTGAACACAAACAAGCTGCTACCTAGTTCGTTAATGTCAAGGAGTTGTTTCTAACAATGCCTTATCCTTGGGATGTGTCCATTCTAATTTGCATCGATGAATTTTTGTGGACCGTGCATGATCCTAAGAGTAAGGAGGAGAATATGAAAGCATTTTTGGATGCTTTTTATCTTCCACTAGAAGTTGTAGCCATAACAAGATAACCACAATATCCTCAACCACCGCACGTGTTGGAAGCAGGAGAAGGTCCCTCAGAACCTTAAGAACCTCCATTTCCTGAGACCATTTAAACTTCTTCCTTATTTTCATGCCATTAGAGAAATTGTATTTGTAATTTTATCTTGGTGTTCAATTTTATAGTCCTCAATACCAAAAAAATTTATAATGATTAGATATCTATACACTTAGGCACCTAGTGTTTGTTTGTATTTGTCGTATGTCTATCATCAATTAATAACTCCATATCTTTCCAAATTTATAAAGAACTTGAGGATGAGTTTTCATTTAATTGTGGGGGTATGATGGATCATAAATTAGGGTGTTGAGTTGGCCCCATTGACTAGGTCCCATTGATGCATGATTTCATGCATTCACATGGCCCCATTAATGTAATGTCTATTTTTGCCTATAAATATGTGCTCCCCTATAGTTTTTATGACATATCTTGTCATAGTGTAGCAGAGCTCTTATAGTTTTTCTTCCCCAGAGTTAGAGTATTTTCCCAAGTGCCCACAGTAGGAGTCATTAAGTGTATGGATCTTTATTCGAAGACTATTGTACCTAAGCATGATAGTGTGTGTGGCAATCAAGACAAGCTTTCTAATAAACCTTGCAATACTCTAGCTACATTAAATATTTTCTTCATCCATTTAATGTTTTCAGAAATTTTATTTAATGCTAAATTCAGCTAGATTAAATAGTGATTAATTAAGCACATAAGTATGACCACATCGAGCATGCACATGACACTTGGTAATCCTAGTAATGCTTAACGTTTGGTAACCTAGTAGTTTTATATGTGTTCAAGATGTGTATGAAAAGTGTGACCAAATGCTTATGTTAAGATTAGTTAGATATTGGTTAGTTAGTTAGATTAGATTAGTAATTAAATTACTTTATTCTTTTCATCCTTTATTTTAACCACCCAAAACATAAAACATAAAAATAATAAAAATCATATGCCTTGATTGCACTTAACCATACCTTTGCATATCACAAGTGTAATTGGAAAGACTATGAATGATTGTCAAGGCTAATTCCACTTCCTAGAGGCTAGTGTACCATACAACAAAGGGTCCCTAGAGTTTAACTAGATCATGCATGAATGCTTAGTGATTCATATGGTTAAGCATAGGGGTATTTGCTACTCATCATTAATGCATGATGATATCATAACAATGATATATTGTGTCAATGATATCATTAATACAATATCATAGCATATACTACATCATTATTGATACGATATCCTGGGATGTGTGCTACCCTATAAATATGACACTTGGGCATGCAATCTACATAACTTTTATTCACATAGTAACTAGACTCTTACAGTTTGATTTCCTAGCTTAGACTTAGCAATAGTGAATGCCAACAGTGTGGTATGTTGATGAACAATGGAGTATCCAACACCCAACCGTATGAGATATGAGTGTTCACATATGATCCCAATCGAATTTAATAGACAAGGTGATGTGATTATGCGAGTAATTGATTAGAGTTCATGATTGTTGTCTTCCCACATAAGCTAGTAAATTCATTGCATATGGTTTAACTCATGATGAGCTATATGATAGATGATGTTGTATTGGCCATAATTTGCCTAGTAAACATGAAGTAAGAGTAAGGGTTTCTAATTCTAAGTGACAGTAAACAAATCTAATCTAGCCTATGTGATGAGCATTGAATCTTGATCTTCTATCCACACCTAGGAATTTGTGCAACTACTACTAGGATTACCAATTACCACACTACTAGGTGTACCCAATGATAGTACTACTAGGTTACCAAGTAGCTATACTTAAATGCTTGGGATCAGTTGCACTCACTCTGCTTAATAATAGGAATAGTAAAGTGCATTAAAAGTAAATTAGTAACTATGAAAATAGTAAACATTAAACTAAATAAAAGCAAAAACAAACCTAAGTGTTGCTACAATGATGGAAAGTAATGTCAATCCTTATTTCCAATCATGCAATGCATCCAAGTACATCACACTCAAATAAAGACTTGGATTAATCACTTAACCTCACACTCTAGGCACACACTACTAAGTACTGAAAGCTAAAATCACGAAAACAAACTAAAAGAGTTCTACTACTATGTTATCAAATCTACTACAGATCCATGTTTCTAAGTGTTGTTTTTATAGGTTGGCACACAACCCGCGATATCATTTACACAATAACATATCATGAGAAATGATATTGTATCTATGACATATTAGATACAATATTGTTACTAACAAATTTTTGACTTTATCATATCCCCATGATGGACTAAAAACTCATCCTCAAGTTAAAAATAAGGATAGAGTCCCTTACAAAATTAGGAGGTAGATTTACATGACACTAACTACCCTATACATAACTCTTGAGTGTCGTAATGGTGTTTTATAAAAATGACATAAACATGACATGACAAACTTTACAATACAAAAATAAAATTTGGTGAAGCTAGATGTAGCCTTATGTTATTCTAGTTGGTGGTGGTTCTTCCATTAGTTGCGCCTCCTTATCATTAGACTTCTAAAATTGATAGTGGTTTAGGAGCACTTATAATTTCTCCTCTTCCATTCTTGGACCATGAACCATCCATGTTGATGAACCAATGTTTGATGGAGCTGACACATCCCATGGATATGGAAGTTGTGGAAACATTTGATTAGCTTTAACATATCATCTCTCAAACTATCTTCTTTCTTCTTCAAAAGCTCTAGTCTTCTTTCTTAATTCATGGTAATCTGTTAATCTTCTAGCCAAGTTCATTGCTACATCATTTTGCCACTAGTAGTAAGCCTTAAGTTCTTCTAGCTCTGAGTTTGCTACTTGAATTTTATGTAAAGCATCCTTGTAATTTACAAACTCCTTCTCATACAAGGTGTACGTGGCTACTACTTATTGTTTAAGTTCACTTCTAAGCCTACCTACTATTAACATGGCCAAGTTAGCATAATGAAGATTTGCTAACCCCCTATATTTTTTTAAGTCCTTTATCTATAGGTATTTATTTTTCACTTCTACTTTATGTGTGTGGATCATGCTATCCAAGATGGGTTTCTATTCTAGATTTTGTGTTAATATTGAATTAATTCTGGCCATTGCCATCTAGATCTCTTTCTCATTGATTTTTTTATACATTTCCACTTGATCTTGAAAGTGTTCCTTGAGTCATTCATGCTTCTTTGCCTCATTCTACCACACACTAATTTTGATAGATAACTTCTATCAAATGGCACAGACCTCCTCCATGGAGAGGATTCTATTTTCTTTTGTGAGGCGGCTCATATCTTGATTGACCCTCACCAATTATTCCCTTAGCTAGTGCATGCTTTCTTCCAAAATATTTTTCTATTTTTCAATAGTGGTCAACTAATCGTTATCTACAACGAGTTGTTTATTTTCCTCTTGTAAGGTAGCAAGTGCTTTAGCATGGGCATATGTTTGAGCTTTGGCTACTGAAGCATCCCATGCTTTTTTTTCTTTCTCATTATCCATCACTTTATTATTCATAATGAGGTACTAATCTACTCAATTCTGAATTGTGCTAGCTATTATGGTGCAATGAATTCAGTTATAACTCTCCTTTCTACTCTTAGGGCTATGAGCTCTTATTGTAATCTATGAAGCTCATTCTAAGCATGCTTTGCCCTAGTTTTTTCCATGATCAGTTTTCCTTTGGTGGTAATTAGTTTGGACTATGTTGCAGTTACATGCTTTGGTGGTAATGTTAAAGAGATTTATCATAACCTATCATGTTTGAAATAATCTATCTAATGCATCTTCATGTTTTGTAGTAGTCATAGAGGTATCAGGTAACATTTGAGCATCTTTGGTTCTAGAAAAATTTGTTGGCAACATGATAGGTACATTGAGGATTCTTTAATGTGATTCGTGATCACTTCTATGGCTTCCACTACATCATGGTGCTGCATGGCCAAAATTGTGGCTCCTTCTCCAGATTCAAGCACCACTTGGAATGATGTAATGTTCCTAGAAATTTTTTGTGACCACTGGGCCTCTTCTTCTAACTGTAATGATATTAGTCTACTGGTAGGATTTGCTAAGATGGTTGGCTTGATTACATCATCAATTACTTTGAATAAGTTGGTCTCTTTCCAACTACCCCAACTAATGGTTTCTACAATTTTCTACAGATGACTCATTCAAGGTCTATAATCTTATGGCAGTGGTGGTGAAATTTGTTGTTTCTTCTTTTCTTGTTATTTTGTGGTTTGGGTAGTCCTCAATGCTTGGTTGTTCTTCTATTTGGCCCTTTTTGAAAGTCATTGGCTTGAGCATCTTGGCATAGGAATCATTCTGTGTCTTCCTTAATGCATCATTTGTATACCCTAGGATGCCAACTCATTTGCATAACTTCTAAATAAGGCAAGGGAATGGAAATGTTAATTTCCCCACCTTCATGTCCTTAAACCGCCTTTGGATTTTTGTGAAGTAGAGATGGGCAATGTTTGCATTGAATGTTTTCATTAATATTGTGCTACCTCTAACTACATTAGTAGAGATTCAGTTCAATCTTTTGCTAGGAAATAATTAATAAGTGTCAATCTTCAAATAGATCATTTCTTTTATAGTCAGTTCACTGTATTCTTTATTGTCCTTTCCATATTCCTGCTGCAACCACAACTTCCTAGTATCTATGTCAGATCTTGTTGATATTTGTGCCACCTTTGCTCCTTCATTGGGCACATTTAGTAACTCTATAATTACCTTAACTAATTAAGACATTGAGATCCCTTTAATTTTTACTGTGGCATCTGCTTCTGGATTCTACTAAAACTAGAGTATTTCTCCTAAATACCATTCCCCATTTGTTGTCAGAGTAGGCCACAAAGGAGATGACTAAAGTTGAGCCTTAACCTCTTCTAGAGAAAATTCCAAAAATGGACCAAAGCTAAGTTCCATATTTACTATCAACATCATTGATTTTTCCTAAATAGCCTAAAGGCATTCAGGTAATAGTGTGAGTTGTTTTCCCTAGACAGGCACTTTTGGAATGGAAGTTTTTGCTTAAGTAGATTGCTCCATGGTAGGAGTTTGTTGATGAATATTGAAGGATTGTGCCTCCTTCTGTCTTTTTCCTACTTGTAGCTTTTTCTTGCTCACTTGTCCTCTTCCACTACCTCATGGTCTTTTGCTTGCCAATCATGAAAGTTCGCCTTGTGCTCCTATTTTTGGGGCCATCTGCAATCAATCAAGGGTTTGGAATTACTAGAGTATTCTCTTAAATGAGCAACAATTTGGTACCTTACTCATACCCTTAGTTATATCAAATTCTTAGTTTATTATGATTGCAAAGTTAAAAATGTTTTTAAGAACAACCCTATTAGTACTTTTCTATGGCATAAAATAAGTGGTATGATGAATTAGGAGTCTTCTTAAAGTTGTTTTGGCCTTAACATAAGTGATTTACTTTAAAAATTCTTGATATGCCCCCTTAAACTTACTCTTATAATTCCTTCTAGTTGTTAGCAATTTCCAAAAAATCAAATTAAATTTTCCTTACTAACACCCTCCCCCACCCCCTCCCTAATGACTAAGATGATTATTGCTAGATCACATAGATTCAAAAATCATGAAAATTGGAGCAAGAATGCACAAGTTATAGGCACTAGAAGATGGGGTGTTAGAGTGCTAAGTGACAAAGAAAAATCAACAACTCTCCTTTTATGAAAATTAGAAATGAAATTTTTTTTAAACTTCTCCATGTTATATATAGTATTTATATGTGTGATATCATAAATATGACATTATAGATGCGATATCCAAACTACAATGTCACCTTAGAAATAATAAAATTTTATTAAGGTTTTTTTAGGGAAAAATTAAGTCCCATCAGATGGCTAGAAGATATACATCATGTTGAAAGGGTCCTAAAATGGCAATGATGCTTCAATTGTGAAAAATAAGCATTGAAAGTCTATGATTAAGAAATCTTAGGCTATGATAGTATATGAGTTTTTGATGAAATGAATGAGATAGACAATGGTGTTATATCATTAGAATGGATAGAATGATATGGGAAGTGTTTATTGTCATTTATCAAAATTGGAAGGCTCAAGATGATGTGAAATTGCTTGGCAAGTATAAGATACAATAGTTATACAAGTGGGTCCTTTCCAAAGCAAGCTCCAACCATTAATGCCCTTGTGTAACCACACCTAAAAGTGTTCTTAGGCACTTAATGAGTTGAATGTAACACATACCTATTTAGCAAGAGAANAGGCACTTAATGAGTTGAATGTAACACATACCTATTTAGCAAGAGACACATGTTAGTACCACCAAATTGGAAAAATAACTCTATATTACACAATATCATAAGTTATGACTATTCAAACAGTGAGATGAAATAGGCTTAGAAGGGATTGCAGAAATTGGAATGTGAGGTGTCTTACCATAGGAATAATGAATTATTGTGTTTTATTAGTGGTTAAAGTAATCATTAGCCTTTTTTCCAAGATTCAAACCAATTCCAAATCACATTCCAATTACATTGCATCATTTCATCTCTTGGGATTACAATCATAACACTATGGATGTTACAAGGAGTATTGTCACTTGGCATATTATCTAAGAGAGAATTTTTATTCATGGCACTTTATTTTTATTTTTATAATTATGAAAAATCACCTACCTTCAGGCATGGGTACATGTCTTTCTAGTGGAAACCCCATAAATTTATTTTATGCTCTTTTACTTTTTTCATCTATGTCAACCTTTTAAGTTAGCACTTATTTGACTCTTACTCCCATTTTTTATTATATCTATAAGGATATAATACAACCTTAGTAACATAATAGAATTCACAATAATAATCCAAAAACAATTCACAAGTTTCCTTAATGTCACACCCTTTTCATTCCCTCTTGGTTTTTCACTTTTCAATCTAAGCATAATGATCACAAGTTTATTCTTAGTTGTATGATGGAAAAGAATATCATTATGGCCATGGTAAGAACCTCTTATTAATGGAATGGATGGATGGATGATGTGGGCTCATTGTGCATATAATCAATCTCTTATGACTTAATAACATAGAGAAATCTTCATCTTGTTGACTACATCTTGCCTTTATTTGAATGTGTTTTATTAACAATCAAAATTATTTATAAAGTGTTTAAAAAAAAGTATGAAATAAATGCAAAACATAGTAAAAATTATGAAAAAGTATAAAGAATGAAAAATGTAAAAGAATATGAAAAATTAAAGAAATGGTAAAGTATAAAAGAATAAGAAAATGTCAAAGAATGTGAAGAATGAAAAGGATTGTAAACCAAAAAATATGTAAAAATCACTTATTAATTCCAAAATCAAAGTAAAGTATCTTCCTCATGACCAATCTTCAAGGCAAGTGTTTCAAAAATGCTCCATAAATCTCCTAGGTCATACACTATAGGTGCTACACTTACCATCTTTAGTGATGTAACTTTTCTATCATTATCCCATGTAATTTTGATAGTAGCGGAGTTATGATAATCTAAATCCTTGTTCTTTTTCCCTTTTGATGTATAATTATGAGTTATTGATTTCATTTGTAGGTCCTCAGTTGGAGTCATTTTCTTAGTTTGGACATTAGTAAGTGTTTTAGATGTTTCCATGCACGTGTTAGATAATTTTTGGTTCTCAGTTAGTGGCCATAAGATGTCTTCTATTTTGGTGGCCTTTTCTCTTTTGGTTGCAGATACTAGTTATTTAGTGTTGTTGATGTGGACTGGAATGGTAATTGTGTTGCTGTTCTGAAGTGTTGGTCCATGATTGCACCCTTTACTTTTAGTAGTTTTGCATGGAATTCATTACATGTGTATGGCTCCATGTGCATATTCTTTAGAAATCTCAACCAACAAATCTGTCATACTTTACTTAGCATCAATTGTGCTAAGTCATGCCCTCCCCATGATTATTGGAAATTCCTTATCAACATCTTTCACATCGATAATCAGAAACTCTACTGGATATGACCACCCATTAACAGTGATCACTACATTGTCTATCTACCCCAAAGGAGTGGTGACAGACTGATCTACAAGCTCCAACCTAATATTTCATTCTTTTAATGATGGTAGGTTCCATGCTTGATATGTTTTGTAGGAAATCAAATTCACCCCAAAACCTGGGTCAAACAAATATTTGTATGGTAAATTTCCAGCCATTCATAGATAAATCAAAGGAATTCCTAGATCAATTCTTTTCTTTGGGAGTGGTCCTACCTTGATCCACTTAGTGATGATTTTAGTGAGCATAAAAAATTGTATTTTTGTGCTTGAGGATGATGGAAGCTTGTTAATAGTCAGAAGATCTACTTTAGGAGAAGCTGGTCTTGATAAAGCTCCAATTCTACTAGCCTTCTCTGGACTCATCCTAAAGAAAGGATGTTTATTTGCTTGGCCCTTAGTGTTGCTAGTGAGATCTTTTATTTGTACATTTACTTCTCTTACAACTCTCTTCTACTATATTTGTGATGGTAACTCCCCTTGCATTGTGGATGGTGGCATTGGTGGTAAAGGATTTGGATTTGAATTTAGAAAATTAACTACTTGTGGATGCACAATGGGTTTAAATTGGTCCTTAGTGGTGTCGCTTGGTGATATTCTACTAGATAATACTGCGGAGTCTGAATAGTTGCATTCACTGGTAAGATTGGTTGTTGAACATAGTATCCATAAGAATCAAGTTGACAATATGAATATTTTTGGCATGGTAGTGGCATGGCCCATGATTGAGGCTATTGTCACTATTGACATTATTGCTCTTGAAATTGTGGAAAAGCTCCACTAGGATAATAGGTTGGTTGAAAGTTTTGGTGGTAGTCACTGTGAGAATAAGATAATAATTTGGGCATCTATTTTTGAACAAATTTGGGATTAAGTCATATGCCTCTGTTTCTTGCAAATGTGTCATAATTAGACAACATCCCTTAAAATGTTTGTACTGACATATAGTAAAACCTTCTTCATCTAAAGAGCAAGTATATAAGACCTCAACTACTAAAGCAACTTTACCTTTGTATCCAAGTTTTATCTTCTTTATTTTGTCTTTACCCCTTGAGAATGTTTGCTCTACTCTTTCTTCCACAATTTTTAATGTTGATCTACACCTTTCATTGACTGAATCCCACATTTTTGCTACTTGTTCTACTACATCAAAAATAGTTTTTTGGATTGGTATCATCTCTTTTTAGATTGCCTAGTTCAAGGTTTTTTCTGAGTTCTCCTTCCTCTTTGGCCACTTGATCAATTAGTCTTTGAATATGATGGGTGGTCAGTTCTAATAATCCTCCCTAGGTGTAAATCCCAAGGGTCTCTCTGGTTTTGCTTCTTAACCCATCTATGATGTGCCTAAGCTATTCCTTTGATGAAAATTCATGGCCTGGAATAGTGAATAATATCTACCCATTTCCGCAATCAAGGATTTTGTGAGTCCCTTATTTCCAGTTCTAGATTTGTTTTCTTAGATTTGACACTTGTGAATAGGTTTGATAGTTATATTAAATATTTTAAGCATGGTACTCTAGCATCTGATGGATTTAGGTTCTAGTGACTTGTACTAGCTTTCTCCTTCTTTCACAAGTGTTCTAGGAAATAGCTTCAATTTCTACCAATCACTCTCTATGTTTTGAAGAGCACAGGCATTGTTGAATGCTTGAAGGTGATGTTGGAAATGAACATTGTAGCCATCTTTAAATCATAGCATATTATTCACATCTAGCCATTTGATTCAACTATCTCTCACGTGACTACTCAGTATGTATATAGCTTCTTGAATGTTGATCATGCTTTGAGTTGCCATAAAGAATTCATCATCATGATCAAACATGTATGCTCTGTGGTAGCAATGGCCCCTTTTATAATCATTCCTTTCTTGATCCTCTCTTTTATATCTTCTTCTTCTTCTTCTTCATTCATACTCTTCATCTTCTAAATTAGAGTACATTGAATATCTGTCATGATGGCCATGAATTCACCTTTCTTCCCTCTTAGAGTCCCTATACTTTTGTCTTCTTCTTTCACAGCCCTTTGATATTCGTGATGATGTAGATGAAGTGGCAAGAGAATGGTGTTGATTGATTCTCCTTTCATAACTCTTGTATTTTTCCCTATAAAATTTAGTAGTATTCCTTGGCCTAGGGTCCCGCTTGTATCTTGAGTTAGTAGCCTGCCCGTTATGTGTCTCTACCAAAGTAGAATGAAGTTGGTATTTTATAGATTTATCTAGTCTAATGATAGGTGTCTTTGAAGGTTCCTTATGATTTTGGTGGATTTTTTATAAAATGAATTGATTAGCCTCAAGTTCTTCTATGATAATAGAAGTGTTAGTCTACTTCCCTTTGTTTTGTGTATGTTTGATCTTCATGGTAGCATCTCTTCTCATCTGCTCCTTGGTGGGTTCATAGGGTCTAGTCATCTGTTGAGTCACATGATACTCTTTCTAGATTTGATCCAAATGCATTCCCTTTAGAGTAGTTTGAAGCATGTTCAGTTCCGCACATTCTGGAGGGAGGACAATGTTGCCTTTCATGTTTCTCCATCTCATTTGCTTGTCCTGATGAAAGATGAAAGTAAAGTCTAGATGATATGGATCAATGTGAGCATAAGTGATTCATGTCTACATTGGCATCCCCCTTTCGTCTTCATCAATAATTCTATCACTGCTTCTTCTTGTCTCCTTGGCATGTGATGGTTGATCATTATGTGAAGCCATATCATAATTCTTAGATAGTTTTGTTAAAAGGGTGCTCTACTTATACTTGTTGAGTTTGAATTTAAGTTTTAGATACAGCAAACTTTAGAAAATCAATTGCTAAGAATAACATTGACTTGTCCCTAGGAACAGTGCCAATAATAAGTGGTGGAGTATCCAACACCCAACCATACGAGATATGAGTGTTCATGCATAATCCTAGTCAGATTCCATAGACAAGGCAATGTGATTATGGAAGTAATTATTTAGATTTTGTGATCATTGTCTTCCCACGTGAGCTAGTAAACTCAATGTATATGGTTTAACTCACGATGAGGTATATGATAGATGATGTTGTATTGAGCATAATTCGCCAAGTAAACATGAAGTAATAGTAAGGGTTTCTAATTCTAAGTGACATTAAATAAATCTAGTCTAGCCTATGCGATGAGCACCTGGTCCTAATCTTTCATTCACATTTTGAACTTCATACAACTACTACTTGGATTGCCAAGTACTACACTAATGGTCATACCAAGTGATAGTACTATTGGGTTACCAAGTAACTACACTTAAGTGCACAAGATCAGTTGTACTCATTCCACTTAATGATAGGAATAGTAAAGTGCATTGAAAGTAAATCAATAACTATGAAAATAGTAAACATTAAACTAAATGAAAGCAGCAATAAAAGTGTTGCTACAATGATGGAAAGTAATGTCGATCATTATTGCCAATCATGTAATGCATTCAAGTACATCACACTCAAATAAAGACTCTAATCAATCACTTAGCATCACATTGTTGGTAGACACTACTAAGTACTAAATGATAAAATTAGGAAAACAAACTAAAAGAGTTCTGCTCCTATGTTATCAAATCTATTATGGATCTGTGTGCCTAAGTGTTACTTTTATAGGCTAACACACACACTATGATATAATTTATATGATAAGTATCTACAACATCGTAGATACAATATCGTAACTATGATATCATTACTGAAAATTTTTTGACTTTATCATGTGTCATAATGAATGAAATACTTATTCGAATAGTTTGTACTTGGGACACAAGTTGTGAACAAAAATAAAGATCAAGCTATTTCCCACAATTGCATCATTCTCTTAGTTTACTGTGTTTAGTTAGCATAACATTTATTGCTTAGCTAAATGTTTACTACTTTACTGATTGACATTTTACTTTTCCCAAGCACTTTACTATTACTTTCTAATAGTAAGAGGAATGGATACAACTGATTTCAAGTGTTAAGTGTGATCATCTGGTAATCCTAATAGTATTACCACTTAATTTTCCCAGTAGCATGATACTTGGTAATCCTAGTGACGATTACATCAGCCTAAGACATGTCCAGTAAATCAGGAATGGTTATCCATCACAATAGGCTAGAATATGTTATTGTTTTTATGTTAGTTAGATTTCAATATTTTCCACCATGTTTACCACTAGGAGTGTTAGTGGTCCATCAACATCACTTATCATATGCCTTACTACATGCTAAATCATATGCTTAGACTTTACTAACTTAAAGTGGGAATATAGTGATTGCAAGCTTAATTCAATTACTATCATATCAACATTGATCATCCATGGATTACAATCGAGTTGCATATGAACACTCATAACTTGTATGGTTATGTGTTGATTGCTTCATTGCTCATCATTGGCACTGTTGCTAGGGATAGTCAATGTGTGTTAAGTAACTAATTCCATAAAGTTTGTTGTAGCAAGAACTAAAAGTTCATATTCCAATCTTTAGTAAGTCTAATAGAACATACACTTAATCAACCAACCAAGCGTCATAACAAAACCATGGCTTCAACAAAAGACACATTACCACCTACAAAAGAGATAAAAAATGGAAATGATAGCATAAATGACAAAGATGACTGGAGCATGCCAATGCAAGCAAGGATCTCATATGCTTATGATGATCCATACTATCCTAATTTTACCTTTATCTTCCACCAAGATGGGCAAATGAGATGGAGAGACTTACATGGCAACATTCTTCTACCTCTGCAATGCTTAGCAATCACAATGCTTCATGCAGCTCTAAGGAGAATGAATCTGATGCATGCACAAAAAAGGTACCATGTGAATAAACACATGACAAGGCCCTATGAACCCATAGAGGAACAAGTGAAGAGAGATGTTGCAATGGAGTTTAAACATACCCACAACAAGGGGAAGTAGATCAATTCTCTTATGGTCTTAGAAGAACTAGATGATGATTCATTTATAGTAGAAAAACCCCACCAAGATCATGAAGTCAACTCTCAAATGTTTGTTATATGATTGGAAGAACTTGTTAAGGTATAACTACCTTTCATTTTAGCAGAGACACCTCAAAGAGAAGCCAAAGACTCTAAGTATAAGGAAGACTCAAAGCCGAGAGCTTCTACTAGATACCAAAGAGAAAAATATCAGGGTCACAAAGGGGGGACTAGCTGATACTATTCTCCCATACCTTCATCTTCATCCTCATGATCATTAATGAAATCTAATAGAAGAGGACATAAGTATCAAGACTATGACAAGAGAAGGCGTTAAACTCATGATTAAAATGACTATTGCCAAGGCACTATGATGAAGAAGATGGAGAGCATGAACCAAGAAGAAATAGAGATAGACATGAGAATAGAGAGAGGTATGAGCATCGAAGGAGGCACTAGTACAACAGAGCTAACAAACTCTATGAATGAGAACAACCCCTCTTGAAAACTCAAAGTATGATCAACATACATGAAGCTATTTACATTCCAACTAAACACATAAGAGACAACTATATCAAGCAACTAGACATGAATAACATGCTCAGATTTTAGGGTGGTTATAATGTTGATTATCAACATCACCTTCAAGCATTCCATGATGCTTGTATCCTACAAAACATTGAAAGTGATTGGTAGAAACTCAAGTTGATCCCTATGATACTTGTTAAAGATGATGAAAGGTGCTATAGATCATTAGAATTGGAATCAATCAGGAGACGGAATACCATGCTTGAGCTGATTAATGAAAAATATCATACCTATTCATGAGCGTTAAACCTTAGGAAACAAATCCAAGAATGGAAGCAAAGAACCTATGAATCCCTTGATGTAGCAATGAGTAGGTACTATTCACTCCTACATACGTTCCCAGGCCATGTATTTTTTCCAAGGGAGAAAATGAGAAACATCATCAATGAGCTTAGAAACAAGATTAGAGAGACCCTTAGTTTATGCCCAATGCTAATTATCAAAGAAGACTACTCATCAAATCCAAAGACTGATTGATCAAGTAGCAAAAGAGAAAGGAGAACTCAAGAAGATAGAGTCAACTAAAGAATATAATAGAGATCCATCAATACAAAACCACGATGTCCATATTTGTAACAAGCAAAAGGATGAAACCTTGAAAGATGTTATCTAAAAGAAGACTCTACCTATCTAGAAATTAGTAAGTGATATAGCAATGAAGGTAGAGAAAATGTGGGATTCTATGGATGAAAAATTTGCTACAGTCATAAAGATTATGGAAGAAAAGAATGAACAAGGACTCAATAAGGACATGGATGGAAAGAAGAAAAGAGAGTATGGATGAGAAAATTATAAGAATAAAGAAAACGTTGTTACCATTAAAGGGTATATTAACTCTAGTTCAGAGGAAGAGGAAGGATGCAATGTGTGCCAATATGAACATCCTGAGGGATGTTTCTTTGTTATGGCCCACTTGCAAGAATTTGGGGTACATGCAGTAAATCCAAGCGTTGTAAAAAAGAAAATGCCCATAAGGCTACCTTATCCTCAAGGTAATATAAGGTAACCTTTCCAACTAATATATTACCCAAGCGAAGCATACCCACAACCATAAGAGCAATACCACTAGTAGTGGCAACAACCATAGACATGGGAAATGCCACTACCAAGGTAATAATATCCATACAGGAAACTAAATCCTTATGGATATTATGTTCAGCATCCAATATCATCTAGACACACTTCAGTCGAAACTTCTTCTTCTTCTTCTTCACCAAATACTACAAGCCTACTACTCCAAGGATGTATCATAGTCCTTATGCACATTTGCCAATAGCTGGTCCATCAAATCCCCCTTTCAATTCTTTGTCACTTGTGCCACCACCTATCATGCAAGGGGAACTACCATCACAACCCCAATGAAAGAATGTTACTAGGGTAGTAAATGTACAGATATAGGATCTTACCAACAATACTAAGGGCCAAACTAAGAAGCATCCTTTCTTTAAGAAAAGTCTAGAAAAGGCTAGTAAAATTACAACTTCATCAAGGCAAATTCCTCTTATGATATATCCTCCTACCAATACCATGCTTCCACAATAGTCAGCCTAGAAACTAGAAATTGTCATGCTAATGGAAACAGTAATAAACTAGATAAAGGCAAGACCAATCCCTAAGAAAATAATTGATCTAGAAGTTCCTTTGATTTATTTACAAACTAGAAATACCATGCAAGGCTCTATTAGACTTGGGTTCTGGGGTAAATTTGATCTCAATAAACATACAAGGCATGAAACCTACCACACTTGAAAAAGTGCAATATAAGGTTAGAGCTTGTAGATTAATCTATCACTATTCCTTTGGGATAAATGAAAGATGTGATGACCACCATCAATGAGGGCTCTTATTTAATAGACTTTCTTGTGACTGATGTGAAAAATGATGATAGAGAATTTTTCATCATTATGGGGAGAGCATGGCTTAGCATAGTTGATGCTAAGTTAAGCATGAGAGATTTATCTGTCAAAATCTCTAACGCAAACATGCATGGAGCCATACATACGTAGTAGATTCCATGCATTACTATTGATAAAGAAGGATGCATTTGTGGACTAACATTCCAAAATGTCAACACAATCCTTATATTAGTCGACAAAAAATGTGAAAACCCAGTGTGTGTACGACAAGAAATGTGAGGCCACTAAACCAGAAGACACCTAGTGGCCAAAAACTGAGAACCTAAAACTACCTAAAATATGCATCGAAATATTTGAACCACTTATTAATTTTCATCCTAAGAAAATGACTCTAACTGAGAACTTGCAAACAAAAATATTAAACCATAAAAATATACTAATAGAAAGAGGACATAAAGATTTAGATGATCAAAATTCAATTACCATCAAAATGACATGGGATGATAATCAAAAAACTAAGTCACTAAGGATAGTAATTGAAAAACCTAGAGTGTAGGATCCAAGGAATCTAGGGTCCATTTTCCAAACACTCACCCATGAGTTCAGTCATGGGGGAGATGCCTTATCATGAAGTAGGAATTAATAAATGCTTTTTAACTTTTTTGTTTTCTAATTTTTGTCAATTATAATTTTTGTTATATCTTTTTATTTTCTTAGTGATTTTTGACATTCTTTGATATCTTTTCATTCTTTTATACTTTTTCAATTATTTGACATTTTCCAATTCTTTATTGCTTTTTCATTCTTTTAACATTTTTCATTTTTTCATCTTTTTCCATTCTAACTATCTTCTACAATTTTTCATACCTTGTTTTCATTTTTCTTAAACATATTTTTCATTGTTAATAAAACATGCCAAGAATAAGGTAAGATGTAGTCCAATAAGGTGAAGATTTCTCTATGTTATCAATCATAAGAGACTGATTATTTATACAGTGAGACCACAACATCCATCCACCAATTCCAAAAATAAGAGGTTCTTACCATGGCCATAATGATATTCTTTTTCTAATAAAGCTAAGAATCGATTTGTGATCATTAAGCCTAGATAAAAAAGTGAAAACCCAAGTGGGAATAAGAAGTGTGTGGCATCAAGGGGATTTGTGGAATCTCTTGGATCACTTTTGTCTATTCTATCCTATTGCTAGAGATGTATTATATCCTTGTAGATCTAATGAAAAGTGAGAGTAAGAGTATAATAAGTGCTACCTTACAGTGTCACTGGAAAGACATGATACCCATGCCTAAAGGTAGTCCTCTAGTAAGGTCAACATAGGGAAAAATAAAATCCATGCATAGAATAAATTTCTAGCAGTCCCATTGGTAAGGCATGTTACCCATGCTTGAAGGTAGGTGGCTTCTCAAACATCTAAAAAATAAATAAGAAGTATAATGAACAAACTCCTCTCTTGCACAATACACCAAGTTGTAGTACTCTTTGCAACAACGGTAGTCTTATGGTACTTAACTTAAGGGATGACACAACATTGGACAATGGTCTAAAGTCTTTGATGGAAGGGCTAATGATAACTGTAACCACAATAACACACGAGAATTCATTATGCCTATGGTAAGACACCTCATGTCCCCATTTCTACAATTCCTTCTAAAGTCCATCTCATCTCACTATATAGTTAATCATAACTTATGGTTTTGTGTAATATAGCACTGTTTTCCCAATTTGGCAATACAAACATGTGTGTTTTGCTAAATAAGTATGACTTACATTAAACTCCTCAAGTGCCTAAGGATGCTTTTAGATGTGGCTATACAAGGGCTCTAAGGACTGTAGCCTACTTTGGGGAGGATCCACTTGTATAACTCTTGTATTTCATACTTGGTAAGTAATTCCACATCATCTTATGCCTTCCAAAACCATGCAATCAATAAATACTTCCCTTACCAATCTAATAAATCCATTCCTACACCAAAAATTTATTACCATCTCCTATCCATCCACTAAACTTTCATTTCCTAATATTTATTTTCTATGAACTTTAACTAACAAATTCTCAAAAATTGTGCATCATTAATGAACTTGGATCCTTTAGACATGGTTCATATCTTCCATACATTTTACTTGATTCATTTTTTCTTTGAAAAATCCAAGAAAAATTTGAAATTTTTCACATTGATATCGTAGCTATGATATCAAATGTCTTACAATTTCATATCTATGATATATGATATATGACATTGTTCATATAAATATAGTATATATACACATGGGGAGTTAGCAAATTTTTCCATTCCTCATTTTCTAAGAAGCAATTTTTTGTCAATTTTTTCTTTCAAGAAAAGCTCTAACATGCTAACTTCCAACACTCATAACTTTAACCTCATAGTTTTGATCTTTGAAATTCTTGAACCTTGTTGATCATAGAGCTCTAAAATTAGTTGTGGGTGGGGGAACAAGGGCATTTAGTACAATATCATTGAAATTTAAGCCAAAAAATTCAAACACTGGGAAGATATCTTAAAGGGTCAGTACAAAGGAACAATAATAATTTTGTAATTTGTTAATAAATAAAGGTCAAAAAAACTTAAAAATTATCCTAACAAACCACACCAATTACTTTAAGCCATAGATAAGCACCAAAAATAATAATAGTAAAAGGTTTTAAGCATAATATCTAAGGGGTTCCTTTTGAAACATTTTCTAACTTTGTAATCATAATATAATAAGAACTTGATCTAGCAAAGGGTATGAGTAAAAAAAAGAGCTATTAAGAATTGGTGTAAACACTTTAATAATTTCAAATCCTTGTTGATTGTAGATGGCCCCAAAGAGAGGAGTAGAAGGAGGACCTTCACAACCTAGGAGCAAAAGACTAAGGGGCTATGGAAGAGGCCGAACAAGGGAACAAACCCCACAAGTAGAACATGCAGAGCAAGAAACTCAATCTTTTAGCATTCATTAATAAAATCCTACCACAAAGCACTCTACCTAAGTGGAGGCAAAAGTTTCAGAAGCATCAAAATAAGGGTAGTAGCTTACGTTGTTGCCTGATTGCCTCTAGGCCATCTAGGACAATTTAATCATGTTCATAGTTATTGTGGAATCAACTTTTGATCCATTCATGGAATTTTCTCTAGAAATAATGAAGACGCAACTTCAAGCATTACCACTATGGCCCACATTCATGAGCAAGGATGATTGGTATTTAGGAGAGACATACCAATTTTGGCACAACTAGTAGGCTAATGTAATAGTTAAAATTGAGGTATTCTCAGTATCCTATTCAATGAAGGCAATTACCAAAGCCCTTAATGTGTCCAATGAAGGGGAAAAAGTGACACAACTCTCCACTATATTTGATACTAATAAAAGAAAACTATGGTTGGAACAGGCATATGGCAAAGATGACAAGGATTATAGTGAGTTGACCACTAAAGAGAAAATATATTTCAAAATCGGCACATATCACCTATTCCCTACTAAAAGGCTCAATTGAATCTCAACATATGATGCTAGAAAAACTACTATCCTAATGTGAAAATTCAATGCAAACATCATCCATCTCTACTTTCTTGATATTCAAAGATGGTTTGAGGAGAAAAAGGTAGGGAAGTTGACACTCCTATTCCCTTACCTTATTAGAAAGTTATGTAGACAAGTTGGAATCCTAGGGTAGACTAACAACATTCCTAGGAAGGTCCAAAATGCTTCATATGCAGAAATGCTCAAACTAATACCCCCAAAGAAAGATTAGGTGAAAAACTTAGTAGGCACTGAGGGAATTGTAAGCACCGCACTTACTGGTAATGTCCCAGCTACTGGTTAGCAACAATAAGCTAGGCCTAGCAGTCAATAATAGATTGCACAATAGTAATATCAATAAGTTCCACTACCACTTCTGTAGGATTATAGGCCACCAATGAGCCATTTGCAATAAATTGTAAAAACTATCAATTGGGGAACACATGAGGAGGCCAATATTTATAAGGTAATAGACAATGTAATCGACCCATAGTTTCCATAGACCCTGCTAGTGGACATAGCTAATTGCAATTAGAAGGGGATGAATGATCACAACATATATTAGGAAACACTACATCATTCCAAGTAATGCTGGAAACAAGTGAAGGAGCCATAGTTATGGTAATGCAACATCAAGATGCAGCAAGAGAAACCGAAGTGATCACATATCACATAAAAGAATCATTCAATGTTCCTATTGTGCCACTAGCAAATCTTTCAAGAGTAAGAGATACCTAAATACTTGTCAGTTCTTCATTGAATCCTATAGAACATGAGGACGTGCTTGATAGACTACTGCAGATAGGCCAATTCATGCAAAATCATTTTGATATCCTTGGTGATATCACTGTAGTACATTCTAAACTAATATCCACTAAGGGAAAGTTGTTCATGGTAGAGACCAGGGCAAAACACGCTAAGAATAAAGTCAAAAGGCTATAAGAAGAACTAACTACCCTTTGAGCTAAAAGAATGGATCTTGCATAGTTTGTTGTCCCAAATCAACTAGAACAGTTCATAAATTACCATGTGAATAGGCTGGTTGATCGAAACATGTAAATGGAAAAGGAGAAGAAGAAAGTAGTATGGGATACTTCAGTAGTAGAAGCCCAAACATATGGCCATGCTAAAGGACTCATTGCCTTGCAAGAAGAGAATAAGTAGTTAGCTGCAAATAACACAAGGTTGACCAATGTAGAAAAATAGAAAAATGTTCTTAAAGAAAGCATCCATCAATTAAGAGAACAACTTATGAGGATCGACCAAGACATGAGTTGATATGATATCTCAGGATGTGTGCTGCCCTATAAATACAACACTTGGGTGCGTAATCTACATAACTTTCATTCACATAGTAACTAAACTCTTGTAGTTTGATTTCCTAATGTAGACTTAGCAATAGTAAATGCCCGCAATGTGGTGTTTCATAGTGAATGGAATCTTTATTCGAATAGTTTGTACTTGGGCACAAGTTGTGAATGGAAATAAAGATGAAACTATTTTCCACCATTGCAATGTTCTCTTAGTTTACTATTTTTCACTCAGCATTCTATTTACTACTTACTTAGCTTAATGTTTACTACTTTACTAGATTAACACTTTACTTTTCCCAAGCGCTTTATTTTTACTTTCTAATAGTAAGAAAATTGGATATGATTGATTTTGAGCGTTAAGTGTGATCATCTGGTAATCCCAGTAGTATTACCGCTTGGTTTGCTTAGTAGGGTGATACTTGGTAATCCCAATGACAATTACATGAGCTTAAGACATGTCTGGTAAATTAGGAATGATTATCCATCACAACATGCTAGAATAGGTTTTTTTTTCTTAGTTAGATAGACTTTAATATTTTTCACCATGCTTACCACCAGGAGTGTTAGTGTCCCATCAACATCACTTATCATATGCCTGACTATAAGCTAAACCATGCGCTTAGACCTTACTAGCTTGAAGTGAGAAGACAGCAATCACAAGCTTAATTCAATTACTAGCATATCAACATTGACCATCCACAGATTACAATCAGGTTGCACGTGAACACTCATAACTTGTATGGTTGGGTGTTAGATTGCTCCACTACTCATCAAGGGCTTATGACCTGGTTTGCATGTATATTTGATTTCCATGTTACACATGTCCTGTAAGGCATTATGACATAATAGTGTGTTTTATTTCTTTTTTTATGTGTGAACATTATCCTTATTCCACAAGGTATTGCAATGATTTTTAGTTATTATTTTATACATTACATATCTAAAATACATAAATATTATAAAAATTATTATTTCTCTGATGTGGCAACATGGGTTTCTTAACATGTATCATATGTATTATAATATTTTCATGTATTAAATACAATGATATACACAATTATACTTTGCAATTCACGGTTTCCTCATCTTCGAAGTTTATGACTGGTTCACTACGTGTACCATTGATAGACTTATTGTGGTCTTGACTAGGAAGAGGGGGGTGTGGGGGCCCTATCAACAACATTCCCAACAATAGCTCAATAAGCTTTTTGAAAAAGTCATTAGGATAAGTATCAACTTCTAGGCATTTATTGTTGGGCATGTCTATAACAAGTTGATAAATTTCACTTGCTATGGAAGACATATTATGAGCTTGGATATCAACTTCAAATAGACATCAATTTAAGAAAGATATCATTTGTTAAATATCACACTTATCACAATAAATACTTGTACCTAGCAAATCAATATAGGAGAAAGCAATAATTCAAGCAATTTCCATAGGCTCTGAGGTTATGTTATCATCTAGGTGTTGCAATTGGGAAATAAAAGATCTAGCCTTCTTAAAAGAAGCATAAAGATGAAAAAAATTAGTATATTCATCTCCTTCCCTTATCCATTTGATCTTTAGTCTTTGTTGCTAATATTGTGGCTTCTATTTAACATTGGAGTAGTAATCCTAAAATAGTTTCCATTTTTGCAAATTGATTCTCCTTGGACCAATCGGTAGCTCCATAGATTACTCAAGGTGGTTGAAATCAATAATTAAAAACTTAGAAAGACACTCAGCTTAAAAATTTAAGTTGGATAAACTTAGCACTTTGGAAAAAATATCAACACATTAAAACTAAATTTATAATTTAAAATACATTATTTTCTAATATTTTAAAACTTAATTAAGACACACTATTAATAAATCAAAGATATTTAATAAAAAATAATTAATATATGATGCAAAAAGGATATAGTTAGGTGCTTATTTGCTAAACTTTGATTAATGTTTGAATTTAAATCATTATATTTAACATTAAAAATTATAATTATTATCTACATTTTTAAAATAAACCATTGAAAAATGGATCTTAAGAAGATTCAAATTTTTACATGTTTCACATAGAATAAATAGATATTTAAAGTTGCCTACACCTAAGGTAAAGCTATAAAATGTAAAAACTATAAATGCAACATGCTTCCAAATTTTGTAAAAAAAAAAATTAAATTCAAAATAGAGTGAGGTTGAAAGAAAGACATGACTTTTTAAAAACTGTTTTGTATTTGCTTATTTATTATATTAAAATCTTTTCATTATTTTTTTTCAATTTAATATTCCTTTAATTGTTCTAGTGGAAAATTGGTTGAATGCACAATTTATCGTAATTTCTTGGTCCCACGTGATAAACAATTGAATCTCCAATCAAAGCGGCTCGTCATAACTTGGAGCGGGGATTAATCACGAGATCAGTGATTAACCACATTTTCAAAAATCATTGGTGAAAATGTAACAGTAACTACTACTTCCTCGTGGCCCAATGTAGTGCACGTCTCTTCTCTTGCTTAAAAGGATAAGCATAGTTTGCCACAAACATGACGGATTTGTAGTGTTTTACATTTTTCGTTTTGGAAATGAAAACCAGTTTCAAAAACACAATAGATTTGTTGCTACCATGTTCAAAGGTTTTCCAACGTTACCAAATTATATAGCATTTTTAAATTTAAAAAATGTAATGTTTTGAGCTTTTTCTTTAAAGTGGAAACCTATTTCAAAACGCCGGTGACGGAGCGGAAATGCAGAGCGTTCAAGGAGCGGCAGACACGGCCCAAGGAGTGGAGGCAAGCGAGACGGCCCAAGGCGTGACGGCAGGATCGGCAGACACGACCAAGTCAGAGGAGAGGCAGAGGGTCAGAGATTTCGGTGAGTACTCCAGAGAAGGATCAGCGCTGAGGATTAAAGTCAGACGCCCAGACACGGACACACTGGAAAGATTGGAGTGCAGCCTCATAAGAAAATTTGTGTTTGAAGGGGCACGACCATGCATAGATCTGATCCGGCGCTGGGCAGCGTGGGGTTAGAGACGATGACGGTTAAATGGGACTGCCTCCTGTTTTGTTTTGCCTCATTGGAGGAACGGGAGCGAATACTGGTGGGGGACCTTGGTTCTATGGAGCACCAGGTTTGGCTCTTGGGGGACCTTGGTTCTATGGAGCACCAGGTTTGGCTCTTGTGTCCTGGCACTCGAGGGCTCACCGGGATCCGACTCTGTTTGAGCGGGCGCCGGTCTGGGTGCGGCTGCATGGCCTCCTCCTTGAATACTGGTCGACAAAGTTCCTACAATCGCTTACAAAGTTGTTCTGCGAGTTTATCAAGTTCGACCATTTCACCATGGCTATGGAACACCTAGGTTTCACGTGGTTCTGCGTGTGGCGGCCTCTTCAACCAATGGAGCCGGTCAAGGCGCTAGTACTAGACACAGATCTAGGCAAGGAGAGGGTTCGTGTTCAGTTTGAAAACCTGCCGATGGCACCACCCCTGGCGATGGACTCCTGAATGGGGGCGACCCAGCCCATCACAATCGTAACGCACCCACATCGGAGGATGGGTGGCATCTTATAGGCAAAAAAGGCTGAGTCACCAATCAGAAACCACAGGTGCCCAGTGGTGGCACTCGGCAGCGTACTGGGGGGGATCCACTTCACTGGGAACGACCTCCCAAGGCTGGTGGGACTCAAGGTAAGATCGAGGCTAATAGTCGGCCACTTCCTGGTCACGGAGTGTGCAGTGAAAATCAATGAAGGACACACGCGGGGAAGGGCTGTCGGAGACTGGACGGGAAGCCAAGCCAAGTATGGCGAGTAAGTCCTATTATCACGTGCTGGCAGGGGTTGGGGCTCTGGCCCCCGAGGGCACCCAGAAGACGAGCACCCAGACAAGAACCGAATCAAAGCAGGGCTGCTACGAGTTGCCTTGCATCCCCACTTCTGGGGGGGAGGGCCCTTCCTGGGGGGGATTGTCTCCGCCACTGGTAACGGACTAGATTAACACTAGTCGTGGTTTGGCATGGCCCAACTCCCCTCTCGGGGGAAGTGGATACTACGCGAACAGGGGATGGCGGTATCACTGCCAGCGGCCAAGGTTGGATGACCAGACAACAACACCTACCGACACAAGGCTACGCAACTATTCGTTGATTTGGGAGTGCAGCCCACACTCTAGGAGGTTTACAACCGACACATGTCCCCATGAAGGTCCTCTCATGAAACTGCAGGGGCCAGGGTACCCCATATAAAAGGCATACGCTGCAATGTATGGTGCGAGACGAGAGGTGTGATATTGTGTGTTTACAAGAAACGAAACTTCAACAGACGGAAGCTCATGTGCTACAATGGCCGAGGTGGCACAACCATCTGACAACCAACAAGGGGCGTGCGGGAGGCCTCGCAGTCCTCATCAAGGTGAACTCATATGTCCTGGACACTTCCGATTGGTGCATCACAGTGCACCTGCCAGGGCCGGACGTGTGGGTAACGAATGTATACGACACTCAAGGATGGCAAAACTGCCTCCAGGAGCTATCCCAGGTCATGGGACTTGTCCCCAACAACACTGGATGGTTACTGATCAGAGACTTCAACCAAAGGCTCTACCGCTGGGAGAAGACTGGAGACAATATGACAAAGCCCCCAGGGGCACCCAAATCTCTCGCGTTGTTACAGTGTACAGACCTCACCGACATGGAAGTCGCGGGGTGCAAGTACACCTAGAGCAATCAAAGATAGGGCACAACACAGGTTCAATCCCAGATTGACCGAGTGTGGGTCAGTAAGGCGCTACTGACCGAATGGGACATCCACGTCTACGGAGGTGCTCAGATGGCCTCAGATCATCGACCCCTCCTCTGCCAGCTGGAACATGACCTGTTTCAAGGCCCTAGCCCGTTCTGGTTCTAACGCACCTAGCTACGCAAGTCGTGGCTGGGTGAGCTAGTTCTGGACATCTGGCAGGGATATACAACCTTGATGGACCCACGTGAATTTTTGAAAGATGGATTAAAGACCCTCAAAAGTCGAATTAAAACCACTGAAACAGCAGAAAAATATAGTTTCAAAGGATACCGAACTCAGATCCAGGCCACGCTACAGACAATTCAGAAGCAACAAGAGCAAGGGGCAGATCACACATGCGAGGAACTCTCCCTCCAGGCCAAGCTACAACTTCTGCACCACGAAGAGGAAGAATATTGGCACCAACAGGCCCACGTGCAGTGGCTAAGGGTAGGGGATCGGCACAAGAAATTCTTTTTTGCAGCGGTGAAGACACACCATGGAACTCACCAATGAATGATGTAGTGTCTCATGCAAGGAGAACAATTGCACCCATACTCTGGTGTGGCCAGACTCCTGCAATACTGGCAGTAGGTCTAGAAGTGGCAGCCAATGGACATGATTTTGGTGCCAGTGCAAAAAATTTTAAACCCAGCTGACAACTCGTGGCTTCTGCAACCTTTCTTATGCCAAGAGGTCCGAATCGTGCTACAGGATATGCTAGTGGATAAGGCCCTAGGGCCAGATGGATGGCCCATTGAATTCTTCCGTGAATTCGAGGACATTCTGGGGGCGAACCTGCTAGATGCCTTTCACTACATGCTGACGTGGCGTCAGGTTCGCAAAGAAATCAACTACTCCCACGTGGTCCTGCTGCCAAAGACGGAGAATCCCACATCCCCAGGACATTTCCGCCCCATCGGAGTCTACAACTCACTCCTGCGTTTATTTTCTCGCATGCTTGTTGCCAGGCTGCGGTCCCTTTTTTGGCACGACTGGTGGGGGAAAACCAGGTTGCTTTTATGAAGGGCCATCATCTTCAAGATCAAGTCCTACTGCTGCAGGAAATTCAGCACTCCCTTCGGGTCGCTAAATTACCAGGCCTTTGCATCAAGCTAGACATTACCAAGGCTTACAATTCTCTAGGTTGGGCCACCCTGAGGGTTGTGCTGCACATGAAAGGCTTTGACAAGGCTTTCGTGGAGCTCTGCCTACAGATCCAACGAGGAGGGCGGTACTCATTGGATATTGATGGGGACCTGTGGGGCTTTCATGGGACTGGACGCGGGCTTTGACAAGGCAACCCTCTCTCTCAGCTCCTTTTCCTAATGATGATGGACCTCCTACAAACATATTATGCCGAAGAAGAAGTCCAGGGGCTAAATATGCATGGCATCGCATGTCTAACCGCCCATTACACAGATGAAACCATGATCTTCACCAGGGCCATCGTGCCGCAGGCCAGGGTGTTAATGAGAACGCTGAATTGGTTGCACCGTGAAGTGGGACTAGCACCCAACTTAGGGAAATCCATGTTATATTTCACACACACCCATCCTACGATACGCAACAAGGTCATTCAAATCCTAGGGATCCTACCTGGGGAGGTGAAAGACAAATATCTGGGCATCCCCATCCACAACTGGCACAGACTGCGAACCTGGCAGGCTCTCATCATGCGAATCCAAAAACGCATGATGCACTAGACAAATAGCTTCCTATCCCACAAAGGGAAAATCATGATAGCATCTACTATGTTGGGGGCCATGGCGAGGTTTGCTGCCTCGATGGCCTCCCCGCCCTCCGGAGTTGCCACAAAAATCGATACGATTATCCGCAACTTCGTGTGGTCGAGAGGCAAGGGAGGGAAAAAGATGCACCTGGAGGAATGGGCCAAAACTGCGCGGCCCCATACTGCAGGGGGGATTGACATACTCCCTCTCATGGTTGAAGCAGCCTTAGGAAGACAAAGACTTCTCCGACAACTTTCTACAACGAATGATGACCCCTCCCTCTAGGCACGAATCCTATGGCAGAAATATAGCCCCTAGGCAGCGGCCAACTCTGACTCCCACATATGAAGGCAGCTATGCACACACGTAAGATCGCTGGGCCACAAAGATGAGATCTCCCTGCAACCCTAATAGCTCCTCCAGAAATAGTTCACGACCGATCCACAATGGATGCGGCTTTGGAAGGGCATTCTACTGGAAAAAATTAAAATGTTTGGGTGGTTGATCCTTCACCATGCTCTCCCTGTTCGGGCCTTACTGCAGACACATGGCCTGACAATTAGTAACCATTGCCCGCTATGCAATCAACACACAGGAACGCTACAGCACTTCGTGCATGAGTGCCACGTGACCAGGTAATTCTGGCGAAAGGTAGGTCTTCATTCCCAAGATTTCTCTGGTAATTCACCGACGCTGGCGGCGCTCTGGATCCTATAGTGTACC
The DNA here is from genome assembly GCA_015680685.1 of Gnetum montanum. Classification (NCBI taxonomy): domain Eukaryota; kingdom Viridiplantae; phylum Streptophyta; class Gnetopsida; order Gnetales; family Gnetaceae; genus Gnetum; species Gnetum montanum. The sequence continues at coordinate 300,548 of MNCI01028318.1, read as the reverse complement.
AGGAGTGACTGCATCTTTAAAGGGGCGGCCCTCCCTCCTACTGTAGTGCTGCCTGGCAGGGTCCGAAAACTCTGGCACGAAATTACTATTGCAATGGATCCGCATGTCCACCTCGAGCCACCTATTACAGCCCTCCAACGTTGCCCAGATCTTTGGCGCTGGGTCTCGTGCATGAGGTGGACACAAATTCTGCCCAAAATGGTGGCTGACTCAGAGATGGACACCCAATCCTTCTACACAAATTGGGGCGAGGAGGCCACTGTGTTCAGGGGCACCAGATTCTAATCACAGTTGAGTCGATCGCTGCCATAATTGGAGCATCCATCAGAGGCGCTCACATCCCATCAGTTGCTGGTTCACATGCAGCGGCTGTTGATTTCTTCCAGGGCCCCACCCCCAAGACAGCTAGTGAACATATCAGGGGGACAGCCCTCCCCAGACTGGAAGGCGGCGACGGAGTTGGTGGAGTGGTGCTTCATACACTCAGGTTCCTACCATAAACTGAACGAGGTGCACTTTAGGTTCCTCCAGTGCATGTGCGATGAGACTTCCATCAACCTCTCGCTGTTCCTCTGGGAGTCCCCGCGGTGATGACGTCTGGGCAGACATCAGGGGGTGATTCGGGCCCTGTGGTTGGCCAGTACTCCCACCCTGCCACTTCAACCAACGAGCCATCTGGAGCCGTGGCAGCAACACAAGCGTAAGCAGCGGGTGTCTGGTGAGGGGGTCACTACAGTTGGAAATAGCATCATAATCACCCCCCTGACGCTATCCATGAACAGGACCAACCGAGACAAACCTTGGAGGAGGAGACGCCAGTGATAAAAGATGGTACCACTGGCAACACAGGGGGCAATGCCCAACATCCCCTACACAGTCGCCAATCCAAACGCTGCGTTCGATTGAAGGCGTCCTCAAGGACCATATGATGGGCACTGCCTAGATAATTGAGGAAAACCGATGCCGTCTCGCAGTCGGGCTAGGGCAGTCAGGCCCTAGCATGCAACTAGTCAAAGAGAACCATCATTCCAGAGACAATTCTCCTGGAAGGTAGTCGGGGGGGAGTCTCTCAGGAATGTGCTCTAATTAACGACCGGGGCGGGGAAGACTGTCTGCCGGTGGGGATGGCCCCGGTGGGTTGGGCCTTGAGGATTTCTAGGTGATTGTTCTTGACCGGTGTGGAGCCAGCGGCCCTGGCCTGAGCTATATAGCTCCTTTTTTTGGAATACAAATTCGCTCGATTTTTTCTGAAAAATAATGCTATTATTTTCAAAGGTTTTCTAAGGTTACAAAATCTTGTAACATTTCAAAATCTAAAAAAATGAATCTATAATGTTTTAAGCTTTTCTTTTCTAAAATGGAAACCTATTTTAAAATTCCATTACTTTCAGTGTTCAAAGTTACTATCAAGTTCAAAGGTTTTGTAAAGTTATGAAATCAAATGCTATTTGAAAATTCAAAAAATAAACAAAATTGAGTCATCTAATACACTTAAATGTTAATGTAAATGTAATTTTCTTTTCACCACTATCCAAATATTTTCAGTTTTAATGTATTTTCAAGATAAATATATTCAAACCTATATATACTAACATTATAAACCACTTCTTATTCTCAACTTTCCTTTTACCCCTTTTTTTTGTAATATTTTTGTTGCCCTCAAGTTACTCCAATTCCATTTCTGGCAACTACATATAAAAGTCTTAAACAAAGGTTCCTTAATTTCTGCAAAATCTGAAATTGGACACTGTCATGTAGCGTTTGTCCCAATAGAAGAATAGGTTTGGCTTTTATCGAACAAGGTCTCAAGTAAAATGGGCCACTAATGATTTTCGTAGAAGTAAAAGTAATTTGGATTGATAGTAAAGTACTTGTTTCTCAAGTTGAAAGACTTGGGAGACTAGGTGCAAATACTATAAAGAGGTCCTCAATCTTGAGAAGATGAGCATTGAGCCTCAAAGGTTATAGGTACCTAGGTGACCCCATTTTGTTGAAACAAGGCTAAAATGATGATAATGATCTTGACCAATACATTTATACTACAAAAAAATAAGGTAAAGTCCAAGATCATGCTATCGTGCGCTAATTTATTTACCTTAAATTTAATAACATGTTCAACTTGCTTTAACAAATATTAAATATTAATGGGTTGGACAACTTGCTTTAATAAATATTAAATATTAAAGTAGGGGGTGCCTAACCCCAAAAATTAAATATATTAAAAGTAAAAACTTTAGATTACAAAAGAGAGGCCAAGAAGAAACTCATACAAAAGCAAAGAGAGACTTCAAAACAACAAGGAAGAAAGCCCTAATGGTAAAAGGGATGCCTTTACAGTTCTTACAACCAGTTCTAAAAAACATCTCCTTTGTAGTAGAAAAAGGATCATACATCATCCTTGTTTAGAACTACCAAAATAAAAACAAAAAACCAATTAGGAATTCAACTAAAGCATCAACTGTTGAATAATGTCACCTTGAACTAATAGTGGAATAAAATTAGCTAGAGAATCTCTGTGAAAAATTACATTACATAAAAACTTCCAGATAGCATAAAAAATAAGAGGATGAAAGCAAAACCAAGTATGAAGTAGAATTCTTTGAAGTTGAAGAGTGTCACCAAATAAAATTTCATCCAATCTTGGCTGAAAACCATGTAAAGACCTACTACACCAAGTCCAAGAGTTGTGAGTAACGGGATAGGTAAACAAGCAATGGATGAACGTATTTTCCATGTTGTAGATAGGACATCTTGGGTCATAAACACCCATATGAGATCACCCAATATCAATAGATAAACATTAAAGAATCAAATACAATTATAAATGTCTAATTTTTGGAGTAGGGGCACTCCATATCTTCTGAATATGTTGCTTCCATACATGACATTGTGATTAACCTTCCAAAGATGATTGAACCTTGGCTAAATATTAGTATTAAATGTTAAATATTAAATTTATATTTAAAATTTGACTAATAAATCTATGATATTTTTTAGCTTTTATCAAATCTAGCAAGGCATGGAGATGAAAAAATTGCACAACTGATTTCATGTAGCTAACAAGGTTAGAATGACTATGATAATTCTATAATCTTTCTTGCAAGTTTTCTAAATCTCTAGGTAAATTTGAGGCCAGGATGAATTCTCACAAAAAAGTTTACTATTAAAATTTTGTGATTATTAGTTATGACAAATGCAAATAGAATTCGACAAGCAGACTAATTTGTTAGAAAATTTTGTAGATACTCATAATAGAATGTTGTTACCATGTTCATAGGGATTTTGCTCAACATTTCATCAATTTTAAGGATTGCAATTGCTTAAACGTTTTAGCTTTTCATTGTTTCACAAAGTTTAAAGATCACGTTTACATAAGCTTTTTCCATTTTTCACATCAATCTCTATGCTTTAAATTTTCGTGGCAAAATAACAACATACAACTATGATGACTACACTAAGTCATGATGGAACTTTCAAATTGCAACAAAGATCACTTGCCAAATTTAAAGGGAATACAAAACCTCAGTGACGTTCAAGATCTTAAAAGGCACAAACTATAATACCAGCGGGGATGCATATCACACAAAATGACAAAAATAATTAATTTCGAAGGGTGGAAGCAAGAGTTTCAGCCAAACCTAAGAAATCCCAGTATTGCAGGTTGGCAACTAACGAGGCAGCAACAAAAAGATTTCAAAATAGAGACTTCAAGATTTAAAAAAGAGACATTACAAGGGATGTGAGAGGATGGGCAACATGGGATAATCTCCAAAATGAGGTGTTACTCTATTAGTAAGAATTTTGATTTGGAATCTTGAAAATAACGTGTTAGCTTAGCAGTAAGAATTTTGATTTGGAATCTCCAGAATGAAATGTTAGCCTAGCAATAAGAATTTTGATTTCGAAATTTTAACCTATAGATTTAATTTTAATGAATAATGTTAAACTATAAAGTTCTAATTTAACTATGCTTTAAGGTTAACCTTTGTTACCATTCTTTGAGGTTGCAACATCCTGTTCATTATGCATTCTCTCCCTCTCCCTGAGAGAATTTTACTATTGTGGTTGTTAACCGATACGCCAAGGAAAAAAAGACTGGTTCACGTGAGGAGAAGGCTATTCCTGCCAATATTTAAGCAAAATCAAATACCAAAATATCCTGGTTAACAATGCTTATAACAATAGAGTTGCGTGAATACGGGTTACAATGATTAACAGTGATGACGTAACATTTAACATTGCTCTTTGTTAGCCCTTCTGGGCCGACGCCTTCAATTGTAAGCTACTGAATTGAAGGGACGTGGTGTCTAATCGATGCAAACTTGTCACGTAACATCAACTAACTAACGTCAATTACCAAAGTCCCATTCTCTGGATGCATCCGCAATCGTTGCAATTTTGTGCCAGCAAAACAAAGCGCAACAGTGGAATCAAGACAAATTCATTCTGGTTTTAGAGTTTAGGCCCAGAAGGATCAAAATGTGGTGACTCAAAACCCAAAATAGATGCAACTAAGCTCAGATGACAAACGAATAACACATTGTTAAACGAAGAAAATGTTGAAGGCATGCCCTATGTAGGATTGGGGTGGCGAAGTTACCCCAGTTTTGGACTTTGGGATCGCCAACGAATGACCCTGCCATTCACAGACACGATTAAAATGGAATTCAAACTCAAAGAAACAATACAAGAATTCAAACATGTTAGGAATTTGGCATGAGATTAGTTTATTCACATAAAAATTACAATTTAAAATAAGATTAGATAGATGTCATGATTATCCCAGTGCACTAGCATATGGCAGACTAGATTTGTGTAAAAGCCTAAATGACTAATATAATAAAGTTCTGCAGGTTGTTTATGTTTTTTTTTAATGTTTCGTCATTTAGGAACGTTCTCCAAACAGATGGAAGATCTCTGTGAATTTAAGATATTATGTTGCAGATGGATCAAAACAACCCTGGTTTTGGAGTGGTTTACTCACCTGGACTGTACAGTTCGATTCAGCAGCTGAAGGCCACAGATCATAATCTGCACATCCAATCTAAAACGCCATATGTAACACGTTAAAAATTCATACGCATAGCAAAAGAAAACCAGACTTGTAACTTTAAAAAAGAATGCAAAAGAAAACCAGACTTGTAACTTTAAAAAAGAATGCGTGGACCTACAGTACGAAGAATAACATAGGGGAGAAGCTTCCTCTGGTTTTCCCACTTACCTCCTCTTTAACCGTAGAAGATGCCACTGGAAGAGGCCAAATGTTCTCCTCGCCTTGCGTTACCTATGATAACACAAAAAAAATATGTTAAAGATAACAGAATTCAGACATCAGGAATTTTTTCTTCATACGGTTCTACTTATAGCTTAAAACTCATACAAATTGGACAGCATAAGGCTCGATAATGCCGATTTAGAAAACAAATGCCGATAAATGCTAGTCGGAACCAGGCAGTTACCTTGGTGTTCGACCTGGGAAGTGCAGGCCATACCTCTTCATTGTCCGTAGGTACAATCTAAAATGCAAGTGCAAAATATCATAATTTAAAATCAGCCGTCTGGGCGGAACATGGCAAAGAGGAATAATGATGGATTTTGTGATAGCGTATTACCTGACTTTTGTATGACCTGTGCAATGCATGTGAAGAGCGCAGCTGATTCTGAGCACTCCCAAGCTGTTGAGTGTATGTAGCATAAGGGCATAAGGCTAGTATGTCGAAAATGTAGCAGAGCAGAAATGTTTCTGTGATAAATGAAAACTGAAAACTATTCTAATTTCTAAGAAGATGTGCTGAACAAAATGAGTTAGGATCTGATTTGACTACCTGATGCTTGAAGCGGTAGCGGCCATCGGCAACAATGTCATTCAAAGGTGTACCAGAAAATAATGCAGTATGTGACGAAAATTTGGGTTTGGGCTCGATAAAGGAGGAGGAGGAGGTGTTGGTGTTATCCAAGGCCACGGCATCCACCACAAGAACATCTTTTTCCATCTGTGCTAAGTTGTATTTGGCAAATTTCAGGTAAGGCGAAGGCGTACAGGGACTGGCAGGTATAACAAAGGCCGAGAAAGAAGAAGACGGAGTGGAATTGCAACGGGAAGCAAAACAAGAGCGTGTCTTGCTGCTGTTACATGAACTTCGGCTTACTTTGCTTTTTCCACTGTTGCTGTTGCTGTCAGTGTTGGAATAATTAGAAGAAATGCTACCAGCGCTTCTCCTGGGAGGCAGAGGAATCAGGCTTTCAGGTGACGAGCGGCCCAAATTGGCATGCTTTTCAACGTAGGGCCTTTTAGGCGCCATTGTCATAGATTGTGCCGTTTTGCAGCGAAGCAACGTGGGATCCAGGTCGTGAACGTTCATGTCCATTGCCTCCTCATACCCGTTGAATTTTTGGCTGATATATGTGTTCAAGGAAATCGGAAGCAGGGGTGATCGCCATTTTTCCGTTTCGATTGCTGTAAACACATCATCAATATTTCTTCAGACGACTTGGAAGTAGGCAAATCAGAAGGAAAAAAAGATCGTAGACATAAAACGGTTCTTGCAACTTATTCCTTTTCAAAACCAGAAAACTTGCTTGACAAAGCTGGAAACCTGCTAACTTAACGTTTTTTCAGTGCTGGAGCAGCTTAGAAATTATAAAGTATGAACTATTCTCAAATGTTTCTCTCCTAATCAGAATCCTTCTTGCCCAGAATAACGTATTTCAAGAAATTTTTTGTATGCATTGCAAAGGGATCTAGAAATCTTGAAAGGAAAGCATTAAATAAAGACAATACCAAAGCACAAGCTTTGGTTTCTCAATATTGCGAAATGGAGATAAAAATGCGTGAAGGAATGCTACGTACGAGCATTGAAAAGATATTTACAGACAATTCATGAAGTAAATGAAGGAGGGATGTTTCGATTAACAAAGATCGAAAAGCAATCCAACCTCCAATTTAAAATTGAATTTCTGTAATATTCTAGCTTCCGATTCCAAGACACATAAAGTGAAATCTTATCAAGCACTAAATGTTAATTTCAACGATTTTGATTCAAAGCACTTCCAATCCTTGTGATCTCAAAACACCCGCATAATTAACAGCCTAACGGAAACAAAGAGGGCATGTTTGCTGGTTAAGGTACAGGTTTATGGTCAGGTTATATACAAAGATTGAAGATGGTTTCCTTTTGATAATAAATGCAGACTAGTGATATCCTTCAAACATGATGTTAAAATTCTTCTTGACCTAATTAATTTTAGGACTCAAGAATAGAGGTTAACCTTAAATGTAATAGTGTAGGTGGGATAGTACTTTGCATGTTGTGCTAAAATTTAAAATTAATACAAATTAGGGTATTAAATTGAACATTTGAGAAATGTGATATTATGTGGGGTAAAAATTTTAATTAAGTTTATATGTATTTTAAAAGTTCTAAGTTATATGTTTGATTTTGGTGGACAATGTTAAAGTTATAAAGTTTTAATTTGACTACAGGTATTGGAGATAAATATTTGTAAAAGAAGTTCTAGGTTCCATCAATCCCCTAAATTAAGTTTATAAAATTAAACATGCACTTAATTGACCATTATTATCATAATTATCCAAGCCTTATCCTAATAAAATGGGGTTCAATTTTTCAATTTTCAATTTTTATTATCATTATTCAATTTTATCAACTAGGATTTCAAACCCTCAATAGCTAAAAAAAAAAAAAAGAAATAAGATCACCTTGCTGTAACCTTGTTATTGCAAAATTATTCTTTCCTAATGTTGAGCGGCGAGGTATCCCTACGCTCAACCATACGAATACGAGCCAGTCAAATTCTAAGGACTAAGTGCTTATGCACTTTTGTGGAATAAGGACGGGTTGATTAATCATTGTCTTCCCAAGCTTACTTCTATGGCACAATTGTATGGTTAAGTAAACTTGAAGTATATGATTTTTATGGCTTTTATGTTTTTATGTTCTAGTGCTAGAAAGGGAGGAGAGTTTTAGGGTGAGAGAGAAAACATTAATTAAGGAAACCATTAACTAATAGTAATTAACATTAATTAATCTATTTTGAATGTTGCAAGGTTTATCACAAAGTTTGTCTTTATTGCTCAAATAAAGATTTGTTCACAATGCTTGAGTAAAGATCTGTTCACTTTATGACTCCTACTGTGGACACTTAGAAATAAGTCTATCTCTAGAAAGGGGGACTAAGACTAACTACCAAAACCAAGTGCACCCGCCTCTTATTTCTAGGCAACGAGGTAGGTCCTGATATCGGATGCCCGATATTGCGTGGAAGGCTTTGATATCGTGGACCCGATATCACGGTTCATCATACCCCCACGACTGAATGAAAACTCGTTCTCAAGTTCCTTACAAAATATTGGGGAAGGTATGGGATTATTAACTGAATAACATTGACGGTGAAACGAGATGACAGACTCAAAGTGCCCGGTGAACAAATCAACAACACATTACAACATTGGTGTTCATACCCATGGTGGTGAACACTATACATAAATGACATCCAGACTCTTATTTGACAGCTTGAAGAGAGAGAAAAGAAAACGAGGTGCATTGCTATCAATGCCGAGATTACGCCTTCCATTGTTTATACATAGCCACACGACCAAACTTGTTTCTTTCGTAAATGCTCTAGCTCTAGTCCATCCCAAGTGCTCCCTCCTAACCCAGTCCATTGTTCATATGACTGCCATCTGCACACACAACAAAGTCACAAATTAGCAAGGATAGATAAACTACAATGTAGTTGATACCTTCTCTCAATATAAAGTGCATTAGCTACGTTGTGGTTATGGAAAATACTGGGTTAGAGGTTTATTACTAATGACTACCTAAGGTGTAGGGGTGAAACAAGTAGTAGAATGGAAACATTTGTGAAAACGCCCCCATGACTAAGAGAAAACCTCTAGTAGCAATAAGATGGAAAAAATAGAAGGAACAAGAAGGATGGGAAAAATAACAACGGCGACGTCAATAAAATGGATGTCATCGATGGGGATAAAATGAGAAATTGTTGATTGCAATAAATGTTCAAGGAAAATAATCTAACAATTGCACCATAAAAGAATGTTAGTGGGACCTCCCCAAAGTAGGCTCATGCCTTTTATGTCCTAACAAACCCACAAACCAAAGAGTCTGTAGGCTCTGGGAATGACACATCGAACAAGGGTTAAAAGCTTACCCACAAGAATTTACCAAGGAGAAATAATACATCAACCAAAATATAGACTAATCATAAAATTGGCAATGAGGTGGAAAATGGGAAGAAAGATGGAGAGGAGAAGATTGAATGGAATCCCAACAGCAAGGTTGTGTAAGGTCCCTTGAGTATTTTATGGTTAAGGTGACTAAGTGGAACTCATTCCAAATCTGGACTCAAACCAACTACATTCAGTAACCTTGCATCAATATCCTTGACCAATCCATCCTTCTGAAGCAACAAGAATACTTCCCCAAAGAGTCACCACCATTCCAATGAGAGCAAAATGGAGAAGTAGGAAGCGGAAAAGGGTCTTAGTTAGAGGAAACCTTTAGGCATGGGTAACATGTCTTTCCAGTGCCATAACCAGTGCTTGTAGCCCCATATTTTTTTATTATGTCTAAGGGATGTGCTTTGAATTCTCACTTTTTTTAATGTGACAACCACACCATGCAAAGACTTATTATTATTGGTTATTTTTTTTCACTCAGCTTCCTGATAGTAGGTCAATGGCTAAATGGTAGAAAACCCATGAAAAGCATCCAAGTACCCAAGAGAATAACCAGCACAAGTGCGTCGAATCCCCTTGAAGTAAAACCTTTTTCAACCATTGAGTCCTTCCTTGGATTGAAGAATACCAAGCCACCAATTCATTAATAAGTTTACTTAGAAGAAAAAAGGGACAGTACAACTCCAGAGCCAAGGGAGACCATGGAGTTGAATAGATGAATGGATGACGTGGACTCATTACCTATTTTATCAAAAGAAACCATATCTTAGTATCATCATTGAGAATCAAAGGTAAAAACCAAACATTAGCAACCAACATCATTATAATACAACCCACCATCATGAGCACTTATTGTATGATGAATGAAAGTAAATTAAACAAGAAAAAAACGATGATGCAAAACAAAAACAAAACAAAAATAAGAAAATTTAAAGAAATGTATAAAACAAAAATGTGTAAAAATAAATATAAAACAACTAAGGGCTGAGAATTATTAGCATTAGTGGCCCTCTCCCCACGACTAAGTTGGAGGGAGGAGTCTGAAATAACAAGTAAGGTTGTCCACCAACAAAGGTAGCATTGGTACTAGTTGTCCTAGGCTCCTGGAAAGGTTTGGTTTGTTGGACGTTGACTAATAGTTTCTTGTCTGAGCTCTCAGGTTTGTAAATCATCATGGCTTCTAAAGGAAAAGTTGCATGAATGATATAAGGTCCTTCCTACAACATTTGAAATTTGGTTTGTTGTTGCACATGTGTGGGATTCCAGTAGAGAATCTTATCTCCTAGTTGATATTTAAGTTGCCAAATCCTTAAGTCATGATGTTGTTTATTGAATGCCTTATGCAATTCATTAGATGAAAAGGTGGCTAATCGGTTCTCATCTAGCAAGTTAAGGATCATTAATCATTCTTTTTGTGCTAGATCAATGTCAAGGTTGAGATCACAAGCCATAGATAGTGTATAGAGCTTAGCCTGAATAGGAAGTGTTGGTAATTTACTGTACACTAACTCATAGGGAGAGTAACCTATAGGGAGTTTCCATGTGGAGGAGTATGCCCAAAGAGCATTGTTCAATTCAGTGCTCCAATCTCGCCTATACTTGCTAATAGGTCTTGCCAATATTTTCGTAATCTCCCTATTGGTAACCTCAACTTGACCATTTTCTTGAGGGTGGTATCGAGTAGTTAGTTTGTGTTCAACCCCTAAGCGTTACATCAACTTTCAAAAAGTTGCACCTATAAAATGTGTGCCATTATAAGAAATAAGTGCATGAGGCACACCAAACCTGTTTACAATTTGTTGTTGAACAAATCATGCAGCTGTAGATGATGTACAATCCTTAACAGCAACTGCTTTTGCCCATTTTGTAAAGTAGTCAATGGCAACAATGATATAAGCTTTTCCATTGAACATTGGTGTAATGGACCCCATAAAATCAATTCCCCATATGTCGAAGGGTTCTAAAGGTTGAATCCATTATTGTAGACCCTCCATTCTAGCAGTCATTCCCCAATCATGTTACAATGCTCACAAGATTGGACAAAATGATGGGCATCCTGAAACAATGTAGGCCAATAATATCCTGCAAGGAGGATTTTAATGGCTGTTCATCTCCTAGCATAATAACCTCTACAAGGACCCTCATGAGCATCTTGGAGAACTTGCAGTTTATTTATATTCGGAATGCACCATTGAGCCAAGCCATCGGGACATACTTTATAAAGTTGCCCGTTGATTTCCATAAAATACTTGGCTCGATAAAGAAATTGTTGTTTCTTTTTAGCATCTAACTCTTGTAGTGTTTGTTGTGTAAGGAGATAGGCGAGAATACTACTATACCAATTTGTCTTCATGGTCAATTGATTAGTCACTATACCTACAAGGAGGAGTTCATCAGGGAAATGATCAGAAATTGGATACTTATCCTCTTTGTTGTCCCATCACAATCGAGATAAATGATCAGCAACTACATTCTTGGTGCCTTTTCAATCAATCATTGTAAGATCAAACTCTTGTAAGGTTACAAGCCATCATATAATGTGAGGGATTACTTTTGGTTTATTCAATAGGAACCAAATTGCACTATGGTCTGTGTGTACAAATACCTTATAGCCTAATACATAGTGCCTAAACTTATCTAGTGCAAACACTATAGCCATTAACTCTTTCTCTGTTGTAGTGTAGTTAAGTTGTGCACCAGCAATACTTCTACTTACACAGTGGATGTAATAAGGACATTTTTGGTCATCTAACTATGTAAGTATGGCTTCTAAAGCATAGTTGGATGCATCAGTCATTATGTGGAATGGTTTGGACCAATTAGGAGCTTGTAGAATTCATGTTTCTATGAGCTTTTATTTTAAAGTTTTGAAAGCTAGTTCACATTCCATGGTCCATTCAAAAGGTATGTCCTTTTTCGTTAGTTCAACAAATGGTTTTGCAACCTTTGAAAAGTTCTCAATAAAGTATCTATAATAACCAGTGTGTCCAAGGAATGACCAAATATCTTTTACAATTTCAGGTTTCTGAGTAATTCCTTGGATAACTTTGATCTTTCCAGGGTCTACCTCTATCCATGTTTGTGAGATCTTATGCCCTAGTACAATGCCTTCTTGGAACATTAAATGGATTTTTTGCTAGTTGAGCCTTAAGTTGGTTTGTATACATTGTTTTAGTACTTCCTCTAACTAGTCCAAGGCTTGATCAAAGTTTTCTCTGTAGGTGGAGAAGTCATCCATGAAGACCTCCACACTATTTCCTATCTGTTGTTGGAATATTCTTAGAACTAATCGTTGAAATGTTGCAGGGACATTACACAAGCCAAACAACATCTATTTGTATGCAAACATTCCCCAAGGACTGGTGAACGTAGTCTTGGCTTGGTCTTCTAGGGCTATTTATATTTTGTTGTACCCACTGTACCCATCCAGAAAACTATAGTAGCAATGCCCTACAATGGTGTCTAAGACTTGGTTGAAGAATGACAATGGAAAGTGTTCTTTGAATGTTGCCATATTTAGTAGCCTAAAATCTATGCACACCCTACATTTACCTTCCTTTTTGGGCGCAATAACTAAGGGACTAACCCATTCACTATCAACAATAGGGTATATGAACCCAACTTTTAGAAGCTATTCAATTTTTTCCTTAACCACTTGCTTAATCTTTGGGTTAAATCACCTATATTGTTGTCTTCAAGGCTTCATGGAGGGGTTGATGTAAATTCTATGTTGGCATATCCTAGGATCTATTCCTATTAATTCAAGATATGACCAAGTAAAGGCTTTCAACCATTTATTTATTACCTTCAGTAGTCTCTCTTTTTGTTGAGGAGTGAGCTTAGCATTAATAATTACTGGTTTTCCATTTTTTGAGAAACGTGTATTCCATATTGGTGGGCAATCGTTTTAACTCAAGGGGCTCTTGCTTAAAGTTTTCAAGGATTTCCATCTTTCCCCAGTTAATATTTTTAATGTTGACACTTGGAATTTGGCAATGGACTTGCTCTAATGTGTCTATGCTATCGATGTAAGCGCAAGTCAAACCCTCAGTTGGTTCCATGCATATAGTTGAGTTACTCTCTTGGTTAGCTATAGACCACTGGGTGTCTTCCTATCTTGTGGCTACTTCATACAAACATCTTTGTATGTTAGTCACTTGTGCACACTGGTTGCATGTAGGCAATGTTAAACATGGTACAAACTAGGACTTCTACATGCAACTACACCCTGTGTTATTGTATGCAATGCATAGAAATTTCTTCTTCTAAATCTTTTCAAACGTATTTTCCTTTGATATCTCTAGGAAAAGATCATGTATTCCTAGGCATGCATCAATTATGCTTATGCATGCTCTTCCCATTATGATTGTGAAGTCCCCCTTATAGTTGTTGACTTGAATCACTAGGAAGTTGGCTGGATATGACCATCTACAAATAGTGGTAACAATGTCCTCCACTAGTCCTAATGGGACAGTGATGGACTAGTTGGCCAAATCTAAATGAATGTTACTCTTTTTTAGTGGAGGTAGTTTCTAGGCTTTGTACATTTCTTGAGAGATTAAGTTGACACTAGAATCCAAATTCAAAAGAGCTTTGCATGGCTTATTCCTGATGATTTGTAAATATATAAGAGGACTCCCAGAATCAGAGAATTTCCTAGGAAGATGGCCATCCTTAATCCAATCAGTAATGGCATGTGTCAACATGACCGTGTGCATTGAATGTGGCCTTTGGTTTGAAGGGAGTTCTGGATTTTTGATTGGTAATAAGGTGTCTAAGGGATTAGCCGCTTATGGTTGCAAGGACTTAGTCAGACTATTGGTTCTAAATAAAGGTCTTTTCTTCATGAAGTTGTCAAAACCAACAATATATTGAGAGGTAATAGCCCTTGTAGCATTATGTTGCTGCAGCTAGGTAGGGAGCTCACCCTACATAGCTGGAGCAAGTGATAATGGAGATATGGGTGGAAGAGATGCAGCCTGATGAGAGGATAATATGTTTGTGGAACATCACCCCTAGGAGAAGGAGTCCTATAATACTCACAGGCTTGGTAGTGAGGTTGAGGAGTGACGTGACCAGTAGAGTCACATGGAGATATTGGCTACTACACGTAATATCCATATGGGTCAGGTTGATGGTAAGGATACTATTACCATGGTGGTGGCATTTCCCATGATTATCGGTGCTACCACTATTGATACTGCTCAGTTGGTTATGGTGGAGTTCTACTTGGATAATGCATTAAGGGTTGGTGGAATTGTCTTGGGTCACCTTGAGGATAAGGTAACCTTCGGGGTGTTTGCCTTCTATTTAATTATGGGTTGAGTGCATACACCCCAGACTCTTGTAGATGTAAGATTACAGGGAAAAATCCCTTAGAATTTTCATATTGGCATATCTTGCATCCACTATCATCGTCTGTATCTAAATCAACGACCTCTTCGATGATGGCAACTTTGCCTTTACTTTTGTTACGTGCATATTCAGCTTCTCTCTTTTTTCTCTTTTTGCGATCACTACCTGGCTCTCTAGACTCCTCTACTCTTTTGACAAAAATTTGAAATCTATTATCTAGGGAATCCCACATTTGTTCTACCTTTGTCGATACTTCTGATGCTAACTTTTGAATAGGAAAAGTTTTCCTTTTCACCATCTCTTCGAGTGGTGACTCTTCTTCATCCTCACAAAATCTTACTCCCTTCTTTCAAAGGAAAGGATATCTATTATATTCCTCCACACTCTCTCTTTTCCTTAGCTCACCTTCCTCTTTAGAAACTTGCTTCAAAAATCTTTGTACTTGATGGATCCTAAGCTCAAATAGTCTTCGTTGGGCATAAGTCCCAAGGGTTCTTCACATTTCATGCCTAAGCCCATCTACGAGATGGTGTAGTTGATCCCTCTGCAAATAACATTGGCTAGGAAAACAATGTAACAATGCATAATATCGGCCCATGGAAACATCTAAGGGCTCATGTCCTCCTTGTTTCCACCCTTGGATTGGCTTTCACAGGTTAGACACTCAGGAGTACATTTGCTACTTATCGTTGAACAATTCTAACATGGTACTCCACCTACGAATGGATTCTGGTTCTAAGGACTGGTACCAACGCTCTACTTCTTTGACTAGTGTCTGTGGAAATAACTTTAGTTTTTGCCATTCATTTTCTATGTTTTGTAAGGCACATGCATCATGAAATGCTTGTAGATGATTTTGAGGATCAACATTGTATCCCCCTTCAAATTCTTGGATATTGTTCATGTATAATCTCTTGATCCTACTATCTTTTTTATGCCTTGTTGGAACTCTAATAGCCTCAGTTATGTCTAGCATACTTCGAGTAGTGAGTAGGGGTTCATCATGATCGTCCCGTCTCTAGTGTCTATGATGCCTTTGTTGTTCCCTACTTTTCCTTCTTCTATGTTGTGATTCTCTAGAATTCCCTCATCCCCTTTCCTGACTATTTCATCTATGACTCCCACCTTTCCTACCTTTATCCGCATGATCTTTTCCTTTATGACTATGTTCGGATCTTGAAGTAGAGGGTGAAGGAGATGATTAAGGTGAAGAAGAAGGAAGACCATCACCATGACGGTTCCTGCTACCTTCTCTTCGATGGTCACAGCCTCGCTCACGATTACAATCAGCATGTCCATCTTTATCATGTGTGTGTGTTCCTTTGTCAAACCCTTTGTGTCCATTGGTATCAGAACCAAGGTTATGAATGGTTGAATGAAGGTTCTGATACACAACCCCTTGACCAAAGTCAATGGGAGGAAAATCATTTTGTGGGAAACCTCCTAAGGTAGGTTCACCACCCTCATTTTCACTTATGACATGTGGGACATTCCAAGATGACTTCCCCTTCATGGATTCATGACGTCTCTTCTATTGTAGATCCCTTTGACGTTGTGCCTCCATGGGTCGATACTCTCTCAAGTCATGATCATGCACAATGTACTCTACCTGTAAGTGCTACATACCAATTCATGTGAGACCATGAAGAAGCATGCCTAGGATTGAGCGATCAGGAAGCAACACTATGTTACCTTCTAAATCTCATCAACGTAGTTGTTCATCCAGGTGGAGGATAAAGGTAAAGTTTGGTATATATTCATCAGGATGAACATATACCACATGAAACTATTAAGGGACTGGCAGATTATCATCATGTGCACTATGCCTCCGATTGTTCCTTGTATGGAACCTAAGTGGTGAAACACTTTTGTAAGAAGAAGGAGACATAATTGTCTATTTAGTATGCAATATATTGTTATATATTATTATTTATTTTTCTGTAATCAACCCTAAGGGTTTGTTCCAACAATGGGAAATATTTCCTAAGTTCGAATTAGCAACAAAGTCGCCAGCATGGTGCCAATGATGAGCAACAAAGTATCCCTAAGCTCAACCATATGAATATGAGCGTACAAGCACGATCCAATCAAATTCAAAGAACTAAGTGCTTATGCACCTTTGTGAAACAAGGATGGGTTGATCAATCATTTTCTTCCCAAGCTTACTTTTATGGCACGATTGTATGGTTAAGTAAGCTTGAGGTATATGATTTTTATGGCTTTTATGTTTTTATGTCCTAGTGCTACAAAGGGGGGAGAGAGATAACTAAGTAACTAATTTAATTTAAGTACTCAACTATGCTTTAACTAGTCCTAACACCAACATCCATTCTCACTTGTCGTACACATCTAAACCAATGCAACACTATTGGGATTACCAAACACTAATTGTTATTGGGTTACCAAGCATTACATGCATGCTCGAAATGGTTGTACTAAGTGTGCTTACTTAGGAGAGTTGTAGGGTAAGAGAGAGAATATTAATTAACGAAGAAAAGTATTAAGTAACAATAATTAACATTAATTAATCTATTCTGAATCTTGCAAAGTTTATCACAAAGTTTGTCTTTATTGCCATACACAAGGTATGCTCAAGTACACAATGCTTGAATAAAGATCTGTTTACTTTATGACTCCTACTATAGGCACTTAGAAATAATGCTATCTTTGAAAAGGGAAAAAGGCAAGAGTTTGGATAAGGGACTAAGACTAACTACCAAAACCAAGTACCCCTGCCTCTTATTTATAGGCAATGAGCCAGGTCCCAATATCGGATGCCTGATATCACGTGGAAGGCTTTGATATCGTGGATGCGATATCGCGGTTCCAGTATTGTGGTTCATCACCTAACCTCACAAGAACACCACCACAAATTAAGTGTGTAATACCTAACTTGTGTTCATAAACGATCTTCAATTGAATATAATCTTCAATAAACCAACAATTATGAGACTAGAAGGAACAAATTTTTAATCGAATCTGAACATAGCTTACCATCCATGAACTTGGAATAGTAGGGGAAAGTTAAAGAAACAATGAGTTTGAATCATAAACTTGATTAGCCTAGTCAATACAAATAAAAACCAAGTATAGAAATGGATTATCTAGTGATGTAAAATCAAGTCTATGGAAAAGTGACTAGAAGAAACAAAAACTCATAAAAATAGAGAACCTTAATATATAGGAAATGGTATTAGTTCCCTTCTTGAATAATAAAATGCTTGATTAAAGGAATAGAAAGTGTTTTCCTCCTATGGAGGGCCAAAGCTACAAGTGTTGGCGAAAAATGCAAGGGAAATAACACTAATAATAAAAGTTGAGTTTATGAACAAAATGGAGGTTTTAGTAATAGAATTGAACCTTTGGATGATGAATATGTATGTGGAGAAGTCTTAGGAGTGGTTGAAAATATATTTGGAGCTAAAATAAAGGTTTTTTTGACTAACTTTCTAACAAGTGATGCTGAAGTGAAAAAAATTCCAACTTTGAAACTAGTGACATTGATGCTAAAAAAGTATAGCTATGGGATAGTGATGCAAGAGCTGCCAAACTAATGCTAATGCTAGATTGAGCTTGTGGACTATTAGACAAACTTGTGGTGGCCATCAAGCATGTGGGGGATACTAGAAGTGTAGATGCTCATACTCTTGGTCTTTCCAAATTCAAAAAAGTGCTCTAGTTCTCAAGAAATTAGCCTTAAATTTGGGGTTTGATCCCATATTTATAGGCTTAGGGTTTTCAAATTCAACCTTGGAATTAAGTGAAGTTAACCTAAATTTTGTTTTTGGAAACTTTGACTCAAAAAACTTAATGGTGTAGGTGATGCAACAAGTGATGTTGGTGTCAACATCAACTAGGAGATTGAAAAATTTTCAACATCCTCCCAAACTATAATCCCAAGTCTTTGGGATGCCAAAGTTGATAGAGAAATGTGTTTTAATGATGTTTATAGGATGTCAAAGAGCTCATGGAAATGATGAATGCTACTGAATGATAATCTTGATGATTTTTATTGATACTTATGTTACCTTGGGTGATGCTAATGTTGACACTGATGTTAGTGTTAGTATCACTTGAAAGACTTGCAAAAATTTCCAGCCTTGGCCCTTAAAACCACCTTTGTAAAGTGCAAGCAAATGGCATAGAACCTTCTATGCAATTGAGATCATATCAAACCTTGCTACGTTATACACCAAATTGTAATTTTTTTGCTTTTAGAGTGTTCGTGCTAAGTATTCAAACCTTGTTTAATCTAATTCTGAAAAATTTCATGTGAAATAGTGCATGGATTAAGATTCTTCCTGTATTGTGAAATTTTGCAAAATATATTAATAAGAAATAGTTCTATTTTGATCCTAAATTCATTTATTGTTGTGTAATTATAAAAGAATTAATTAAATTGTTCATGCATAACTCTAGTTTTTGGTGTTCTTCTCAATTCACTTTAAAAATTTAAATTTTTATAATTTGCATACAAGGTGTCTACTCAAATGGTTCATGGTAGTAGAGGTCATGGACAATCACCAAGTGTATGTAAGAGAAACCATAATGTAAAATTGCCAACTCTAGAGTCTTTAGAACATGAAGTAATGAGACAATGTTACCATTATCACCATCAGGATTGCAACTAAGAATTCATAGTGGTACTTTCCATGGTGAACCTTCATCTTTCATAGTAAAGAAAAATGTTAAAAAGATCAAAGTTCATCTAGTAATGAAAACTCGTTATAAAGTTGTGGTGAACAAGTTGTAGACCTTTGATTTTCTATTATCAAAGGAGAAATATGCAAGATATTTAACACCAAGAGTTAGTATATAATATCATAGCTAGTGAACAATGGATTTGTTGTGATTGAAAAAGTTAGGGTTAACATAGTCCATAGAGTTCACGGTGTTAAAGGATTAGTCATTAGTTGAAAATTTTATTTTTATTTATAATAATGGTTGGTTTATGTTTCAATCAAGAAAGACTTCGTAGTTCTCTAGAATTCAAAAGACATTTCTACATTTTTGTTTTTAGACAGTGAAAATAGATTTTACATTTAAATAAGTCATGTTTTCAAGGCATTATCTTATTGAATGTTTTACAAGTAAGGAGGATTTGGGAATTGTATACTTAAAGATACCATATTCTAGGTTTGTAGAAATCATTGCCTATCGCATATGTGTTAAAGACAAGAAGAATATCTCTTAATGGCCTCTACTGAATCTACTCTCTACCACGGTAAAGGAGTGGTTGAGGAAGATAGCTAAGTGGATTAGTTATCAATTTTAAAAAAGAAATTAAAGGCTTAGGAACTTATCTATTACCATTTCTCATCCTTACATTTTTCATATGGTTACCTTCTTTCTAGTTTTTAAAAGTGTTTATGAACTCTACATTATTACAAGTCACTGTGATGTTGAAAGATAAAAATAAATAATTTTTATCAAAAGTATTTATCAAAGTTTTGAAGTAGCAAGAAGGAGTTCAAATAGAGGTTGGGTATGTGCCATAACGAGATTATTTGTTATCATCCATGATGAATTTAATTTTGTACCATTGCAGGTTTGATTATAAGATTCTTCAGTATGAGTCATCCATAAACTTATTCATACCTTTAGTGGAGAAGAGCCCTATGAAAGAAACTTTATATAATGAGGCCACATGAAAATATATTAAAGTAGTGGATTAAGAAAATTATCTAGCAACCATGCAAGGCTTGATCATAAATAATATTATCCAATTGACCAAATCATTATCCATTGAAGTGACTAATGATTTACTTTATGATTTAATGATTTTGGATTACACAATGATAGGATACTGCTTTAAGACTAGGGTTTTTTTAAGAATGCTAAATAATAATAAATAGGTCTTCAATAATACTCTGGCATAAATAAGTTCTTAAATAAATATTTGAGAAAGACACGTGAAGATAAAGAAACATATGCTAAAGCCTTTAATAAATATAAATAGGAGGTAAATGAAGCCCTAAAATTAGCAAATAAATAAGCTAAGGAGTTAGAAGAGCTCAAGTAAGAAATAATCACTGTAGGATCCAACATTGATCCTAAGCTAGTAAATAGAGTTTAGAAATTAATGGTAAAGGTGATGGAATTTGAAACTGAGAAATTTTCATCCAAAAAAGAAAAAATCCATGCTTCCATAGGATCTATAAAATGTGCAAAAGAAAAAAAAAATTAATTATGCATAACTCTAGTCTGAGAGAGGATTTCAATGAGGAAATGGAAAGTTTAAATGCCATGGTGAAGAAGCTACAAGATCAAGCAGTAATTGAGGAGTTCATTGCCCACTATAAAGAATTGGTAATGTCATTTGCATTGTTGGATCATGAATTACCAATTATTCTCACAATGGGTCTACTGTCATCATAGGTTGTATAATGAAGTGAAATAAAATTTCTTCAAGAAGTCCAATTTAGATTAAAAATCCTTAAGTCCTCGTTCTAGTGTCACCATCATTGTCAAGTGAATTATTACCATCTAAATCTAAAATGAAAGATATAACTCCCAAGCCAAGGAAGAGTCATCAACTAGTGTTTTTTACAATTTTTTGAATGCAAGTATAGACTCTTTTACTAAATGAGGATGCTTTAAAACTCTCTTACTTTTGTCTTATTATGTTTAATACTTTTGCAGTTTAGGGTGAAGTTAAAATGTTATTGAATTTTTATGACAAGCATATTTTCTTTCTAGATGATTTATATTTTCCTTATAATATATTTAGAAAGAGATAATATCTCTCATGTCTCTAGTTATTCTTTCTTATATTTCAAAGGAACTTTAAGGTCAAAATAATTTATAATATGGTTCTAGGAAAAGAAATTTCTCACTGTCATTAGTATTTTTCTTAAGCCAAATGATACTCATTTGAAATGATTATCTATAAGGAATTTCTATTAGAGCTTAGTACTCCACAACCATCGGTAATGAAAAAAAGTCGATTTTTTTTTTTTGTAATGTGAAAAGCTAGAATGATATCCTTTGTTTGTTAATCATTTGCTGTTAATTCATAGAATGGTAATTAAATAGTGAAGTACATTAAAATTTTCAATGTTAAGCTTGAGGGATGGTGTTAAGAATTTGATATGTTCTATCAAGTTTAACATTTAAAATAAGCTCTATATTGGGTGACATCCTAAACTCATGTTTACATTGTCACAATGATGTTTGTTATTTCACATGTAATAATTAGTTATTTCTCTAAATACTTGTTAATATGTTATTGAATAATTATTATATCTATTTCTCTAATCGACATGATGGTTTTTTCATAACCATATATACTTGTTCAAGACATGTACATTAAATATATGAGGGATTGACTAGTTACTTGGCTAAATGTCTTTGAATATATTTTTTGTCTTCCGATTTACACATAATGTATTATAATCAATACCATGATGTCTAAAAATTCATGATGTTATCAAACATTAATTATTTTATATTAATTTACATTAACATGAGTTTTTATTTATTCCCTTGGACCTTGTGGCCTTCTTGATCACAAAACTTAATAAATCATTTATATCCAATGATTAGGAAAGGTCATTTTCTATAGCACAGCTCTCATGTAGCTATAATTGATTATATCATATACTTTTTAAATATCAAGCTTTAATGCAACCCTAGGCTCTTTTCACAAATAAGTTAAATAAATAATCTCTTTCACTAGAAACACTTGATCTAAGATCTATCTCCCTTTTACAAAAATAGCTTATTCTTTAGTAATGAAAGGAGGTGCCATCTTTTGTAATTAAAGCATTATAAGTGTTGAAAAAATTTCATAGAAAGAAGTACACAAGCTGATAGGCTAATAATCTTTATAATCAATATCATTCTTTTTTATAGTAAAACCATCCAAGTACATTCCATTTTGATTTGATCCTCCTAGTTCTTCAAAATTCAAATATAACATTATAAATATCCTTTTGAATAATCTTCCAAAACTATTTATAAAAACCAAATGAAAAAGCATCCATAATTGGAGCTTTTTAGAAATCCATAAAGAAAACCATTGTTTGCATTTCCTTTGTAGTAGGAGATTAGTTGAATAATAGGATATCCTCATGTGATAAATAATGATCAATGCTTAGTATAATTTTCTCCATATCTTGCTTATGTGAAGTGTAATTTAAGTTAAAAAATATTTATAAAATTGAATAATAATTGCTATAATACCAGCCACTTCATGTACTAAGTCTTCATTCTTAATGAGCGACAAGGTACGCCTATGCTCAACCATATGAATACAAGCATTTCACGCACAATCCAGTTAAATTCCAAGGACTAAGTGCTTATGTGCCCTTGTGGAACAAGGACAAGTTGGTTGATCATTGTCTTCCCAAAATTACTTGTAGTCATGATTGTATGGTTAAGTAAGCTTGAGCCATATGATTTTTATAGCTTTTATGTTTTTATGTCCTACTGCTAATAAGGGAGGAGAAAGAGAGATAACTAAGTGACTAATTTAACATAACTACTGATTAACTAGGCTTTAAACTAATCCTAACACCAGTATTTGTTCTCACTTTCCATACAAATCCTAAACTAGTGCAACACTACTGGGATTACCAAACACTAATTGTTACTGGGTTACCAAGTATTACAAGCATGCTCGAAGTGATCGTACTGTGTGTGCTAATAACAAAAACGTAAAGTGCATAAAATAAAATAAATGTAGAAGAAAATAAAATAAAAGAAATGATCAAGAAAGCAAATCTCAAGTGCTTCAAGGATGAATCCAAGAGCTCATATTTATTGCCATACACAAGGTGTGCTCATGTACACAATGCTCAAATAAAGATCTGTCCACACTTAGACCTCCTACTGCGAGAACTTGGAAAATACTCTAACTTGACTCCTAAAAGACTTCTAAAAGACTTCCCTTGAGAGACTTCATCTCCAAATTGTGCACTTGGGAACTTTATTTATAAGCTTGGGAGAAACTACTCTAATAATTAGAAAAACTGCCAATATAATTTTAGAGAAACTGCCACTCTAATAATTAGAATAAATCACTCGAGTAACCGTTCTCATCAATTCTTGTTTCATAAGGCTGATATGAAATTTTTCCTTATGTTGTAGTGAAGCATGCATATGAGAAAATATGGAACCCTCATTCCCAAAAGTAATCTAGTTTATTTGAGATCTTTGCCACCAATTTATCGTACTTGATGTTGAATGTCATAATATTCTTGAAGATAGTTCATCTCCATTTCTGACCACTTGTATGTTCAACCTTTCTCATTAAAATGTATTTGGGCTTCTTGAATATTTTACAAATACTCATGTTTTATTTGCTTTCAATTTGAAGGATTAAGTTGCTTCTAAGGATCTCTTGTCTCAAAATTTGGAATTTCTGCAAAACCTTGCATTGAATAGTACCTTGCATAGTAAATTAGCATTATTTTTTTTGCAATCTTATGCATATTTGGAAAGCCATTATAGTTGTATTCTATTTAAAAATAGGATTCAGTCGTTGTAATTATTCTATCCAAAAAGGTAGAGGCCAATGATTAGAAGAGGTCCCAATTAGTCTTTCAGGTTTTGCACATGGAAATATATTAAGCCAACTATCATCATAATGCAATCTAACTTGCAATAAATATAATCTTTATGTGCCTTATGTTTATCCAAGTATACTCATCTTGAAACTATAGAAGTTCCATAAAACCTAAGCAATAAATTAGAATTGCAAAAATCTCATTACCTACATTCTAAGTTCTTTCATCCTTAATTTTCTTTAAAGTTTGTAAAATGATATTAAAATCTTCCAAAACACATAACAATTTATTTATAGAAGTACAAATATTACAAAAGTTCTACCAGAATGCTTTCTTTCATTGTAGCCTCACTGAGCCATAAACATTAACAACATCTATTTCTCATTTATCTCAATAGCTAACATATTAGCATTTTTAAAAATTAGATGTACATTAAATTATCTATGCTAAAATATTCAAATTCTGCTAAATCAACCTTGTACTACATGGAAAAGATATCCCATCTTACCGAAGATTTTTCTTCATAAAAAATACTTCATTTTTTATTTTTTTTCTAAAATGCACATTTTATTAGAAATTTTAGAAGAACACCAATGTTAAATGGTTTCTTAAGGTAAGGGGTTGTTGTAACCCTCACATTATAGCAAATGATATTCATTTTGGCATGGAGGATAAGGATCATCTATGCCATTATCCAATAGATTAAAACGCATAATAGTATGTGGAAGTTGCTCATAATTAATTCTTAGTCATGTCTTTTGGTTAATATTTATTAGTTGTGGCTTGTCCAATGGGATTGGTCACAATAGTATAAGTGTTGCCTCTACTACTAAAAAGGATCATTACCTAGAGCTGTAGTGCTCATATCACTAAGTGGAGTCCTAAGAGGGTTGATAGATGAGTGAAGGCCTAGCCTCTTTGAATGGTTGTGTCTTTACTATTAAAACTAGAAAATCATCTTGATCTTTCTCTACTTCAAACTAGGTTTGAATGTTCCAAAGTATAGTAGGTTCTATTGTAGAAGACTAAGATTTGAGAATCCATCTATTAACTTCTCCTTATAGTTTGAAAGTGTAAGACATAAGGATTGTACCAATTTACTTTTAGATCCATCATTTCTTTGACATTTATATAAATATGTATTTTAAGATTTGTAGGATATGGATCAAATTTTCACCACACAAGAAATCCTTTTAGCCACATTGAAAATGTGAAAAACTTATATATCATAATTAAAATCCACTTTTGTTATAGAGAAATAATAATATCCTCATCTCAAAAAATATTTCTTATTCTACACATTGCATCCTAAAGCCTAGGGATGAGAAAGCCAGTTAGCATCAAGGTACTTGTTTGTCTTTCTAAAAAATGAGTTGCCTTCTTTCTTAGTTCGACATTGAGAAAGCCATAAATGATAAGAAAACCTTCAAAAAGGTAATGAGGAGCCCTAGCTATATCAAATATTCTTCATCTATATAGCTATAAATATATAATCCAACCATTCAACTAGAGAATTATGAATGTATACCTGTCACTATTTATTTACATTACTATCTAATTTAAAATATTTGCATCAAGAGTTACAAATGTAGTACATTTAGACATATTATTCTCTTAGATCCCCTTACTACAACCTCACGAATGGATCAAACCCTTACTACAATCTTTGCTAAAATCCTCATTGACACATAAAAACTAGGCTACATGCTTCATTGATGATGAGTGGTGAGGTACCCCTACACTCAACCATACAAAACGAGCGTAGCACACGCAATCTAGTCAAACTTTGCAGACTAAATGCCTAAACGCTGCAAGGAACACTTGGGGTTAATTAATCGTTGTCTTCCCAGACTTACTTGTTGTTATCACGGTGTATGGTTAAGTAAGTCCGAGGTATATGATTTTTTTGGTATTTTCTGGTTTATCTCCTATGGTAAACGGTGAAGGGTTGAGGGACTAAAACTAATTCTAAGTACAGTGCTAAGTCCTAGCATCAACATCCGTTCCCACTTTCCATACACACCCTGAACTGTGCAACTTTGGCTACCAAATGCTAATTGTTACTAGGATTACCACACATAACAGATGTGCTCAAAGAGGTCGTACTGAGGCACTTAACTAACCTAAGTGTGACAAGCAGCCGATTCCTTGACTAGCCATACACATCCGTAGATACTCGTAATCAAGTCGTACTTGTCCCACGCTCTAGGAGGTAAGGGTGAGAGAATCTAATCGCGATGAGTAGCCGATTCCTTGGCTAGCTGTACACATTCGTCAATGCTCGTAACCAAGTCGTACTCATGTCGCATTACTAGGAAAGTAGTAAATAACATTAATTAAACCTATCCATGAACTGGAAGGTTTATCCACAAAGCTTGTCTTTATTGCCGTACACAACTTGTGTTCAGGTACAAAGCTACTCGAATAAAAAACTGTTCACTTGGGGGACTCCTACTACGGACACATGGAAAATATTCTATCTCTGGGATGATCAATCTACTAGAGCTTTGTTACTTTATGCCTAGCATCTGAAATGAGGGGAGTGCCACCTCTTATTTATAGATTTGGTAGCGCACCGCGATATCGTGTACANGAGTGCCACCTCTTATTTATAGATTTGGCAGCGCACCGCGATATCGTGTACGCGATATCGCAGGGGATGCGATATCACATACGCGATATCGCGGCTTGTGAAATTTGTGTCTTATCATACCCCCATGACTGAATGAAAACTCGTCGTTGAGTTCCTTACAATAATAGCAAGTAGGTATGGAATTATTGAGGGGAATGGAACTAATGGGATGACATGTGAACGGATCATTATTACAAGACTTGACAAAACTGGTGTTCATGACAACAAGGATGAACACCTTATTACAATGACATCAGGCCACAATTGGTAGCTGAGAAAAAAGAGGAGAGAGAAGAGAAGAGAAGAAGAGAGAAGAGTCTTGCTGTGCCAACGCCTAGATTGCATCTTCCATTGTCCATCCATAAGTGCATCATCAATCTTGCTCCTTGCATAGCTGCTTCAGCATTGCTCCATTCCAAGTGTTTGCTCCAGATCCATTCTGTTGTTGTATTATTGCCATCTTCACACACAACACAATCATATATTAGCAAGGGTAATTGAATCATTAAGTAAATAATACATTGCTTCGGTGTAAACTCACTGGATAGGTTGTGGTATGGCTGATATGGACCTGGGAAGATGTAGATGATGGCTACCGAAGATGTAGGGGTTAGGAAGAGAAATGAAAAAATTCAGGGCTTAGGAGAAAAATCAAAAAATTAGGCCCCGTACCCCCATGACTAATCGCGAACCTCCGGTAGCGTTAGAATGGAGAAAGAAAAGGAGTAAGAAAGATAGGTAAAAAGGGACAACTATGACATCGATGAAAGGGATGTCAATGTGGAAATGAANAGGGACAACTATGACATCGATGAAAGGGATGTCAATGTGGAAATGAGCGAAAATAAAATTAATTGCAAAAATAATAAGGAAAAGAAGTTAACTAATGTTCCAAATAGGTATGTTAGTGGGTCCTCCCCAAAGCAGGCTCATGCCATTAATGCCCTAACAAACCCACATTCAAAGAGTCCATAGGCTCTGGGAATGTCTTTTGAAATAAGACTTAAAGTCTTAACCGCAAGAATTTACCGAAAAGAAAATAGTGCATCAACTAAAATATATACACTAATGACACCACTGGCAATGAGGTGAACAATGGAGAGAAGGATAGAAAGAAGAGGATGGAATGGAAGCCCAAGGACAAGGAGGTGTACAGCCCCGTGTGTGTGTTATGGTTAATATGACTTGGCAAATCGCATTCCAACTCCAGGCTCAAACCAACCACTTCCATTGACTTCGCATCAATGCATCTGGTTAAACCATCCACTTGGATAATGAGGATGCATCTTTGAAGGGTTACCACCATTCCGAAGAAACAAAGGAGATAATGGGAAGCGAGAAGGGCCTTAGTTAGAGGGAACACTTTGGTTCCATAACCAGTGCTTGTAGCCCAAATTTTATTTCGTCTAAGGGATGTGCTTTGAATCCTCACTTTGGTTTTGTTTTGTTTTGTTTTGTATTTTTATGCATGGGGACCACACCATGCAAAGACTTATTATTTTTATTTTCTCAACTTCCGATAATTGGGTAACATCAGAATGGTAAGAAAACTCAAGAAGAAAACATCCAAGAACCCAAGAGAATGACGAACACAAAAGCATCAAGTTCCTTTGAAGTCACACCCTTTGCAATCCTTGAGTCATTCCTTAGTTTGAGAAATACCTAGTCACTGATTCGTTAAAGTTCTTATTAGAAGGGAACTGTACACTTCCAAGCCAAGAAAAACCATAGAGATTGGTGGACGGATGGATGAAGTGATCTCATTGTCTGCCATATCAAAAGAAACATACCTTAGTATCAACATTGTAACTTAAAGGTAAAAACCAAACGTTAGCAATTAATGAAAAATAGTTCATCCCATCAACCTAAACACTTATTGGGTGACGAACTTATAGGGTGGATACACACACACACACAAAATAGAAAAGTATAATTATGGTGTAAAATAAAAATAAGAAAAGTTAAAGAAATTTGTAAAAAAAAAACAATAAAAGTTAAAGAAAGTTGTAAAATAAAAAGTTTGCAAAACAAAAATGTGTAAAACAAAAGTTGAAAAAGAACTGAGGGCCCCATATGATTAGCATAGGTGGCCGTCTCCCCCATGACTAAGTTGTAAGGGAGAGATCTGAAATAGTGAGTGTCTATTTAAATTTTTAAGAAGTTCCCAACTTCTCCCAATTGATGATCTTAAGTTGAGGGGTGGAAGTTGGCGATGCTCACATTCCAATGTGTCTATGCCATGGTTTTTGGCATGAGTTTCCTTAGTTCATTCCATGCATGTTTGCCNCCAATGTGTCTATGCCATGGTTGTTGGCATGAGTTTCCTTAGTTCATTCCATGCATGTTTGCCTGCTCCTATGAGTAGTTGTCAACCACGGGGTGTGTACTACTTCTTGTGTGGTTGCTACATACAGGCATCTTTGTTGCAAAGTTTCCTGGGCACACCTATTACATGGAGACATTTCCTCCATGTCATCACCCGATGAATCATTGTATGTGATGCATGGAACTATCCTCTTCTCAATCTTTCCACATATGTTTATATTAGAGATTTCCAAGGAAGGATCGCGAATCCTAACGCATGCATCTACTGTGCTTATCCATGACCTTCCCATTATAATTGGGAATTCACCTTCATTGTTGTTAACTTCGATCACCAGAAAGTCAGTTGGGTAGGACCAACCACACACAATGGTAATAACATCCTCCACCAATCCTAAGGGAATGGTGATGGACTGGTCTGCCAGCTCTAGTTGTATGTTAGTCTTCTTAAGTTGTGGTAGGTTCCAGGTGTGATACATCTTTTGCGAAATTAAGTTGACTTTGGAACTTGAGTCAAGAAGAGCCCGATGTGGTGCATTTTCAGTGATTTGCAAATAAATAAAGGGACTTCCAGGGTCAGTTAGTTTCTTGGGAAGGTGGCCTACCTTGATCTAGTCAGTTATGATATGTGTTAACATAACTGTATGCGTTACGCTCTGTTGGACTGAAGGGTTCTCTGAAGCATTAGTGGTTAGAGGCCTATACATGTACCCATTCGCTTGTTGTTAAGAGAGTTTATCTGGGCTCCTAGTTCTGAAAAAGGGTCTCTTCTTTGTACAGTTGTCGTCAGAACTGGCACCTGGTTGGATATTTACATGCTGAATATTTACAGCTCTCGCGGTGTTACATTGCTGTAGTTAGGTAGGTAATTCCCCTTGCATTGTTGGAATAGGTTGTATGGGAACTACAGGTGGAAGAGGTGCGGGTGGAGTTAGAGGATGGACTAAATGTGAGATATCTCCCGGAGGAGAAGGAGTCCTCCTGAAGTACTCCCAAAATTGGTAGTGATGTTGAGGAGTAGTGTGACCCATAGAGTCACCTGGAGAAACTAGCTACTGCACATAATAATCATAAGGATCAGGTTGCTAGTAAGGGTATTGATGTGTTGGCGGTGGCATCCCCCACGATTCTGGGTATTGCCACTGCTGGTGTTGTCCAACGGGCTGTGGAGGTGTTCCACTTGGAAAATATGTCAAGGGTTGGTGGAACTGCCTTGGGTTACCTTGTAAATAAGGTAACCTTCAGGGTGTTTGCCATTGATTAAGTCTTTGATTTAATTCATACACCCTAGACTCCTGCAGATGTGAGATAATTGGGCAACATCCCTTAGGATGGTCATAGTAGTAGACCTCACATCCACTATCATTGTTTGAATTAGAGTTCACAGCCTCATCAAAGATAGGAATTTTCCCCTTACCCTTATTATGTGCAGGGCTTAAGTTTCTCCGCTTGGTTTTTCCTTTTTCACTACCTTGTTCTACCTTATACTCTTCTATGATTTTTTAGACTATTTCTATTCTTGAGTCTAAGGAATCCCACATTTGGTATACCTTAGCCGATACCTCGGTTGTTAACTTTTGGATCGGCATGGTTTTCCAATTCACCAACTCTTCGAGTGGTGACTCATCCTCCTCATCACAGAATTTCATTCCTTTCTTGCAAAGCGAGGGATCACGGTTATATTCTTCTACACTTTCCCTCTTACATAGCTCACCCTCTTCTTGCACTACTTGTTCCAACAAAATTTCAACTTCATGGGCTCTTAGTTGGGAAAGTCTCCCTTGGGCGTAAGTACCAAGAGTTCTTCTTGTTTCATTCCTTAGCCCATCTAGGATGTGGTGAAGTTGATCCCTCTTAGCATACCCATGGCCTAGGTAATGATGTAGCAGTGTATAGTAAT
This sequence comes from Gnetum montanum, assembly GCA_015680685.1. Taxonomy (NCBI): domain Eukaryota; kingdom Viridiplantae; phylum Streptophyta; class Gnetopsida; order Gnetales; family Gnetaceae; genus Gnetum; species Gnetum montanum. The sequence continues at coordinate 269,613 of MNCI01028318.1, read as the reverse complement.
GGTCCATGGAAGCATCCAAGGGTTCATAAGCACCTTGTTTCTAGCCTTGGATCTACTTACTCAAGTTGGACACTCTGGAGTACATTTGATATTTGTTGTTGAACAGTTCAAGGATCGTACTCCACCTCCTAATGGTTTCTGATTCTAAGGACTGGTACTAGCTCTCTGCTTCTTTAGTGAGTGTCCTTGGGAACAACTTAAGCTTCTGCCACTCATTGTCGATATTTTGCAAGGTACAAGCATCATGGAATGCCTATAAATGATGTTGAGGATTAGCGTTGTATCCCCCTTCAAAACGTGGGATATTATTTATGTCTAAATGCTTGATCCTATTGTCTTTTAGATGCCTTGTGGGGATCCTAACTGCCTCTATGATATCGAGCATGCTTTAGGTTGCAAGTAGGGGTTCGTCATGATCATCTCTTTCATGATGTCTGTGATGTCTTTGTCATGGTTCCCTACTCTCCCTACATCCTTGCCCTTGTCCTAACTCCTCTCGACCTTCCTGTCAAGGTCTTTCATCTTCTTTACTTTTATCCTCCCCTTTATGTTCACGATGGCTGTGCCCAGATGTGGAAGGAGAGTGTGAATGGTGAGATGAAGGAGAACAGGAAGGGGATCCATCATCATGGCGATGTTTCTTACCTTCTCTTCGGCTGCTTTGGCCAAGATCGTTGTAACAATCTAAGTGTCCGTCCTTAGTGTGAGTGGTTGTTCCTGCCGTGAACAGTTCGTGCTCATGGGGATCAGAGCCTATAGCATGTACAGTTGATCGAAGGCCCTGATGCCTAACCTCTTCACTATTGTGAGGAGGAGGAACATCGTTTTCTAAGAAACCCATTGTGAGGGGTTCCTCGTCTCCTATTTCACTAAGGACATGGGGGACCTTGCCCTTCAACAATGAATGTTGGCTCTCCTACCTTTCGTCCCGAATACATTGGGCAGTGGTGGGATGATAATCCCTTACATGATATCTTCCAGCAACGTATTCAGCGAATAAGTCCTGCATGCCAATCTGTGCCAAGGCATGGAAAATCATGTGCAGAACAGATCGATTTGGTGGTAAAACTATATTACCAAAAAAATCTCTCCAGCGCAACTGTTCATCCTAATGAAGGGTAAAAGTATAATCAGGGATATACTCATCGGGATGAGTATAAGTTATCGTATACTGTTTAGGACTTGGCTATTCTAAGTTATGTGTATGATGCTGAATGTCTTCTGTGTTATCCTTAGGTGAGTTAACCTTATGAGAAGAAGTCATTTTATTGGTGTGCTATTCACTGTTATATATGTTCTTAATTAACTAATTAACCCAAAGGTTCGTTAAGTCTCATAACGATGTGAAAGATTTCCTAATGTTCTAATTGGCGTACAAATACTTAGTCCCTGGCAACAGTGCCAATGATGAGTGGCGAGGTACCCCTACACTCAACCATACGAAACGAGTGTAGCACGTGCGATCTGGTCAAACTCCGCAAACTAAATGCCTAAACACTGCAAGGAACACTTGGGGTTAATTAATCATTGCCTTCCCAGACTTACTTGTTGTTGTCATGGTGTATGGTTAAGTAAGTTCGATGTATATGATTTTTTTGGTATTTTCTAGTTTATCTCCTATGGTAAACGGTGAAGGGTTGAGAGACTAAAACTAATTCTAACTACAGTGCTAAGTCCTAGTGTCAGCATCCGTTCCCACTTTCCGTACACACTCTGAACTGTGCAACTGTGGCTACCAAACGCTAATCGTTACTAGGATTACCACACGTAACGCACGTGCTCGAAGCGGTCGTACTGAGGCACTTAACTAACCTAAGTGTGACAAGAAGCCGATTCGTTGACTGGCCATACACATCTGTAGATGCTCATAATCAAGTCGTACTTGTCCCATGCTCTAGGAGATAAGGGTGAGAGAATCTAATCACGATGAGTAGCTGATTCCTTGGCTAGTCGTACACATTCTTCAATGCTCGTAACCAAGTCGTACTCATGCCGCGTTACTAGGAAATTAGTAAATAACATTAATTAAACCTATCCATGCACTGCAAGGTTTATCCACAAAGCTCATTTTATTTCTGTACACAACTTATGTTCAAGTACAAAGTTGCTCGAATAAAGAACCGTTCACTTGGGGGACGCCTACTGCGGTCACATGGAAAATATTCTATCTCTGGGGTGATCAATCTGCCAGAGCTTCACTACTTTATGCCTAGCATCTGAAATGAGGGGAGTGCCACCTCTTATTTATAGATTTGGCAGTGGACCGCGATATCGTGTACGTGATATCATAGGGAAAGACGCGATATCGCGGCTTGTGCAATTCGCATCTCATCAATTGATATCCTCACTAATGCATCAAAAATTTATTGTAGTCTTCACCAAAACCCTCATTGATGCACCAATCCCTCATTAATGCATCAAATGCTTATTGCAATGTTCATTGAAATCCTCAAAATTAAAAGTTGCTGATATGTGGTATTATGTATGAACAACTTGAACCTGAATAACTTACCTTCAAATCTTCCTCTAAAAATAATATTTCAAGAATGGAATGCTAGGTATATGAAGGATAAGGTCTTATTAATTTCAAATTTCCTCAACCTAATCATTTGTAGAAACTTGAGTATCATAAAGAATTCAAGAAAAAAAACTCTTTCTTCTTGGGTGGAATGATGACAATAATGAAGAAAAAGTAAGTGACAATGATGTATCTAAAGAATCACACTTACTTTGCATGGCCATAGCCTATGAAATCCCAAAGAATGATGATCATTGATTCAATGATGAAAATGATGGGACTCTACAAGAAAGTATGATTACTTATGTTATGAATTTATTTCCATAAAGAAATTATGTGATAAAATGAAAAAATTACTACATTATAGAGAATTATTTTTTGAAGAACTTCAACTTAAGCATAATAATTTTGAAAAGGAGAACTCAATCCTTAAGGTTGATCTTGAGAAACTAACAAATTTGATTAAGTAGCTCAACAAACAACTTGCATATGCAAAGGTGATTAATGAAAGGTTCACTAAAGGAAAGGAGATTAGATCAAATGCAATAGGTAAATTTATGGGTGGTAGGATAAGGATTATGCTTCAACACTAAAGAGATATTGGTCATAAAAGAGACTTTGAAAATGATTTCCCACATTTTACCTTTACTCCAAGAATCTCACGTAAATGGAGATATGCACATATATTTGAACATTTTACAAGAGTGAAAAATGCTATATACTATTATTGTGATAGATTTGGACATATTTAATATAGTTGTCATCGAAGATTGAAATATTACATTAGTACCTCTAACTTGATTTAAAAGAACTTGTGGTTGGGTAAAGAAAATGTGCAAGTCAAGAAGGTATGAAAACCAAAATTTAAGTCCCAAGAAAAAGGAATGTTTGCTTAGGTGGCTCTTCTAGCACTAAAATAACACATGATATATTGATCATAGATGCTTACATCACATGATTGGTAACCAATTTTAATTCATATAATTTCTTGAATATTGAGGTGTTAGCCTAGGAGTAAGACTCTTGATTTGAAAAATCTTAGTTATGGGTTTGATTCTAGAGGGTAATGCTAAGTTATAAAGTTTTAATTAAACTAAATTTCTTAGGGGTGTACCTATATTATAATTATTTTTAGGTTCCAAACCACCCATCCTTATCTCCCTCCCTAAAAAAATTATGGATAATCACATTTAGGATGGGGTGTTGAAACCTAAAATAAATAAAACATAGGTATACCATAAGATATATAGTCCAATTAGAACTTTATATAACTCAACATTACCTACTAGAATCAAACCGATGACTTGGAGTTTCTTGATCAAGCATCCTACCACTAGGCTAACACCTCACTATGGATACATCACATTTAAAGACAACACTAAAGCTTTCATTAGATGTATTGGAATTATGGAAGGTAAGGATCACTCATAGGTAAAGAATGTATTCTATGTTAAAGATTTAAATCATAATCTTCCTAGTATGAGCCAACTCTATGATTTAAACTATGAAGTTGTGATCACAAAAGATTCTTGCTTAGTAAGATATATTAACACTAAAAAAATTGTTATTGATGTACATAGAAAATTCAATGTTTTTATCACTTTAGTAATGGAGGCATCTAACAAAGAAATCAAGAGTCTTATAAGTAATGCAAGTGATGACCATCTTTGGCATAGAAAACTAGGACACATAAGAATGAACATAGTTTGAATACTTGTTATAAAAGAAATGATTCATGGTCTATAAAAGCTCAAAGCTTTCAAAATTAAGGTTTGTAAAAGTGATGAATCATATTTTTGTTGGCCCTGATATTAGGGCACAAGCAACATTATATGATATCTGATATCACAAGAGGCATGCCTCCCTATAAATATAGCAGCTGAACGCATGATTCATCAATCTTAAATTAGTTGTTAGTGAAGCCCTTGCAATTTGTTTTCTCCATAGCTAGAATATTCTCTAAGTGCTTGTAGTAGCAGTCAAAGAGTGTACATGTCATTATTCAAGGCAGTGATGTACATGAGGATCTTAGTGTGAACAACAATAAATATGAGCTTTTCTGATTAAACCTTGTAGCACTTGGAATAGATTAATGTTTCCTTATGCATTTAATATTCATGCAATCTATTTTAATGAATTGTAATTAAGTAACTAATGTTTATTAATTAGGAAACATAAGTACAACCACTTTGAGCATACATTTAACGCTTGATAATCCCAATAGCGCTTAACGCTTGGTAACCCAGTACTGATATTACGTGTTCAGGATGTGTACAAAAAGTGGGAATAGATGCTTATGTTAGGATTAGTTAAGTGTTAGCTAGTTAAGTAGATTATTTAAGCAATTAAATTTTTTATTCTTGTTCTTAGGCAAATTAAACAATACAAGATAAAATGATAAAAATCATATGCCTCAGTTACACTTAACCATACACTTGTAACTCACAAGTGGAACTAGGAAGACAACAATTGCAATGGTTAGATTCACATCTTGGAACCAGTGTACTTAGACACCTAAAGTCTACAAAATTTGACCAAATCGATGAGTGAACACTAGTGATTCATATGGTTGGGCATAAGGTATACTTGCAGCTCATCATTGGCATCGTTGTCGAGGACTTTAGTTAGTTGCATGCACTATCTAGGACTTAGTGAAATTATTAAAAATCATTGTAATGAACCTATTAAAGCTAAATCATTCAACTAAGAAAGTATATTACAAGCACACTATTTTTATTGGTGAACTAAAATGGCTTCTTCTTACAAGGATGATTCTCCACTGAGGTTCAAGCATACAACCAATCAACAAAGGAATGAACGGTCAAATCAACTAGAATCCCAACAATGTAGACTGGTATATGCTCATCCTAATGAGTATGTGCTAGACTTCACCTTCATCCTACATCAAGATGAACAGTTGTGGTGAAGGTACATGAAGCACAACATTTTGTTGTCACCCAATCGATTAGTTCCTATGATGCTACACCATAATCTTATGAGGTTGGGCATCCAAGGGCTCAATGCTAAATACATTGTGCAAGACCATGACTATCAGGATTACCATCCCATTAAGGTACAATGCAAAAGAAATTGGTAATAGGAGAGGTTCTATGAAGCTTCAAAGGGAAAATGGCTCAATAACCCCTTGTTCTTGTTATATCAAAAAGATAGTGAGGATCCATTATTTTGGGATTTTCATTTTACTGACTCTCCTTCCATTGGTTTCAATGAATGGGGCTTGAACCTGAACTTACAATCCACTATAAAGAATCTTGGTTTGGGTAAGAATGGGTTCTATGACCATGGAGGATTCAAAGGTGGAACTCATGGTAGGAATAAGGATAGGCATCATGATGATGATCATGGCTATGACCATGGAAGAGGAGGTGTCAGGCATCATGGTGGTGCTAGTCCTCCTTCATCTTCTCCTTCATCATCATCTTCCTCCTCCTTTGGTTCTGACCAAAGATGTAGAGGATGTGATCATGATGGAGGTGATCAATGGGACAAAGATGATCATAGGGCCCATTAGACTAGTCAAGATTAGGGTCATGGGCAATCAAGGGAGGCCCACCACCACAAGAGAAGGGGAAGTAGAGGAGATCATGGGCATCATGGCCATCACAAAGGCTATGATCATGATGAGCCTTTGCTTACAACTCAAAACATGCTGAACATTGTAGAGGTAGTGAGGATTCTAACAAGGCATGTGAAAGATAGCAAAATCAAGTCATTGGATATGAAAAATATTCCCAAGTTTGAAGGAGGATATAATTTATATTCACAAAATCATCTTCAAGCCTTTCACAATGCCTGTGCCTTGCAAAATGTGGAGAACGATGGTAAAAACTTAAGCTATTCCTAAGGACACTAATTAAAGAATTTAAAAGTTGGTACTAGTCCTTAGAGTTGAAATCAATCCATAGATGAAGTATGATGCTTAATCTCTTCAATGACAAGTATTAGACATAATCCCAAGTATTCAACTTGAGAAAGTAGATCCAAGGTTGGAAACAGAAAACACATAAACCCTTAGATGTAGCCATGGGCATGTATTATTCTCTCTTCCATTGATGTCCTAGCCATGATTATTCTTAATAGGAGCAGCTTTGCCATACCACAAATGGGCTCTATAAAAAAATACAGAGAACTCTTAGGTTCTATGCCTAAGGGAAACTTTTAGAATTAATGGTTCATTAGATTCAAAGGCTAATTGAGTAGGTTACCAAAGAAGAGGAGAGTTAAGAAAAAGAGAAAGTGTAGAGGAGTACAATTGGGATCCTTCCATCACAAAAAGGAGAGTCTGGTTCTATGAAAATGAGGAGGAGGCACCACTTGATGAGGTGGTGCAACAAAACACCTCAACGATTCCAAAATCTATTTCCAAAATTTTAACTAAGGTAGAAAAAATGTGGAACTCTTTGGATGAAAAGTTCCAAACCGCTTTGAAAATAGTAGAAGAATCCAAAGATCAAAGTAGTGATCATGATCACAGGAGAAGAAAGGAAGCTGAACATGCCCATCAAAGAGGTAGGGAAAATGTTGTTATAATACAGTAGGTTGTGGAGTTTGAAAAATATGATGATGGTGGATGTGACATCTACCATATAGGAGTTTGATGTGTACACCCTAAGGAATCTTATCCCATTGTGTCACACTTGTAGGAGTTTGATGTGTACATTCCAAATCCTAGACTGGCAAGAAGGCAAGCACCTAGAAGGTTGTCTTATCCTCAAAGAAAACATAGGTAGTTCCACCAACAACAAGCTTACTATCCAAGTGAAGCTTCACCACAACCTTATGAATAGTATCAGTAGTGGCAATAACCATAGTCATGGGGGATGCTACCACTAAGGTATTAGTACCCTTATAGATAGCTCAACCCATATGGGTACTATGTTCAGTAGCCCATTTTTTCTCATGTATTTTCTAGTCAAGCTTTATTCCAACAATACTAGTACCCTCTTGAATACTACAGAGCCCAATATCTAAGAGGGGAATCCTCATTTCCTCACTATCCTCCTCATCCTTCTACACATGTCCCTTTGCCATCAGCACAATTACCACCTACTCCATCAATGCAAGGTGACATTCCAGCCCAGCCACAACAATGTAATGGCACAAGGCTATTAATATATAGCGAGCTCCTCGGCTGAATGATTCAGAAAACAAACACTAGAAAAGACCATTCTTCCAAACCAACAATCCTACAAAGCCCTCATAGACACATGTAGTCAATAGCCCTACTTCTCCCTCATTCTTTGCATCTACTCTATTCAAGTCCTCTTCAAACTAAACATCTTCTAAAGTGTATACCATCATGTTGATCCATGCGGTAACTGATTAGATTAAGGCTAGTCACCTTCTCAAGAAAAGATCTAATCTTGGGAGTCCCCTTATATACCTACAAATCACTAAGAATGAGCCTTGCAAGGCTCTTCTAGATTCAAGTTTTGGTGTAAATCTAATTTCTCATGAGATGTACATTACTTGGAACCTACCTGCACTAAAGAAGAGCAACATTCATCTTAAGTTAACAAACCAATCTATCACTATTCCCTTGGGATTGGTGGAGGACATTATGACTACCATTTATGGATGTTCTCTTAGGATTGGTGGAGAACATTATGACTACCATTTGTGGGTAATCTTATCCTACTATCTTCTTCGTGATCCATGTTGATAACTACAAGGAGGACTTCCCAATCATCATGGGAAGGGCTTGGTTAAGCATCATTAATGTACAGTTGGGGATTTGAGATCTTTCCTTGGAGATTTCCAAGGAAAATGCATTTGAAAAGATAGAGAAGAAGAGAGTTCCATGCATTACATACAGTGAAACAAGGTGCAATTGTGTGCAGAAACTAGGGTCCATAAAAAGTACATCCATCAAAGCATGTAGATAGTGTGTAGATGTGTCTAACAACTCAATGATTGATAGCTAATCTTGATAAAAACTCAACATTTTGCATGAAACCAATTGAGAGCTTAATAAGTGCCTATGTTGAAGGCATGGATGAGATGGCGTAGATCCATCACCAACTCTCCAATGAACTTGATGATAGTTATTGGAGGGAGCTTGAAATCCATAAGAGCTTTAAGTAGGAGTCCCTAGAGTTGAAAACTCTACCCGTCAGCATGGAGTATGCTTTTCTAAATAATGAAAAGCTAGTGATAATCAATGTTGATCTTGCTCTTAAACAAAGAGAGAAGCTATTGAAGGTTGTCAAAAAATGGCCAAAAGTCTTTGCTTGGTCATATCTTGAACTCATTGAAATTGATCCTAGGATATGCCAGCATTGCATTTATACAAGCCCCTCCATGAAGCTAAAGAGGCAGTCGTAGCAATGGTTGAACCCCAAACTTAAGTAGATCATTAAGGAGGAGATTGAACAACTCCTCAAGGCAAGGTTCATCTAGCCCATTGTGGATAGTGAGTGGGTTAGCCCACTTATTATTGTGCCAAAGAAAGGTGGCAAATGGAGGGTCTATATCAACCTTAGGTTGTTGAACATGGAAACTTACAATAAAAGAAAGGTTAACCTTGATTTAAGCCTAACATAAAAAGAACACCTAATGATATTAAATGTGTGAGATGAGAATTGACAAGTAGCCCTATCAATGAAAGAAGTGCACAAGGCACATGCTAAACAACATCATGATGCATGAATAAGGAGAGTTAAATTTCAACTAGGTGATAAGGTTCTTTATTGGAACCCCACGCATGTATCACAATGTACAAAATTTAAAATGTTATGGGAAGAACCTTACATCATTCATGCAACTTTTCCTTCTAATGCCATGACAATTTACCATCCTATAAGCCTAGAGAAATGGCTATTAGTCAATATCCAACAAGTGAACCCTTTCCTAGAACCTAGGATAAGTGGTAGTACTAAGACCTTGATAGATGGACAAACCCACTCTAGTTTTTGAATCTCCTCCTTTCAACTTAGTCATGGTGGAGATGATCATCCATATTAATATTCAATGAAGGCTATCCAAATTTTTCATCTTTTTTTTTACACAATTTTTCATATGCTTTCCATTTTTCTTGAACATTTTACTACTTATTTTATATATTTTTTGTTTTAATTTTACTCTTTTTGGTTTTGTATTGTTTTATTCATTATGAAATCTTGAGCTTTTGTTGTGGCTACTGCTACTATTGGAAGTTAATTAATGCAATATTTAATGTTATGATTGATTGTTAAAAGATCAAATTTTACCTCTAGATTATATCCTCAATTAACATATTGTTAATTTTCTAATGATATCAGACAATGAGTTCACAACATCCATCCATTCCATCTACTCGATGGAGCTTTACATCGTGGGAGCATGAGGTCCTTTCACAATTAAAATTTAAAGTAATTAATGATCTTATTACCTAATAGACTAGAATGGACTAAATAGGAATGAATAAGGGTATGACTTTAAGGGGATTTTTCATATGCTCTTTTCAACTTCCCTCTCAAATTTTATGATCTTCCATTGGTACATCACTACTTCTATTGTTGACCATGATAGGAAGTATGTCTTTGCATGGTGTGGTTTTTTTGAAAAATAAACATGGGAATTCAAAGCACATACCTTAGACATAATAATAGGCTACAAGCACTAGTTATGAACTAAGAAATACATCATACCCATGCCTGAAGGCACCCCTCTAACTAAGGCCTTTTATTCCTTCTTCTCTTTTCTTTTTCTTTTGGAGTGGTGGTTGTCCTATGGGGGTTATCATGTACTTCTGATGGTTGTTAAAGAAGGATATCTTAATGCAAGATCACTATTAGTGAAATAGACTTGGTCTTGACTGGGGATGAGCTGGTATCATATCTACTTAACCACAAACCCTAGAAGAACCTTATGCGATTTAGATATAGATCACCTAACCACAATTCTCTCTCTACCATCATTCCAACCTCACCACTGATCACCTCACTGCCTCCTATCATTATCAATTGATGTATTTGTTATGGAAGTTACATAATCCTCATATGATCTCTTACATGAATTCAAATTTTAACTTATAATGACCATTAATCATCCTTGGGGCCTATAAAATTCTTGGGATGAGAGCATGCAAGGGCATCATAGACATAAGCTTGCTTTGCAGAGGACCCCACTTGCATGCCTGTGGGTCTCTTTAATTTTAAATTCCTATCCCTTGAATGATTAATGGTCTCATCAACTTGCATTTCAAACATTCAATTTTTCTTTCTATTAACATCATCAAAATCCAAATCCAATCTAGTCTCCTCTCCCAACAAAATTACAATACTCTTCTATGTTTTTGTTATCATTTTGTGTTTTTCTAGCTTTCATTGGATTCTTGTTTCATCCCAAAACTTGCTAAAATTCCCCACTTTCTCAATGCAAAGTATTGCTAAGTATGACTGCGTTGACGTAGCCTCATTGATGTAGTGGGATTCATTGACATAGCCCCATTGATGCATCCCCATCGATGTAGTACAAAAATACTATATATACATGTGAAACTTAGTTATTTTTGAATCATTTCTCACAAAAGCAAGAGGATTTTTTCAAATGTTTTAGAGTAAATGAACCTTCCCTGAGCTATAACTCTCAAATAGCTAATGTGATTTACTTTGTTTTTTTGATTTGTGAGCTACTAGAGGTAAGATTTATGTCATGGGGAACATAAACCTTTGGTTTCTTCTAGAAAAATTTTCAAAATTTTCCTAACTTCCCAACATCCATCCATTAAAATAATATTAAATTACTCGTTTCAGTTGGGATAAACTTAACAAACAAACTTTGGTATCTAACCAATAAAATAATACTAAAATAATATAAATCACCAAGATCATAAATAAGCCTAAGTATAACTTGATCTAATAAGAAAGGTATAAAAAAGAAATAAGGGTTATGAAGTAAAAAACTAATCTTAGGTTATGTTTGTGATCATAGATAGTACCAAAGTCAGGGTTGTAGATGAGAGGGCTTTCCCAACTGAGGGAGAATTGACCAAGGGGAGGAAGGGGACAATAGAAATAACCATAGCAACCCTAGGAGCAAGTAGCTAAAGTGACCCATACAACAGGACCTCTTCGGGAGGAGCCTGGAGTGGAATTTTTCCAATAGATTTTCACTATAGAAATAGGCCAATCCAAGTAGGATGAAGTCCCTAGGCCAAGGCCTAACCTTGAAGTTATCCTCATGAAGGTCTCCTTGAAGAAAATAAGAATCAATAAGGTCTAGAGTTCCATTCTCCAAGAGTTGAACTTTGGATCCTTCTTGGAATTGGCATTAGAAGAAGTTTGTACATAATTGCAAGGGTCTCTCATGTGGCCCATTCTCTCCAATAGTGGAGAATGGTATATGGGGGAGACTTACCTATTCAGAAAAATTGACAAGGAGACACATTTTTAAAGATTAAAGATATCATTATCTCCTACTCAGTTGAGGCCATTGAAGAGGTCCTCGAATTACCTTACACTAGAACAAAATTGACAGAAATTTCTACACAAGTAGACCTTAAAGCTAAGAAGAATTGGATCTAACATTGCTATGCAGTGAACTGTAAGGAGTACAGTGCACTCACAAAGGCAAAGCACACATATTTTAAGATTTCATCCTATCACTTAAATCCAATGATGAGGCATAATAAGGTGATAGCCTTCTCCACTTAAGCATGTGCTACTCTAAACAAAATTTTTTTGGTCAACCTTTCCTAACTCATTTATCTAGAGATTGAAAAGAGATTTACAGAAAATGAAAATGGAAGGAAGACACTCCTCTTTCCATGCCTCATTTACAAATTGTACAATCAAGGAGGGATAGTGCACCATGCCAATGACATTATCCACCATGTTGCTACTGCATCATGATAGGAGATGATGAAGGATAAGGTAGCAGCTAAGTTAGAGGCCACCACTATTACCATCCAAGGAGAAACTACACCAAAGGTACTTGAAACTACCGAAAGGTCCAGAAAGCTTAAAGAGTAGTAGTTGCAATAATAGCAAGACTCAATAGGTGATGGGGAGTTTTCAATTTACCATTTAACCTTGAGCCATCTTAACAAGATCACTAGGTTCATCAGGTGGCTAGACCATGAAACAACCCTATTGTTCTTAGCTCAAAGGAACCAAGCATCCACAAGATATAATCCAAGTGCATGAGAGATCATGGTGTCCATTCTTGAACAAACATTTTCTAGAATTTTAGGAAATGTTGCAACCTTCTCTATCAGGTTGGAGAAAGGTAAGGAGGTGACTGTCCTAGTCATGTAGCATAAATGCCAAGATATAACAATAGAGGTAGTGGCTAACAAGATGGCTAAAGTATTAGATGCTCCTATAATGGTTGTATCAAACATCACTAGAATGGTGAACATCCATGTTGATGAGACGCGATTCACATAGGCTCCGATATCACATCCACTGTGATATCGCGTCTTCCCTACGATATCGCGTATGCAATATCGTAGTCCACCGCAATGTCTATAAATAAGAAGAGGCATTCCCTTGTTTGGGGATCCTAAGTTAGAAGTAGCGAAGCTCTGGTAGTTTGATCCCTCCAGAGTTAGATTATTTTTCCCATGTCTGTCCACAGTGTGGTGAATGTAATTGTACAGTGTCTTTATTCGAGTGTGCCGTACTAGGACACGCACATGACCGGCAATAAAGATCAAGATTACTTCATCATTGCAGCATTCACTTTGTTATTTATTTATTTATTTAATGTCACTTACTGTTTTCTCTCTCTCACCCTTAAACTTCTAGAATGTGGAACGAGTATGACTTGATTACGAGCATTTAAGTGTGACTGCTTAGTAGCCCAGTGGTGTAGCTAGGATCTACGCTTGGTAACCCAGTGGCGTATTTGGGATCTACGCTTGGTAATGATAGTGGTGCACCTAGGATCTACACTTGGTAGTCCTAGTGGTAGTCATACATGAGGTCCAAGATGTGTACGATTGATCAAGGAATCGGTTGCTCATTGCACTTAGGCTAGATTAGATTTTCTTACCCTTTTCCTCCTAGCTTAGCTTAGTTAATATTATTTTCCACTACATTCAGGAGTAGCATAGATTAGGAACACATCATACACCTCACATTGGACTAAACCATACGCGACAAATATACAATACTAGTCTAGGTGGGAAGACTGCGAACTACAACCTAAGGATAACTGTCTAGGTGCCACAACTAGTCCATCTGTGGAGTTTGACCAGATCATGCATGCGATGCTCATTTCGTATGGTTGAGTGTAGTGGTACCTCACCACTCATCATTGGCGCCATTGCTAGGGATGGTGCTAGTTATCTAGATTAGTTATATCATACAAGGTCGCTGTAAAGAACTTAACGATATATCTCTTAAAAAAAATAAGTAATTATAAAAAGTCACATAAATTCATACACAACAATGCCTCTCCTAAAAGATAATAATAATGCCACACTTAGTGAGGAAGTTCATTGGGGAACCAACGAACTATATGACGATGAAGGTTGGAGTATACAACCTGAAGTGGGAGTTTCTTATAAGAATGAAGAAAAACAACGTCATCATAATACATGAAAGCCTAACTTACCCGATGATGATGAACCCCCACTGGCCACTACAAGCCTAACGCAAATACAAGAGGCTGTTTGAATCTCACATAGGCATTGTAAAGAGAGCCGATTACCCAGGCTCGATTTAAACAAATTTCCCAAATTTTCAGGAGGCTATGACTTAGATCCGCATCAATATTTACTAGACTTCTATGATGCCTGCACATGGAATAACATTGATAACAATTGGCAAAAACTTAAGCTCTTTCCTATGACACTTGTTGGCCAATAAAAAGTATGGTATAGATTGTTAAAACCAAATTCGATACAAGGCTGGTCAACAATGGTAAGGATCTTTAACAAAAAATATCAAACCTACATAAGAGTGTCAGCCTTGAGGAAACAAATCCAAGGAAGGAAACAAGCACAACATGAACCCTTGGGCATGGCCTTAGAAAGATACTATGCATTGTTAAACAACTGTCCAGGCCATGGGGTTTCCAAGGAAAGGCTAATGTACCATATCATTGATGGGCTACGCAATGAAACAAGAGAGACCTTAGGAACGTATGCCCAAGGTCAACTATACGAACTACAAACCCATCAAATCCAAGAGCTTATTCAAAGGGTAGCAAAAGATGAAGGAGAAATAGCTACATGGGAGAGTATTGAAAAACATCAATGGGACCAAAATATTAACTCAACAAAGGTCCATGATCATAACAAGGAGAAATCAACAAATCTCAAGGTGGAAACATCATCTTTGCCAATACGACAATCATTAGAAGAAGCTAAAGCAAAGATCAATAAGATGTTGGAATGGATAAATCAAAAGTGTGGAGAATATATCAACATCATTGGAGATAGAGTTTTGACAACCCAAGAAGTAGGACAAAACAATAGACAATCAAAAAGAAAGAATGAAGGGAATAAGCGCTCAACTACGAGTCATACATATAACTACAACATATGCCTATACGATCACCCCGAGGGCCAATGCCCCATACTATTACATCTACATGAGCACTAGGGAAACACGTTACATCCAGAGTTCATACATAGATACTGTGTTCGATCACAGTGGAAACAATCCTAGTCGTGGGGGAATCCACCCTTAGCCTGGAGGCATCCTTCATATTATCCAAATCTAAACACTTATCACGTTCAACACCCTATTTCTCCAACTAGGCCAACATGCTCTATCTCACCACAATACCATTCTCCACAATACTATCAGCCCATACCTCCAACACAACCACCACCTTATGCACCTTATATTCCTCCTAACTTTCAACATTCTCATCCTTTCGCTTCTTCCACAGTGCCACCAACTGTTCCTAAGGTTTTTGTGCCATAGCAACAATCCACGAACAACACTTGTGTTGCTGCTATTAACAGCAGTGAAAAGCCTCCTCAACATCAAAGGTGTCCTTTCTTTAAACACGGCCGTACGAAGGGACAACATAACTCTAAGGCCACTACATCTTCCAACCCAGCACAAGTCCATCAATGTGGTGTACCCTTACCTTCAAACCCAATGCCACATGTAACTTCATCAGGGCCATCAACTAACACTCCAACAACCATACGGCCTAATGAACACAACCATGGGAGGCATCATACTAATCCTTGCATACCATCTAACGGTCACAAACATCATAGTTGGTCAACTCATTATCCAGGAACTACATCGTATGAAGTGCCCCACTATGCTTATTATGAAGTGTGTGAAATCCAAGGGGATAAGTATGGACTGATTCCAATACTTCCAACATGCAAGGATCCTTATTTTCCATTTATTAATCCTTGCCATACTCAACCATTTAGTTATGGGGGATNAAAATTAATTTTGTGTTCATTGTATCCAGAATGAAGAAGGACGGACAAAGAGGGAATGATTAGGATGTGACATCAAGGGGACTTGTGGATTCTCTTTGGTGACGCCTGTGGGAGTTATCATGCAATATGGTTGTACTAAGATCCTTGTAGATCTAATGAAAAATGGGAGTAAGAGTAATCAAAAGGGCACTCAAAAATCAAACGCTGTTCTAGGGAGTCCCACTGGAAATACATGCACCCATGCCTAAAGGTTGGCAGCTTCTTTGGATTTAGTAAAGTAAAAAAAAAAAGGAAAAGAAGAAGAAAAGAAAAAGAAGTGTCATAAAACAAAAATCACTCCTCCCTTGTACTCAACGCCAAATGATCATACGCCTTGTTGTTATGGTACTCTCATAGTTGTTCATCATGGGATGAAATGATGTGATGTCAGTGATAGAATGATGGACTTGGTCCTGATCTTGGAACGATGGGTTAATGACAAATTAATCATGCTTTACACACAGGATTCATTATGCCCTGGGTGAGCTACCTCATGTCCCAATCTCTACGATCCTTTTCTATACTTTGTCTCATCTCACTATTTGTGTAATTGTAGCTCATGTCCCATGTAGCATAGAATTTTCATCTCATTTTGGTGATATTTACATGTGTGTGTTTTGTGGAGTTAGTGTGGATTAGATTTAACCCTTCTAGTACCCACGGACACTTTAAGTGTGGTTACACAAAGGCATAATAGGTTAAAACCTGCTTTGGAGAGGATCCACTTGCGTAATTTTTCATAATCTTCACTAATTCTCTAGTTCAAACACACAATTTCTTACCCTCAGCTTAATTTTTTCATAATTTTATTTCCCTATTATTATCCCTTCAAATTTTAACATTCCAATGTACCATTACATTCCCTTTTCTTCATAACTGCCAAATTTTTAATTGCTCAAATTCACATCATTATCATTAAGTGTGCCTCTCGAATTAATGAAATTATCCTAGGATATCTTCATACTTGCCCATGTCCTCATTTTACACCATTAATTTTAGGAAAATCCTTAAAAATTCGGTATTTGTCATGTGTCCCATATCACTGGGGATGAGATATCGCGTACGCGATATTGCATCCCACATGATATCACGTACGTGATATCACGTCCTATTTACTTATAAATAGGAACCCCCACTACAACACTTAGCATCATTTTGCCATTTACGCGGGGGGAATTTTTGAAATTTTTCTCTATGACTTGCGATTGCATGATCCTCGTTTTTTCACTCGTATCTTGGGCGCTAGTGCTCCGATTTTAATTCCGTTTAAACCTGCTTGAACCTAGAGTGTTCAGTTTAGTCATGGGGGAGGGACACTTGCGGAAAGTGCCTAAATTTTTTGAAATTTTTCATCGCCCAAAGGACATCAATTAGGGTAATTAATACTAACACTTAGAAAAATTGTGC
Source organism: Gnetum montanum (assembly GCA_015680685.1). Lineage (NCBI taxonomy): Eukaryota > Viridiplantae > Streptophyta > Gnetopsida > Gnetales > Gnetaceae > Gnetum > Gnetum montanum. The sequence continues at coordinate 252,286 of MNCI01028318.1, read as the reverse complement.
CAAAAATCATATGACCTTAGGTACACTCGGAGATTAAAATGAAATCCACCTAAGTTATAGGACCCATTATTATAATTTTTGGGCACAATCACATGATAACATAAGATCTTTAATTAAAGACATGTAGTAAGGTATAAGTTAACTTTAAAAACAACCTTACTAACATTTGGCCTATGTGATTGCAGATGGCCCCAAAACATGCATAGTGAGAGGGTCCTGCTCAAGGTGAAGCGAAACAACCTCGAAGAGGTGGAAGATGGGTCCCTACCAGACAACATGTAGAATAGGAAGTGCAATCATTCAACATCCATCAAGAAGAACCTCCTACAAGATGGTTTGGACAGGCAAAAAGAGGAGCTGCTGCTGTGCCTGAACTGAGACAAAAACTCATGTTGCCTCTGAAATGTGTTCAGGCTATCCATACAAAGTCCACAATTGCTACGATGATCGTGGAGCTTAACTTTGAACCTTTTGCAGAGTTTTCTCCTAAGGCTGTTAGGGATCATCTTAAAGGGTCTCCCTTATGGCCTATCCTCTCTAAGTGCAGTACCTGGTACTTAGGTGAAACATACCTATTCTAGCACAATAAAGAGCAAGGCACCACGGTTAACATTTGTGGTGTGACAGTAGACTTTTTTGCACAGGTGATTTTGGAAGTGTTAAACCTTCTGAATTTAGGTCCCCATGTTGCTCGGTTATCTACTTGATCAGACCTTGATGTGCGAAAGGATTGGTTAGAGAAGGCTTATGGTAGAGATAAAGCTTTTGGTGAGCTAACAACAGAAGAGCGGGTTTATTTCAAAATTGGAACCTATCACCTCTTCCCCACAAAAGGTTTGAAAAGAATATCTACGTATGCGGCAAGGGGATGTGCAGTGTTGATGGAAAAGGCTAAAGCTAACATTCCTCATCTATATTTGATAAAGATCCTAAGGTGATTTGAAGAATGGAAGTCAGGGAATATGGGACTGCCTTTTCTCAAAAAACTATGCCAACGGGCTGGTATTCGGGGATACAAAAATGACATCCTCCGAAAGGCCCAGAATGCTTCCTATGTTGAGTTATTAAAGGCGCCAGCTCCATGAAAGAGCACTAGCCAAGAGCTGGGACCAGATGAAGAAGAAGAACAAATGACTGGATCACCTGCAACTCAACTTGCAGGACCTAGTCAACCTCCAGCCGTCGGTCCCAGCCAACAACAAGAAGCAGGACCTAGCACAGGCCAAAATCAACCGCCTCTGCCGAAAGACTATAGACCGTCGATGAGCCATCTTAGGGCCATCACCAAGATGGTTACTTGGGGAATTCGTGATGATGCAAACCTCTTCCACATCATCAATGATGCCGACCAGCCTACTATTTCATTAGATTGCACAAGGGGCGAATTATCCATCCAAACAGGAGGAGGGAAAAGCAGATGGTCACAATAGATCATTGGAAATGCAACATATTTTCAAGTGTAGTTAGAGACTAGTGAAGGGGCCACTGTGGTGGTCATGCAACACTAGGATGCCACGGAAGCTACTAAAGTGGTCGCTAACTATATCAAAGAATCCTTTAACGTACCTATTGTGCCACTGGCAGATCTTTCAGGAACACGGGATGCTCAAACTGTTATCGGAACCTCAATGACTGCTACGGAACATGAGGATGCACTAGACAAATTGCTTCAAACAGGATAAGTTTTGACGTCTTTGTTTGACATCCCCCAGGATGTAACAACAATTCAATTAGACCTCATTTCCACAAAGGGGAAGCTGGTCATATCTGAAGTAAGGGGCAAGCATGCTAAACTTGAAGTGCAGAAACTACAAGAGCAGCTTGTAGCCTTACAAGCAACAGAACGGAATCCTTTGCAATTTGTTGCTGCAGACTGGTTGGAACATTTCAGAACTGAGAAATTAAAAAAGTTAAGTGCAAAAAATAAGAAGGTGGCAGAAAAAAAGGAGACAGCCACTTGGGATGCCTCCGCAGCACAAGCGCAAACCCATGCGCATCTTAAGGCACTCAAGGCCTTAGAAGAAGAGAATAAGCAGTTGGTTGCAGATAACCTTCGGTTGACTTATGTGGAGAAACAAAAGAATGTTTTTGATGAACACTTTCATCAGTTACGAAAATAGTTCATTCGTGTCAATGAAGATGTAAGCCGTTTAGCTAGAGAAAATCAAACCCTCTCAATGGAGGAGGTACACGTTGTTCGCCAAAAATTAGCCATCGAGATAAGCGCGTGGTAGAATGAGGCTAAACGACACGAGAAGATGAACGAGCATTTCTATGATCAGGTGGACATGTACAAACAAATTCTGGAGAAGGAGATCCATATGGCCAAGGCTCAAATCAACAACATCAATGCTCAGCACACTGATTGGAGGGACATATAGGAAAGTTACGCCTTCACCCACCAAGCGAAAATTAAGAACCAAGACCTGCAGATCCAAGACTTGACTGAATACATGTAGTTGGTAAACCTTAGATATGCTAACCTGGCCATGTTAATAGCAGGGTGCCCGAGGTTAGAGCTCGAGAAGAAAGTAGCTTCCACCCACATTAAATATGAAGCAGAATTTGCAGAGCACAAGAAGTTGGCTAAGAAACTAGATGTCGCAAATTCTGAACTTGCGGTGGTAAAAGAAAGCTACCAATGACAGAAAGATGTTGCAACTGACTTGGCTCAATGACTAACAGAGCTTCATGAATACAAAGACAAAGCCAGAGCCTATGAAGAGGAACGATGGGTGTTTGCGGCATGGTATGTCAAAGCTAATTAGATGTTTCCGCAACTACCCTATCTATGGAAGGTGCCGACTCCGTCAAACATCAGAGCATTAGCATGGATGGAATAGGACCCTCAAACTGAAGTAGAGAAGCTCTAGGCCATTCTTCAGCATCATTAACCTTCCAAGCTTGGAGCACGTGACAAGGGGAAAGCACCCATGGAGGAGCCACCGCCACCAGGAACTACATGAGTTCCACATTTTTGTAGTTGTAGTATTTTTTCTCTGTGTTGTATCTTCCCACACTACAACATTATTCCATTTATTTTTCTAGTTAATAATCCCATACCTATCCACTATGTAATAAATGAAGCTTGTTCTCCTTGTAACTTGAGGACGAGTTTTTATTTAGTCGTGGGGGTATGATGAGATGCAATTCACATAGGCCGCGATATCACGTACGTAATATCGCATTCGCTACAATATCGTGTATGTGATATCGTGTCCGCCGTGATATTGCATCCCCCGCG
>MNCI01028318.1:237367-248909 GCA_015680685.1 Gnetum montanum | reverse complement strand
TTATTTATATAATGTTATTTACTATTTTCTCTCTCTCACCCTTAAACTCCTAGAATGTGGAATGAGTACGACTTGATTACAAGCATTTAAGTGTGACTACTTAGTAGACCAGTGGTGTAGCTAGGATCTAAGCTTGGTAACCCAGTGGTGTATTTGGGATCTGCACTTGTTAATCCTAGTGGCACACCTAGGATCTACGCTTGGTAGTCATGCACGAGGTCCAAGATGTGTACGGTTGATCAAGGAATCGGTTGCTCATCCCACTTAGGCTAGATCAGATTTTCTTACCCTTTTCCTCCTAGCTTAGCTTAGTTAATATTATTTTCCACTGCCTTCAAGAGTAGCATAGATTAGAAACACATCATACACCTCACACTAGACTAAACCATACGTGACAGATATACAATACTAGTCCAGGTGGGAAGATAGCGAACTGCGACCTAAGGATAACTGTCTAGGTGCCACAACTAGTCCATTTGCAGAGTTCAACTGGATCATGCATGTGACGCTCATTTCATATTGTTGAGTGTAGGGGTACCTCACCACTCATCACATGTATTCGTAGGAGTAGGGAGCAGTTGGTTAAGCATTTCCCAATACAAGGAAATGTTGGAATGATTGGTAGGAATTAGGCAACTACTTTTGAAGATCTTCAGTCTTCTAGATGAGATCACTATAAACTAGTCACAACTACTTTAGATGAAGGGAAAATTATTAATTATCAATGGGAAACTAATGGAGGCCACTATTGCCAATTGATAGTTGGTCATTGAAGTTCAAACTTGCATGCTCATCTCTCTAACCCTACCATTCTTAGGAAAAAGCTTTTTAGAGATGAAGCTTTTCAATAGCTTTAGTTATGACTCTAAGAGGCCAAGAATGCAAAGGAAGTAGTGGTCTTCAATGCATTCTTATCAAAAGCCATAGTTTTCAACATTTATAAGGACTTGTCACAAGTTCAAAAAGAGAACTTGGTCTTGACAAAAGATAATCATCGCCTATGAATATTGAGTAGCAAAAGGACCAAATGGTTGAATTCATTTGCTAATACCAAGAGCAGCTAGCTAAGATAAATTTAGATCTAAGGACGTTGACAGCAAAGAATTGTAATCTCTCAATAAAGAAAGTCTGTGCACTTCACCTAAATACAGCCATTGAGGTAGCTACCTAGAAGATTGAACCTCTGAAATTTGAACAAGTGAGAACCATTATAGGGATGAGGTTAGGCTCCTCAAAGAAGTCAATGAAGAGGAAATTCAAATTGAAAAGGCAAAGGATGAACGAGGTTCTTCAGTAACTCCAACAACAAGGTGATGTGTGGAAAATCATCTTTGATGGACTAAACACATATAACAAAGCTAAATTTGGTTAAAGAAGTTGTAGATCGAGGAGATGATTGAATATATGGAGTTTGCCAACCTCCATTATGTAAACATGGTGATGCTGACACCAAGAAGACCAAGGTCAAAAATGGAAAAGAAAGTGGCCAGTTCCTACATCCTCTATGAGGCAAAATTCAAGCATTACAAAGAGACAAAACAAAAGTTGAAGATACCTAACACATAGCTTGAAATTCATAGGAGCAATTTCACTAATTAACAATCTATTGCTAAAAACCTAGTTAGAAGGATGAACGACTACCATAAGTTGCAGAACCTAGTAAAGACATTTGAAATCAAACATAAGCAATTCAAAACCTAGCTCATTAAAATGAAGGAACTATTTCCTTTGATGCCATGCTTGTGAGATATCCCTGCACTAGCCCACATTGGTGAAGCCACATGCACTGCTTATGACCCACATGGCAAGGAAGAAAAGATGAAAGTATTGTTGGATGTTTTCAAACTCCCAGTAGAAGTAGTGGTAGTAGTAAATTAGCCTCAACCTCCACCAGTGCCGAAACATGACAAAGAACCTTTAGCACCACAAGAGCCTCCACCTCTAGGCACTATTTGAGAGTTCATCATGTCATCAGTAATTTTCCATGCACCTATTGTAATTTTTGGTAAGGTATCCAAATCTTGTTGTAATGGACACTCAATTTTTAAACAATGTACAATCTAGCACTTAGAGTTAGTTAGTCAGTTTATTTGTCTTCTTATTAACAAATTTCATACTTTCCCAAATTTTGTAAGAAGCTTGATCCTACTTTGGTTCACTTGACGACAAGTTTTTGGTCAATCATGGAGGTATGATGAGTCATGAATTAGATAGGCTATGTTGATGGGCATGCATTGATGTAGTCCCATCAATGCATGGGAAGATGCATTGACGCAGAAGCATCGATGTTGACATAGGTAGTGCTTATATAAATGTGCTTACCATCAACATTTATGACACTTTTGATCATGATTGTAGCCATGTTCTTGTAGTTTCTCCTTCTCAGAGTTAGATAATTTTCCTTCTTAGTGCCTGCAATATAGATCTAAGAGATTGTATGATGCTTTATTTGAATGCCTATGTACCTAAACGTATTGGCATAAACAACAATAAATTTGAGATTTCCTACATCCATTGCAACACTTAGACTAGTTTACGCTTTACATTCATCACTTTACTTTTTCATGCAATTTACATTTATGGATTTAAATAATTAATGCATTTCATCATAATTAATGCTAAGACTTTTACTTTGGAAACTGCAAGTTACAGGTTTGATTTTCATGAGTAATGTTGAGTTACAAATGTTTAATTTGAGTATATGTATTAGGGGTAAATATTCTTAAAAAAGAATGTTTTGGTTCTTCATTCCCATGCAATGTTTAAAACACATATTAATTATGAACTTTCAAATATGTTTAAGGAGATGCTAAATTAAAAGAGGGAGTTCACTTTTGAATAATTAATAAAGTATGACAATGATTGAAAACACCAATATTAAGGGCCATAAAAAACCAATGCTAAATCAACAAATTCTACCAACAAAAAAAAGTTTGACAAATAATATGCATGGATAACATCCAATCCTAGATCTTTCCAAACTAGATTAAAATAACTCAAAAAACTTGAGGAATAAGGTAAATAACCCAAAATTTTACAAAAACATACATTTCAAAAATTTCCTAAGTAATAGATTCATATAAATCAGGTAACTTGTAGAATGACAAAGAAGCAAGGAATCTGCTTGAAAGATCACTTATTGATTTTAATGGCATTACATGTAATTCTAAATAGATTTGAAAGAGACATATTAGATTCACTAAAACAAAAAACAAAAAATCTTAATCATAGAGATTTTGCCAAATTCTTAGCTAATTCATCAAATTTGGTAAAATGACAACTTGATATTTTTCAATATAGTAGATGAACTAAAATTTAGCTTAGTTTTCTCAGGATTCTCTTATCGAAAGTATAGATATATATTATAAATATATAACTAAGCTAGTAATGCTACAACATTACCACAAAATGATTAGGCAAGCCATTAATAGGTGACTCAAGTGGTTCTTGTTAAGGAAGAGGTTTCCAGTTTGAGTCACACTTGAGGCATCATTATATTCTTCTATAGTTAGCTATGGGTTGTATCAATAGTTAAATTATTTTGAGTCTTTAAGACAAAATGTGTAGGCAATGTTTAAATAATAATGTTAAAGAAATAAATACACACTTTTTTTGGTTTTTTATTTTTTTTTAAAGGTGGTGGGGTGGGGTGGTGGGTTATGGTTGGAGCCTCAAATATCATCATCATCCTAGCCTTGTCCCAACAAAATGGGGTTGGCTACATGATTTCCTTTTTGCCATTTGTGTTTATGATGAACTATATCATTGTTTGTAGTTTTTTCAAATCATCTTCAATTGTTTTTTCCATGTCTTATTTGGTCTCCATTTACATGGCTTTCATCAAATAGGCGTTGAAGCCTCAAATATTTTTTTAACATAATATTTACCCCTAAGACATAGTCTAATTAGAATTTTCATCATCATCTATCATCATCATCCTAGCTTTATCCCAAACCTTATCTCAACAAAGCTTTATCCCAAACCTTATCTCAACAAAATGGGTTAGGAAACTTTCTTAGTATGACCTACCAAAATTGAATCCCAGCTTGTTTCGGATGAGGAGTTTTACTAAGATGGCTTTTGCTAGCTTCAACGGCACCTAGTGTAATTGCAACCGGTTCAATTTTAACGCACACCGTTAAAGTTAATATTCGATATATGTCCTGACCACATATTTCTTAATAAAAATAAAGTAAACATCCGGTACAGAAATGACCGTGGGAGGAGGCCCTGCAATTTTGCATTCGAATTCAAAGCCGAGTCCAAACTGTGGGAGGAGACCGTGTAATTTTGCAGTGCAATTGAGAAGCACCCTCAGTGCTACCTTCAAAACGAGTTTCAATAAATTTATTTATTTCTTTATTTGCATTGGAATTCAGCTGAACTTGAAGTTACAGAGGTCAGCGCGAAAAGGAGGATAGCGAGCTTGGTAAGCTGTTTAAACCCTCGCAAAACCTCCATCAGCGACACAGTCCACTGTCACAGTTCCTATTCAGCTATTCGTCTCGATTCTTACTGCGATGCACAGGGACCCAAACGCCTTCAGAAGAGCCCTGTCGCTCTACTGCAACAGATTCTTTCAATCTCTCCCTCGCTGCACCGCATAATGCCAGTCCCAACAGGTTCCATGCTGCACACAGAATTTTGCTGCTACAATTTCTTCAACCCAAGTCTCGAATTTTTTCAGCAATTTGTGGGTTCGTGGCTTTTGAAGCTTCCCAATGATAGATAGCGCCGATCAATACGATGAGCCCTCAAGCTTATGTGCCAGTGATCCTGAAGCTGAATCCAAAACCACAAAATTTAACAGTATTGTGTCGAAGAAATCACACAAATATTGGAGACAGGGCGGTGACAGTAATAATCGGAAGATTAAGGACAAGACAGAATCGGAACAAAGACATTGGGTGGAGAGAATGGAAGGTAAAGGAGAGAGATAAAGATAAGTGCAGGGTTAGTTTCAGCAGGAATAAAAATGCTGTCAAAAGGACACTTGGGAGTGAGCAGGTTAAGCAACAGTCGAAGCAGAAGTAGGGGAAGGTGGAGGAAGTAAAGGGTACATTGAAGTCTAAAAATTCGAAGAAGAAATTGAAAGCAGGGATGGCTGATGAGGATGAGGAAGAACTGGATGATGACATTACTTTTGAAAACAATGTATCAATAGAGAAATGGTTTACTCCACTGAGTGCCGAAGAGAAAGAGCAGACACAATGTATCAATAGAGAAATGGTTTACTCCACTGAGTGCCGAAGAGAAAGTCAGAGGACCCAGGATTTGGAGAAAGCATTTTTGGAGGTTTCTGGTACAGATGCACAGGCGGCTGCAAACTCAATTCAGAGTTGTAAGAAAAGGGCCATGATTGATGCCTCCAAGGTTGCATCTTTGTGGGATAAGGCTTACAGGGTCAGGGTATAGGAAGAGAATGGCAGGTCTGTTGTGGGTATTGCAGGAGACTGTGATATTGTGGAGAAAGAGGAAGAAGAAACCGAGAATTCTGGTGAAGTTCATGAGGCAAGGGATCAGTGGGTTAGTCCAATCAATGAGCCCAGAAGAACAGCAGAGGAGGACCTTGGAACTGCACCGGGCATTGCTGGAAATTTCCCAATGGAGTTGGGAAAGAGGATCAGCTGTCTCTGAGCGTTGGAGCTCAGAATAATAGGAGCACCGAATGCAGGAAAGTCCACTCTCACTAATTTCATGGTGACTTTTGTATAATGTTGATGGTTTCTTGCTTGGGGAACATTAATGATTTGTTACTAGTGATGGATTGTTTTATACTGTTATAATATATAGTTTTTATTGGTTCCCTATTATGAATGATCTGATTCGATAGTGATATTTTATAGGTACTTATAGTCGCTATTAGTCATGTGACTGAGGTTATGGTATATTATTTTGATTAGTCATTAATAATTTGTCTTCATCTATCATTTTTGTCCAGGTTGGAACAAAAGTTTCTGCAGTTTCCCGGAAGACTAATACTACAAATCATGAAATTCTTGGAGTTATGACCAAAGATAACACCCAAATTGTATGATTATTTTATCTCAATTCATGAATCGAGAATTTTCATTTGTCTTACTGCATGCTAATGTAGTACAGTTATCGATGCAACTCATCGTTTACAGATTATAATAAGTTTTATTATTAAATATGTTTTTAACGAATAATAAGGTTCCTTTCACCTAATATACATATGATTAGATTTAATAATTAATTTCCTGTTTATTTAACTACTTTATAAAAGCAAGACCATTCAACTATAATAAAATAGATATCAATCAACAGGATGTGATTTATATGTGGAATCTGCTTTTGTCTCCAAACATGACGACAGTACACTTTCTAGGAAACACAGGCAAGTGAAAGAAATAGAAGATACAAAATGATGATGATGTGATGAAGGCTTGATGTAGCAAGAGTTTTAAAGCAACCATGCTTCATGAGAAAAAACATCCACTTGAAATTAAAGATTTAAGTTTTGGTCCAAAAATCAAGAGCGTCTTCTCAACAATGTTCACCTCAACAATGTTCACATCTTCAATTTGAAATTGATAAATGATGGAAATTCTACCCAAACAAAAACTGAGTTAAAACTTGATCATAAATAATGCAAAGGTTGTGTTGTAGAGGCATCACTTCACAGATTGTAAACATGTGAGTAGCAGTCTTGTATTCAGTAAATTGCTTTGAAACTTTAGTATTACTAGAAAATTAAAAAAATATATTTAACTTGAAATAACCAAGGGATGTGAACAAATATGTTCATCATTACTCTACCACTACCGTTATTGGGCCTGCTATATAGCGATCCAAATGCATCATAGTAGAAATCTATCCTATTGCAAGACATACTAATTATTCTTCCCTTCTACAATCTTCACAGAAACAATTGTGGATAAGGTCAAACATTGACAAACATTTAGAAATACTTGGAATGAAAGGACAACATAAAATATCTCTCACCACCTGGTTATTAGTAGGACCTTTTCATAGAAGATAAATCACTATTCGTCATCTGCAAAATTGGTTAAAAATGTTAGTTTAGTTACAACATAAAATTTCAACATGTATTTAGAATCCATAACATATACATCATATCCTGGTGCTCATAATCTAAGATATGATGTAGTTTTTGTGACNCCATAACATATACATCATATCCTGGTGCTCATAATCTAAGATATGATGTAGTTTTTGTGACAGCTCCCAACATATATTTAATTGTATGGATCACTGCTGCACAAAAATTTGACTGTATTCGAAGTACTCATGTTCAGATGCAAGAAATTCCTTAGTAGTAAAGTCATCTGTTTCCTATCATCTCTTTTGAGCAACAGATATTTACAACCTTGTAGGCTCTAGCATTATCTAGAAGTTTATAAATGATTCGTAAAAAGAATGAAATTAATTGAACTTTTTTAAAGTCAACCTACTATGAAGGCATGATCATCATAGTATAACAAAATTACCCAAAAAGAAAAAATCTGTTTATGATGTTGCTTCAAATATTACATCAAATATTACAGTAATTATGTAGCATTTCTTACTATCTAGAAAAGCAAGAAATGATTTAGTTTTAGTGACACATATAAACCTATGAGGTATAATATAAAGTACCATTATTACAGCCATTTTCATGTTGTCTCTTCAAAAGTAATGGTTTTGGTAAAAGCATACAGGGCACTGCTTGAAGAGTCATTAGGGGAAAATTAATCAAATGTAGTAACACGAGAACATGGGCAAATGTAAAACCAATTATATAGCAGTAAGAATAATCATCCAAAATAGAGTGGTGTGAATGATCCATAAATATTTAAACACCACACTTTTTAAGATTCATAAATTGTTAAGTAGAAGTTGTTTAAATAATTATTAATAAAGGATGATATTTTCTTGCAGTAGTTGGGTGGAAAAGAGTTGTTTGTTCTTTTAGCAAATTGTCTTGTTGATGGGTTAGACTTTTACTATTAATTTTTTTCAGCAGTTATGACTTGTAGGCACAAAAGTTTAACTCTACAACATGTCTTTGTAAATAAGAATTTCTAAGCATGTTGGATTGCTGAATGTACTATTACAGTTATTTTTTGATACTCTAGGGCTTGCACTGAGAAGTGATGACATTCCTTATAATAATGACATTAGGCAGCGTGTGGAGCATTGTTGGAAAAATATCCAACTTTATGATTTTCTTGTGGTATTGATTGATGTCCATCGCCATATACAAAGGTATTCAATCATTCATTTGCTAGTTTTTCTTGGGTTTTCCATCCTATGATTGGGTATGTGTTTTAAGGTATTATTTTGAATTCAAGACTGTTCACCTTAAAGTTTTCCTTGTAGGTAAAATTTCATTAGAATGGAGTCCATTTGTAGATTCTAGCATTGTGATGACTATTACAATAAACTTACATAATGAGCCACCCATGGTAGCAACTATCCTGCAATGTATGCCATTAAAGTATCTAGAGCGGCCTCATAGCTTCTTTAACCTCACATATTTAGGGTTAACCTAGGGACATTTCTTTGCTTAAATTAAGTTATAATTTTATAATTTTAATGTACGAGGCGTAGCTCATTTGGTTAGAGTACGTGGATTGTGGCTGTGCAAGCTACAGGTTCAATTCCAAGGGGGTTATGATAAAATATATGTTTAGGGGATATGACATTAAGTACGCATGATGATGATGATGATGATACAAGCATGATGATGATGATGTTGATACAACCATGATGATGATGATGTTTAGGGGATACAAGCATGATGATGATAATGATTTGAAGATAGGTAGTCTTTGATCTACTTGCTAAAAATTGCAGTCTATAACATTTTGTATTCTTTCAAAGAAATAATAAAAATAATAATCATCATCCTAGCCTTGTCTCAATAAAATGGGGCCAGTTACATGAGTTCATTTTTGCCATTTTCTTCTATTAAGAGCTAGATCCTTATCTATCTGCAGTTTCTTTTTATCATCTTCAATCGTTTTTTCTTAGCTCTTTTGGTCTTCCTTTCTATGGCTTTCCTAGAATTCTAAATATTAATCTTGAACAGTAACCTATTCACATGCAAACTCATATGATTGATTTTAAAGGTAAAAGTCACAGGTCTGTACTGATGAAAGCTGGGATGGATTCACGCATTATGACTGAGAAAAATTATTTAACATCTTAAGATTTTTTTATACATCTTTCTTCAACTTCCTGCACATAAAAACATCAACAAACTGCATATGTTTAAAATGAGGGAGGCTATAAGCTTTAGTAATTTCTTTAACCTGTCTCTAATTAGCTTCAACAATCATAATGTAAATAAAATGTGAGAAGTGATTGCTTTTTGACAATCTATTGCCATTGTAAAGTGTTCTTTGGGCTTCCTTATTATGTAAAACAGAAAACGATGGGCTTGCATAATGTAGAATAAAATACTTGATTAACTATAAAATCCTTGATTTCAACTATATAGTTGCAAATAATTATTACCATGGTTTGGCCTTTGAATGTTTCTGGCTTTATTATAGGTTTATGTTAGCCAATTTGTATGTGTTGTTTGAAGGCATGTTCATGATGTACATAGAAGTTGGTGTCAGATGATTACAATAAAAATTATCATCAAGCCACTTATCAACCCTAACAAGCCACCACAAGTTGATGGGATAAAGGCTATCATGATGATGATTTTGTCAATTCTTAGATAGAAATTTTGCTCCTGTCTTTTTTTTTAATATATATATATATTGGAATACAAACCCTAAATCTATGGTGGTTGGGTCACACAAATTGTGATATTACAGAACACAGAAAGGAAAATTGCAAATCGTTCCTCTTATAAGTGAGGTAACAATGCTGTTGCTATACCCTTGAAAAGCCTTATGATATGCAACAGTATCCTACTAGAAGGTAGCACTACAGTGCACAAAGATCTTGCAATTCTTTCCTTTTGTTAGAAAATTCGATGATTATGTTCTATCCAGATAGTATACCAAATACACCATTAAGTTAAAAAAAAAATAAAAGAATGAAGTTTTCACAAGCCTTTATTGATGGGCTTGTTCAATTGTTCCTCCAAAAGATTCCATAAGAGAACTGTAACAGGACACTGAAGAAAAAGATGTTGTATTGTCTCTAGTTCATGATGGCAAAGAATGTAGCTCTGATTTGATATAATCCCTTTTCCACATTGTACCGACCGAAATCGTCGGTGCAAGGCTGGAACGTTACGAGCATCGAAAGATCTACCAACAAGCACAATCGACCCTGCCTCCGCTTGAGGGCAAGCTGGAACAGACGAAGGAAAAGTACCTTGAATGGTCCGCACGTGGATCAAACAAGGACTTCCCCAGCGTTTGCTGCTACAACACGTTGGGTTATACGTAAACAATGCACGTGAAATGTAAACCGTAAACAAGCACGATAATGTAAATGAGCCTGTAAACGTAAGCTGAAAAAAGAAGAAAACTGCAATAAATCAGAGCAAAATGTAAACTATTTTGTATTAAGAATTGATTACAAAGTGCACCGGTCTAAACGCAGTTGTGGCTTTGACACAAGGCGGATGAAAGGCCCTGGCGTGTGTAGGAATGACTCGGCTGGGACACTTTAGGTGGAGTGTAGAGACTGTGCTCGGCGTATAGTACTTCCAACGTAGAGGGTTTTAGGATCTGGTTAGAAATTTTTGTCGCCCCTGAAAACGTAGAAAACTGGGCTATTTATAGGGGTAGGTTTACCGGGAAAATCGAGTTGGGAGACACGTGGGCGTATACGCTGGGCGTATACACTACATCAGGCCGGATTTAATTTACAAGTGTTACATTTGCTGGCATATACGCCGGGGCATATACACTGTGGGGCGGGTGTATACGTTGGGCGTATACGCTGTGGATGCTGAGCGTAGAGGATGCCAGCGTAAGCATATAACATGCCAGCGTAAGCCAAAAATGTACCCAGCGTATACACATGAAAATGCTTCATTTTAAGGTCAAAAATTGATTTTTGGCTTCCCAAGAGATACTGGGAACCTTGGGAAAGGTCCTGGGGGGTCTGGACGCTCGATTCTAGGACGTTTTGATGCATTTTTGGGGCCCGAAAGTCTGTCTACGCTGGCTGCACGCTGGCGTCTACGCCGTGCGTATGGGAATGGAAGACCAACATTCGGAGCGCAAAATTCAATTTTCAAGTACTTAAGACCTACTAGGAACCTTGGGGAAGGTCCTGGGGGGTACAGACGCACAATATTGGCACATTTTGATGCATTTTTGGGGCCCGCAAGTCTGTCTACGCTGGCTGCACGCCAGCGTCTAATCCGGTCGTATAGGAATGGAAGACCATTATTTGGAGTCGAAAATTCAATTTTCAAGTGCCTGAGACCTACTGGAAACCTTGGGGAAGGTCCTGTGGGGTCTGGACACTTGATTCTGGCATGTTTTGATGCATTTTTGAGGCCCAAAAGTCTGTCTACGCTGGCTGCACGCCGGCGTCTACGCCGGGCGTATAGGAATGGAAGACCATCATTCGGAGCCCAAAATTTGATTTTCAAGTGCCT
>MNCI01028318.1:212152-234381 GCA_015680685.1 Gnetum montanum | reverse complement strand
TTTCAGCTGTGGGTATTGTTCGTTGTTCGTTTGTCCTCTTCTGCTGCTATTTGGCAGGCTTATCTGTGTTGTTGGCAGGGTTGACTCTTAAGGGAGGGGAGGTTGAGATGTTTCCTACGGTTGGGCACTGGGTAGGTGAGGGGCCATCGCATGGTGACACCTTTATGACAAATGGTAGTTTGGGAGGTGTCGTTGTTGTTTGACTAGCTCGTTGTGGCACTTTGATAACGAAGGGTTTTCTTGCTATTGTCGTTGGTGCAACATGCCAATTTAACATCTTAGCGGACGTCTGTGGTGGCACTTTGACCACAAAGGGTGTTTTCGGTGCTCGGTATTGCGTTGGATCTTGCCAGTTTGACGTCTTAGCGGACATGTGTGGTGGTGGTACTTTGACCACGAAAGGTGTCTTCGATGCTCTAGGTGGCACCTTGATGACGATGGGAGGCCCCTTGCTCATGGAGGTGGAGGGGATTGTTGCCTTGCTGGGAGGCACACGAATCACAAAAGGCTGCCACACAGGTTTAGGCTTACTATCTATGCCAATGGAGTTTATGACATAGGGGGCATCGTCTGTGCTTGGTTGATTCAGGGTGTTGGTGTTTAGTTGGCCCCATTCTATCATTGCTTGTAGATCATCCTTTAACGCACGACAGGTGTCGGTATTGTGACCAGACTTTTGGTGGTAGTGACAGAATTGGTCTAACTTGAAATTTCGTGGAATCGGGGGCTCATTTGGTGCTACTAAGGTGGGGTGCCTTAGTAACTCGCAGTACCTATCATGTCGGCGGCGAGCATTCTCCGCTACGTGTTTGTATTGGATTTGCCCAGTTCTACGGAGTTGCTCTAGGAGTTCTGAAGGTCGTGCAGGTAGAGGTGTGTACTTAGAGCGATCCTTGCGCTGAAAGTTGGGCCTTGGGGTGGCCCTTGTTTTTGTAGGCAGGTTGGTACTAGAGTTAGTTGTTTTTGTGCTTGCGGCTACAGTTTCCATTGTTGTCTGTTCTTTGGCAACGTGTTGGTTCTTGTAAGCCACATAGGCGGGGTCATTGCTGGCTTGTGTAGCTTGTTCAATGTTCTTGATCTGTGTGAATGCTTGGCTCAACGTTTGAGCGCTTAGGTAGTACAGTTTTGACTTAATGAAGTCATTCACGGCTCCCTTCAGAATCGTAAGCAAATACTTTCCAGGGATGGGCTCATGAAGTTCGTTGAGGGCTGCACTCCATCGTTGGATGAACTTTTGCACGGGCTCAAGTGGTACTTGTCTCACCTATATCAGACTGTCTAGTGTGGCTTCAGGCTTGAGGTTGTACTTAAACCGGGTAACGAACTGATGTAACAGATCCTCCAGAGAGGATATGGAGTTACGAGGCAAGGCTCAGTACCAGTCTAAGGCTATGCTCGTTAAGGACATAGCGAACACTCGCAAGATTGCGTGGGGCCAGGCTTGAAGCAATAGAGTTTCTGATCGAAACGTGACTAAGTGAGAGTTTGGATATCCCTCCCCATTGTACTTGGTTAACTGGGGCAATGCAATTCCCTTGGGTAAAGCTAACAGTGGCACTGAAGAGCTAATTGGTTCGTCGCGATAGAAATCCAGTATTTTAACTTGTTCAGTGTTGTCAGCTCTGAGTTGCTTTATCTCATCTGCTAATGTTTGCATCATTTGTTTTGCTTCTGCCCACTCTTGAGCGGTAGGTGGATTAGTTGGTTGGGGAGGTTGTTGGGCCGTCATTTGTTGCTGTGGAGCGATGTTCAGAGTTGCGGTTGTGGGGTGTGGAACGTTGAAGTCAGTGGGTTGTTGAACAAGGGGTATGACCCCTTGCCGAGCCACAAACTATGAAGTGACACCCTGGATGTGTGGGGCCGATGTAGTGAAAGTGGCCCCATGTGTTTGCATGTGTGGTATGTACTGGGTGGAGATGGGGGTGGGTAATCTCTGTTGGGGTACTAGTGCTCTTGTGCTCATTGACATTTTGTTAGTGGCCGCCTGTCCCATGCGAGGATGGAACAATGGGTTCACGTGAGTATGGGAACTAAGGGTATGGTGTGAATCCTTAGGTTTAGATTGTGCCTCGAAGTCATCTACATCGTGTTGGTTTTGGGGCTCCTCATTGGGTCGCAGTGAGTTTTGGCTCCTTGCTAGAAGGAGCTGGGAGATGAGTTTATGCTGAGGTTCAGAAAGGGGGATGATGTCATATACAGAGGGGACGAATTCGTGACCTCCCATGTATATGTGCTCGAAGTTTGGTTTTCCCTCCTGTTCTATGGTGTCAAGAGGAAGGTTGGCTTGAATCTTGTCACAGATGTAGTTATACTGTTCTTGTGTCGGGACTATGAAGGCGCGTGAATTAGAGGTCGGGGCTGACTCCATGGTGATGTGCGATGGGGCAAGTTGTGAGCTAGCTAACAAGTGCCGAGTGTGTTTCAGGCTAAGTGTGCAGAGTGTCCGGTGTGTGAACACTGAAAATTTTTCTAAGTGTCTAGCGTGTACAATGTAAACGGGAGAAAATTTGGCTAAGTATAAAATTATGAACCGTAGTCGTACGCGGATCGCAATTTTGGGTAAGAGGAAGTCATCTCGGAATCATTATGTTGTTTGTTTTGTATGCCTTAGACAAGGTGATCCATGTTGGTGCAAATCGCAGCGAATTCGGCTTTGAAACGGGCTCGTTTTGGGTGTTTTTGTTGAAAAAACACTGTAGCGGTACTGTAGCAGTGTATACGCCCCAACACTATAGCAGCGTATACGCCCGGACACTGTAGCAAGCGTAAAAACACTGTAGCAGGCGTAAAACACTGTAGCAAGCGTAAAAGTACTGTAGCAAGCATAAAAGCACTGTAGCTAGCGTAAAAGCACTGTAGCTAGTGTAAAAGCACTGTAGCAAGCGTAGAAGCACTGTAGCTAGCGTAAAAGCACTGTAGCTAGCGTAAAAGCACTGTAGCAAGTGTAAAACACTATAGCAAGCGTAAAACACTGTAGCAGCGTAGAAGCTGGGGTTTCAGTTTTGCAGCATAGATGCTGGGGTTTCAGTTTTGCAGCATAGACGCTGTAGTCTATTAGCAGCGTAGACGCTGGGGTTTCAGTTTGGCCCTCCTTCTAGCGCCAAAAACTATATCGACCGAAATCGTCGGTGCAAGGCTGGAACGTTACGAGCACTGAAAGATCTACGGACAAGCACAGTTGACCCTGCCTCTGCTTGAGGGCAAGCTGGAACGGACGAAGTCAGAGTGCCTTGAATGGTCCGGACACGGATCAAACAAAGACTTCCCCAACGTTTGCCGCTACAACACGTTGGGTTATACGTAAACAATGCACGTTAAATGTAAACCGTAAACAAGCACGATAATGTAAATGAGCCTGTAAATGTAAACTGAAAAAAGAAGAAAACTGCAATAAATCAGAGCAAAATGTAAACTGTTTTGTATTAAGAATTGATTACAAAGTGCACCGGTCCAAACGCAGTTGTGGCTTTGACACAAGGCGGATGAAAGGCCCCGGCGTGTCTAGGAATGACTCGGCTGGAACACTGTAGGCGGAGCGTAGAGAGTATGCTCGACGTACAGGACTTCCAGCATAGAGGGTTTTAGGCTCTAGTTAGAAATTTTTGTCGCCCCTGAAAATGTAGAAAACTAGGCTATTTATAGGGGTAGGGTTACCGGGAAAATTGGGTTGGGAGACACGTGGGCATATACGCTGGGCGTATACGCTACATCAGGCTGGATTTAATTTACAAGTGTTACATTTTCTGGCGTATATGCTGGGGCATATATGCTGTGGGACGGGCATATACGTTGGGCGTATACGCTGTGGATGCTGAGCGTAGAGGATGCCAGCGTAAGCGTATAACATGCTAGCGTAAGCCAAAAATGTACCCAGCGTATACACATGAAAATGCTTCATTTTAACGTCAAAAATTGATTTTTGGGTACCCAAGAGATACTGGGAACCTTGGGGAAGGTCCTAGGGGATCTGGACGCTCGATTCTGGCACGTTTTGATGCATTTTGGGGCCCGAAAGTCTGTCTACGCTGGCTGCACGCCGGCGTCTACGCCGGGCGTATACGAATGGAAGACCATCAGTCGGAGCCCAAAATTTGATTTTCAAGTGCCTAATACCTACTAGAAACCTTGGGGAAGTTCCTGGGGGCTCCAGACGCTTGATTCTGGCATGTTTTGATGCATTTTTGGGGCCCAAAAGTCTGTCTACGCTGGCTGCATGCTAGCGTCTATGCCGGGCGTATAGGAATGGAAGACCATCATTCGGAGTCCAAAATTTGATTTTCAAGTGCCTGAGACCTATTGGGAACCTTGGGGAAGGTCCTGAGGGGTCTGGACGCTTGATTCTGGCATGTTTTGATACATTTTTGGGGCCCGAAAGTCTGTCTACGCTGGCTGCACGCCGACGTCTACACCGGGCGTATAGGAATGGAAGACCATCATTCGAAGCTGAAAATTCGATTTTCAAGTGTCTGAGACCTGCTGGGGATCCTGGGGAAGGTCCTGGGGGGTCCAGACACTCCACTTTAGCATGTTTTGATGATTTTTTGAGCCTCGAAAGTTGCTGTACGCTGGGCCTTACGCTGGGCATGTGTAGGCCAGCGTACAGGGTGCATACTTAGTGAAAACAAAGTATTTTTAGCTCAAGATTTGCCAAGTTTGATGCCAGATGTCATCGTAGTTATCTGTGGGTCCCAGGGAAGTTTTACTTACTTGCTTTAACTTTTTTTTATGCTATTTTTGAGGCTTCTAAGCTTGGTCATGCTGAGGACCAACATGACTTAGCTTAATTTCTGTCTTCAAGTGTTAGCCAAGATTTTTGTGGTGTTTCACACATAAGAAAGCTTTTGTAGATAAATGGTTTGCATAACTTTTAAACATGAATAATTTAAGTCTTGGTGTAGCTATTACATCCTTAAAGACCATAGCATCCTGTATTCGTTTATTAGGTGGTAGAATTGGATAAGAATTTTCTATTTGATAATCTTGAAGCCCTCGTTGGAGCTACACAACATCTTGAATCCGAGCATATGCTGTGAACTAATGCATTATTTTCTCTAAACATTGCTAGATTCGCAATGGGTTAAGGATAGGTGGGGCTGTGATGAAAGTATGTCTATTATAAAAATATTTTTCCCTCATTACTTGTGCCTCCTGTTTATTTTCATTGCAAAGATTCCAAACAATTTTTTCATTTCAAAGATTCCATCCAATTTCTCTTGGATGATGGAGATTCCACTACCCAAATTTCCATGGCTTGCAAATCATCTCCCTTCTTGTTATAAGACTTAAACTTAGTTATCCTATCAACCTTCTATCGTTATTGTTTTTAATGGTTGTCATTTCTATACATGTCCATATTTTTTCCTTAGTTTCTTGATGTACCTTCTTGCATCCCTTTTTTATGTACTCTCATTTTCAAGAATCTTTTGTTTCCTTTTTCAGCCAAGTTTTAAATGTCATCACTCATTTGAATACAGAGTTCATTTTCACTTTGTTCTTAATTTTATGCTTCCTCTTGGTGTAGTCAATGAGATGATGTAGACTATTATACCTATGCTTAAAAAAGAAAAATTACATCGCTTTATTAAGCAATATCACATTTTCAATTAAATGCCCACATCTTATTGTTTATCTTTGGGACTTGTTTTCCTCTTAGGAAGTGTTGTGCTATTGAACTCTGCCGATGTATGACTTTGAATTTCTTGTGGGCTTTCAACACCATTCTATTGTTTATGCATGTGACTTAACATCACAAGCAATTAGTATAAATTCTTTAGTAATTTTAAAAAAATAATTTCTTCCATGGAAATACAAGACTCCATTAGGAGAAACATTTCTTCTATAATTCGTATTAGAGTCGAGTATGGTTGATTGATGCAGTATTGCATTGTTAATTGAAAAAGATATTTTTCTTTTGGATTCCTCTATTTGTTAATAGATAATAGTAACATACCTTTGATTCTTCTAACATAAATTAGCTCAATTAATTTATTACTGGCCAGATCCTAGGGTGATAAAGCTTGTGGAAACCATGGGAGAAAAAGAATAGCCTCACCAAAAAAGAATTTTGTGCTTGAATAAGGTAGATTTAGTTGAGAAAAAGAAAGATCTGCTAACAGCTTCCAGTGAATTTGGAAAGCTTGCTGGATATGATATGTAATTCACTATCTCATGCTACAATTGTTTATTCTTGTTCATTATTCATTTGTTTGTAGCCATTTTAATGTTTATGCTTATTGATGAGACGCGATATCGCATAGGCCGCGATATTTTATCGTCCCTGCGATGTCGCATACACGATATTGCAGTGCGCTATCATATCTATAAATAAGAGGCGGCTCTTCCTTATTTTCCCATCCTAGGCTAGAATTAGGGAAACTCTAGTAGATTGATCACTCCAGAGATAGAATATTTTCCATGTGCCCACAATAGGAGTCCTAAAGTGAACGTTTCTTTATTCAAGCAACATTATACTTGAACACAAGTTTTGTATGCCAATAAAGATGAACTTCCTAGATAAACCTTGTAGTGCATGGAATAGGATTTTATTTAATGTTATTTATTGCTTTCTCTCTTAGTAATGCGGAATGTGTACGACTTGATTACGAGCATTTAAGGATGTGTACGGATAATCAAGAAAATGCTCATCGCAACACAGAATGAGTACGACTTGATTACAAGCATCTAAGGATGTGTACGGATAATCAAGGAATCGGCTGCTCATTGCACTTAGGCTAGAAACACGGACTGAGCACGACTTGATTATGAGCATCTAAGCATGTGTATGGATAATCAAGGAATCAGCTGCTCATCGCACTTAGGCTAGATTAGCCTTCTCAACCCTTTCCTCCTAGTTAAGTGCCTCAGTACAACCACTTCAAGCATGTGTGTTACACGTGGTGATCCCAGCAATGATTAGCGTTTGGTAGCCATAGTTGCATCGGTTCAGGGTGTGTACGGTAAGTGGGAATGGATGCTGACGCTAGGTAATTTAGACTTAGTTCATTAGTTAGAGTTAGTTAGTTTCTTCAACCCTTCACCTCAATAGCATAGGAGACATAAAACATAAAAGACTATAAAAATCATATACCTCAGACTTACTTAACCATACACCATGAAAACTACAGGTAAGTATGGGAAGACAATGAACGATTAACCCTAAGTGTTTCATGGGGCGTGTAGGCACTTAGTCTGCGGAGTTCGACAGGATCGCACGTGCTACGTTGGTTTCGTATGGTTGAGTGTAGGGGTACCTCGCCACTCATCATTGCCATCGTTGCCAGGGACTAAGTGTTTGTGTGCTAAATAGAACATAGGATATCACTCACATCGTTGGGAGCCTAAACGAACGTTTGGGTTAATCAAGATAAAAAATCATATCACGGTAATTAGCACATCAATAGATAATAATGTCTTCTTCTCACAAGAGCACATCACCTAGGGATAATACAAAGAACAATCGACAATCAAAAACACATAACCTGAATCAGCTGGTGCCTCAGCAATATAAGTTGACATATACTCATCCCAATGAGTATATCCCCAACTTTACTTTTATTCTCCATCAAGACAAACAGATGCATTGGAGAGATTTGCAAGGTAACATCATGTTACCTCCAAATTGATCAATCCAAAACATGCTTCTCCATGCTTTGGCACAGATTGACATGATAGAATTATATGCAGAATACGTTGTGGAAGACTTTGATTCAAGGGATTACTATCCCACAGCTTTGCAACATATGAGAGACTCAAGGCAAGAGAGCCAACATACACTATTGAATGGCAAAGAGGTCTCGCATGTCCTCAGTGAAACTAGAGATGGTGAACCACTTATAATTAGTTCGCTACCAAGAGATGTTCCCCCTCTTAATGAAAGTGAGGAGGTTGGGTATTAGAATCTATGCTCAACAATACATAACACTGGTTCTGACACCCATGAACACCAACTGTTCACAAAGGGAACAACAACAAAAGACAAGGATGGGCACTTAGATCGTCATCATGATCAGGGCCGAAGCCATAGAAGAGAAGGTAAGAAACATCGTCATGGAGATGGTTCTTCTTCTTCTTCCCCTTATTTACATCACTCATCCTCTCCTTCCACCCTGGGGCACAATCATGAAGAGCATAATGGAGAGGATAAAAGTAAGAAAAATGAGAAACCTTGATGAGAGTGTCAAGAGAGAGGACAAGGGCATGAATGAAGGGAAAGTAGGGAACAACAGAGACATCATGGGTGTCATGAAAGAGATGATCATGATGAGCCCCTACTTGGAACTCGAAGTATGCTTGACATAATGGAGGCTATTAGAATTCCCACAAGGCATTTAAAAGATAGTCGAATCAAGCATTTAGACATGAACAATATCCCACACTTTCAGGGGGGATACAATGCTGATTCGCAACATCATTTACAGGCATTCCACAATGCCTGTGTTTTGTAAAATATAGAGAATGAGTGGTAGAAACTAAGTTGTTTCCCAAGATACTCATCAAGGAAGCAGAGAGCTGGTACCAGTCCTTAGAACTAGAAACCATCAGGAGCTGGTACTCCCAAGTGTCTAACTTATGTGAGAAGATCCAAGGATGAAAACAAGGTATTCATGAACCCTTGGATGCTGCCATGGCCTGATACTACACATTGTTACATCGTTGCCCAGGCCATGGTTATGCACAGCGGGATCAAATATGCCACATTGTAGATGGGCTAAGGCATGAGACTAGAAGAACCCTTGGGACTTATGCCCAAGGGAAACTATCAAAACTTAGAGCCCATAAAGTTCATTGCTTTTTGGAACAAGTAGCAAAAGAAGAAGATGAGCTACGAAAAAGAGAGAGTGCAGATGAATACAACTGTGATCACTCTCTTCGAAAGAAGGGAGTGAGATTTTGTGATGAAGAGGATGAGTCAACAATTGAAGAGTTGGTGAATAGGAAAACCTTGCCACTCCAAAAACTAACAACAAAAGTAGCGGCTAGGGTAGAAGAAGTATGGAGCTCCTTACACAGTAAAATTGAAACTGTCTTGAAACTTGTAGAGGAGTCTAAGTAGGAACGAAGTAGTGAGNTTACACAGTAAAATTGAAACTGTCTTGAAACTTGTAGAGGAGTCTATGTAGGAACGAAGTAGTGAAAAACGTAAGACAAAGTGGAGAGATTTAGGCCCTGCACATAACAAGGGTAAGGGGAAAATTATTATCTCTGATAAGGTTGTGGAATCAGACATAGATGACAACAGTGGATGTGAGATCTGCTATTATGACCATCCTAAGGGATGTTGTCCAATCATCTCACATCTACAAGAGTCTGGGGTGTATGCACTTAACCCGAGACTCAACAAATGGCAGACACCCCGTAGGTTACCTTATCCCCAAGGTAACCCAAGGTAGTTCCACTAGCCCTTACTGTACTATCCAAGGGGAACTCCACCACAACCCATCAGAAAACATCAACAGTGGCAATACCGATAGTCATGGGGGATGCCAATGCCTAAACATCAATATCCTTGTCGGCAGCTGATACCTCCAAGTGACCCTGTGGGTTACGAAATCCCATAACGTCACTACCTGGTTCAGGAATATCACTAGACTCCCCCTCCAGGGTGGAACACCCCACATAGATACCATCCTCCAAATCCATCCGCACCACTCACGCCAGTAGGTCCACGACCAACTGCTCCAAAAATGCCAAGGGTATTTCCCACACAACTGCAACAACATAATGTCACGAGGGCTTCTAATCCTCAATTCCTAGTTGGTCCTAATAGTTTTACACTGAAACGACCTTTCTTCAGAGCCAACAATCCAACTAAGCCCTCACCCTCACAAGCGGTTGAACACCTAAACACCGTCGTACCAAATAAGGTTTCAGGAACCCCTTCAAATAAGAAATCATGCCCAATGCATACGGTTATGTTAACACATACTTTTACTGACTCGATTAAAGTTGGTCATCTTCCCAAGAAATTATCTAATCCTGGGGTCCCCCTAGTTTATCTCCAAGTCACTGAGAATGAACCCCATAAGGCTATCCTCGACTTAGGTTCCGGAGTCAACTTAATCTCACAATAATTTTATAAAACCTAGAACTTGCCTCCACTCAAGAAGAGCAATATTCACTTAGAGCTGGCTGACTAGTCCATCACTGTTCCTTTGGAACATGTTGAGGACATTGTTACCACTTTGGATGGTTGGTCATATCTAGCTGATTTCCTAGTCATCTAAATAAATAATGACAAAGGGGATTTCCCAATTATAATGGGAAGGGCATGGTTGAGGACAATTGATGCACACCTAGGAATCCGCAATCTTTCCCTAGAAATATCCAAGAAAAATGCTTTTGGAAAAATTGAGAGGAAGAGAGTTCCATGCATCGCATATAGTGACATAGGGTGTCATTGTGTGCAGAAATCCTGGATGATGCGAAGTTTAACATTGCCTGCATGCAATCAATGTGCATAGGATATTGACATACAAATGTGCCTATATGCAGCAGCCACACAACAAGAAAACACCCAGTGGATGATGGCTAACCAAGAGAGCAATTCAATGACATGCATGGAACGAACTGAGGAGACAAAGCATGCCAACAATGACGGCATAGATACGTTGGAATATGAGCATCGCCAACTTCCACCCCTTAATCTAAGATCATCAATTGGGAGAAGTTGGAAACTTCTTAGAAATTCAAACAGGCGCTCATTATTTTGGATCTCTCCCTTTCCACTCAGTCATGGGGGAGATGGCCACCTATGCTAATCATATGAGGCTCTCAGTTCTTTTAAGTTTTTGTTTTTCACATTTTTGTTTTACACGTTTTTTTTACACATTTTTGTTTTACACATTTTTTTTTACAACTTTCTTTAACTTTTTTTGTTTTTGTTTTTCAAAATCGTTATACTTTTCCATTTGTGTGTGTATGTGTGTGTGACCCACATTGTAAGTTTGTGACCCAATAGGTGTTCTTCATGATGGTATGAACTGTTTTCTTGTTGATTGCTAATATTTGATTTTTACCTTTAAGTTACAATGCTGATACTAAGGTATGTTTCTTCTGATATGGTAGGCAATGAGATCACTTTATCCATCTGCCCATCAGTTTCTATGGTCTCTCTCAGCTTGGAAATGTACAGTCCCCTTCTAATAAGAACTTTAACGAATCAGTGACTAGGCATTTCTCAAACTAAGGAAGGAATCAAATATTGAAAAGGGTGTGACTTCAAGGGAACTTGATGCTTTTGCGTTAGTTGTTCTCTTGGGTGCTTGGATGTTTTCTTCTTGAGTTTTCTTGTCGTTTTGACGTTACCCAATCATCAAGAAGCTGAGAAAATAAAAATAACAAAGTCTTTGCATGGTGTGGTTCTCACGCATAGAAACTCAAAACACAAAAAAAAAGGAAAGAGAAAGAAAAGAAAAAAAAAGTGAGAATTCAAAGCACACCCCTTTGACAAAATAATCCCTTAGGCTACAAGCACTGGTTATGGAACTAAAATTGTTCCCTCTAACTAAGGCCCTTCTCGCTTCCCATTCTCTCCTTGCTTCGTTGGAATGGTGGTGACTCTTGGGGAAGGAATTCTTGATATCCAAGTGGATGGATTGGCTGAATGCATTGATGCAAAGTCACTGGAAGTGGTTTGTTTGAGGCTGGAGTTGGAATGAGATTTTCCAAGTCACATTAATCATGAACTACACAAGGGGCTATACACCATCTTGTTCTTGGGATTCCATTCCATTCTATTTTTTCCATCCTTCTCTCCATTCTTCACCTCATTGCTAGTTGTATCATTAGTGTATATATTTTGGTTAATGCATTGTTTTCTTTTTGGTAAATTCTTGTGGTTAAGACTTTAAATTTTGTTCCAATTGACATTCCCAGAGCCTATAGACTCTTTGAATGTGGGTTTGTCAAGGCATTAAGGGCATGAGCCTACTTTAGGGAGGACCCATTGACATTCTTCTTTAGTGCACCAGTTAACTTATTTTCCCTAACATTTTTGCAATTAATTTTATTTTTTTCATTTCCATATTGACATCCACTTTATGAACGTTACCGTTGTATCTTTTTATCTATATTTCTTACTCCTTTTCTTTCTCCATTCTAATGCTACCAAAGGTTTGCAATTAGTCATGGGGGTACGGGGCCTGATTCTTTCAATTTTCTCTTAGTCCCAAATTTTTTCAACTTTTTCCTAATCCCTACACCTTTGTTAGTCATCAATATTACATCTCCAGATCTGTAATCAGCCATAACACAACCTAGCCAATAGACTTACACTGAAGCAAAGTATTAATTACTTGATGATTCATTTACCCTTGCTAATATAAGATTATGTTGTGTGTGTAGATGGCGATCATACAACAATGGATTGGAACTGGAGCAAACACTTGGAATGGAGCCGTGCTGAAAGCAGCAATGCAAGGAGCAAGACTGATAACGCGCTTACGGATGGACAACGAAAGGTGCAATCTTGGCATTGGCAGCAGCAATACTTCTTTCTATCTCTCTTTCTCTCAAGATGCCAAATGAGGCCTGATGTCAAATGTAATAAGGTGTTTACCCTTGTTATCATGAACACCAGTTTTGTTAAGTCTTGTAATGATGATCCGTTCACAATTCATCCCCATTAGTTCCATTCAGTCAATAATCCCATACCTTCCCAATATTTTGTAAGGAAATAGAGGACGCATTTTCATTCAATCATGGAGGTATGATGTGACATGATATCGCATAGGCTGCACTATCGTGTCGTCCCCTACGATGTCGCGTATGCGATATCATAGTGTGCTATCATATCTATAAATAAGATCTGGCTCTCCCTTGTTTCCCCATCCTAGGCTGGAAGTAGGAAAACTCTAGCAGATTGATCACTCTAGAGATAAAATATTTTCCATGTGCCCGCAGTAGGAGTCCTAAAGTGAACAGATCTTTATTCGAGCAACATTATACCTGAACACAAGTTGTGTACGGCAATAAAGACAAACTTCTTGGATAAACCTTGTAGTGCATGGAATAGGATTTTATTTAATGTTATTTATTTCTTTCTCTCTTAGTAATGCAGAATGAGTACGACTTGATTATGAGCATTTAAGGTTGTGTTCAGATAATCAAGGAACGAATGCGCATCGCAACGTGGAATGAGTACGACTTGATTACAAGCATCTAAGGATGTTTATGGATAATGAAGGAATCTGCTGCTCATCGCACTTAGGCTAGAAATGCAGAATGAGTACCACTTAATTACAAGCATCTAAGGATGTGTACGAATAATCAAGGAATTGGCTGCTCATCGCACTTAGGCTAGATTAGCTTTCTCAATGCTTTTATCCTAGTTAAGTGCCTCAATAAGACTACTTCGAGCACGTGCATTATGCGTGGTGATCCCAACAACGATTAGCATTTGGTAGCCATGGTTGCATCAGTTTAGGATGTGTACGGTAAGTGGGAACGGATGCTGATGCTAGGTAATTTAGACTTAGTTCATTAGTTAGAGTTAGTTAGTTTCTTCAACCCTTCACCTCAATAGCATAGGAGACATAAAACATAAAAGACTATAAAAATCATATACCTCGGACTTACTTAACCATACACCGTGAGAACTACAAGTAAGTGTAGGAAGACAATAAATGATTAACCCTAAGTGTTCCATGGGGTGTGTAGGCACTTAGTGTACGGAGTTCGACCAGATTGCACATGCTACGCTAGTTTTGTATGGTTGAGTGTAGGGGTATCTTGCCACTCATCACTTATGCAAATTTTTCATGATATCAAGAGAGACGAGATCTGGTGTGAAGGATCTTATAAATTTTTTAACGGATTAGGTAATAAATGTTGCTTAATATTTCCATGATTGGGAACACATTAATTGATCCTATTCATCTAGGATAGATGGTCGATTCATTAGATATAGATTATTTTACAAGTACTGCTTATGTAGAGAACATTTTTTTTTGTAAAACTACTGAAGGTTGAAAAAAAAATTAGAATACTCTTTTAGTTATGTTATTTTCATTTAACTTACAATGGGTCCTTTATGTAAAGTTAAGGCTGTTAGAAGGCCTTGGGATGAAGACTTGCTTACAATGGATGAGGATCATGTAAAGCATTTGTCATATGAAGTTGTACAAGAAAAAATGCTCGATTGCCTTCACTAGGGAAAACATGTGGTATTGTAAACTGCATGTCATGTGATCACAAATATGAATTTATAATCAATATTTATTAATAGTTCCCTCTATTTTAGGAAATTCCTTATGCAATGGATCATCAAATAATTGAATTGAAGTATATGGAAGATGGCTCTTTGCAAATCGAGCATCACTTCATTGTGAACAAAGTTGGTCACTGGAAAATCATTGTTGGGAAGAACAGATCTAAGATAAGGTGAAGATCTCTTCAAAGAAAATCTTTAACATTATCTTTGTATTGACTTAAATGAAAAAAGTCACTACACAGTGTTTGACACTTTAGGCTAATGATATCCTGAATCAAAGTTTGGTAGTTATATAGACCTGAATCAATCCAACAGTGTAATTTTATTTTTTTTATGAGGCCTGAGTTACATTATTACTGAAATTGAAATGGAATTTTTACTTACTTTTATTAAGATCCTCTTGGATCTATTAGACAGAGTAGTTTCAGAGTAGCTTTTATGGATTTTTTTTCTTTAACATTCATAACTTAGTAGTGGCCACTGGAATCAAACTTGTGACCTGGAGTTACCAATCTAAGACTTTTACCACTATGGTAATAGTATTAGAAGAAGTACGATCCTAGTATTGCCAAAAAAATAAAAAATAAAAATAAAAATAAGGAGAAAAATATCAAAAATACATTTATGATCTCCATTCTTCAAGTTGATAAGGATTTGTCCTTTTCCCATCACTAGTATAGTGTTGTCATCAGCAAATTTGACTTTGGTGTGAAAGGACTCATCAAAAATAGCAAATAACTCCTTTTCTCCACACATATGATTGATACACCCAATGTCAAGAAACCATGTATGGTAGTTTGGTGTTTCACTCATTGCAGTGACCATCAAGAGAGTATGGTCACCATCATCATCTTCTTCTTATACATAGCGAGCCCTATGAGTATTATCTTTGTATCTACACTCATTTGAATAATGGCCACACCTATGACAAGAGTAACATACACCATTAGATTTGTCATACCTTTCCTCTACCATGTCCATAGCCATGACCTCTTGAAATTTGTTGATGACTAGAATCTGATTTTTCTTGGTCATTGCTTCCAACTCCATGATTGTTGTTATGACCACGATGACTTCTTTTGTAGAAGCCCCCACGTCCTCATCCTCTACCACAAGAACCACCATGCTTTTGGCTTTTTTCACCACCTTGATCACCTTTGATGGAGACTTGGCCTCTAATAGCTTGCTCAATTAGCTTCTCAACTTTCTTCTTGTTCATTCATTGCTCATGGGCTTGTAGGATGCTAGATAATTCCTCAACAGTCATTGAAAAAAAATCATGTGCTTCTTCTATCACCACCATGATATGCTCAAATATGGAAGTAAGTGACCATAAAATCTTCTCCACTTTGGCATGATCTTTGTACTCCTCTCCATATGTTTTCATTTGATTTTTCAAAGCAAGAACACAACTAATATAAGTAGCAATAGTCTCAAAAGACTCCATTTTTAAGAGCTCATATTGATGTCTCAAGGTTTGGAGTCTTATCTTCTTAACTTTGTTTGCACCCTTGTATGATGTCATCAAGGTATCCTAGGCTTGCTTGAATGTGGTTGCTCCTGCAATCTTCTCAAAAACTTGATCATTCACCCCTTGATGAATGAAATATAATGCCTTCTTATCTTTCTTTTTGTAGTCACAGTGGGAATTCTTCTATGCATTGGTTGCATTTTCTGCAAGATCAGCAACACTATTTTTCACAACATCGAGTAGCTCATGAAAATAAAAAAGCACCCTCATTTGGATACTCCACCGATTGTAATTTTTCCAATCCAAGACAAGAACTGAAATTTGAATAAATCTATTCATTGGAACTTCTAGCTTTGATACCATTGATAAAGAATTAACAAGTGACAAAATAGCAGGAGCAAGAACAAGTTGAGATATGAGGAGTAACAAAAATATTTTATTTAGATGCGGTGCATCAAGCTACTATCAAATGGCCTATTTATAATAGGCTAAATCCACCTAACTCCTATTCTTTTGCTAATCGAACCTAGAGGTTAGAATTACATGATGATATCCCATTAAAATAACTAACAAACTTGACCAAGACTTACACTGGTTCTTGCAACAGAATTAGGATTAACAACTAACATATTTTACATTGGAATTCAAGAACCATGATACAAGAGATTTAATCCAAGGTTCCATACTATTGCAAGAATGAATAAACACCCATCAGTATGGTGAGAAGAAGAGAAATATCAACCAACATTAAATAAAAGCATAACTACAGTACAAAGACAAGTGTAACAAATGCCTATATAGGTAATGTTTGACATTTCAAATGTGAAATGTTTAAGAAAAATCACATGACACAACATATTACAATCCCAAATACAACAACCCATGCCATTGTTTCACTTCAAATGGCACAAAACCAAAGTCCTACGATATCCACTAATTACATAACTTGATAAAAATTTACAACACATAGAATAGTGTATGCCATAGCAAACATGAATATCTCTATTAAGTTTTGACCATTCCATATCATCTTATGCAACTAAAGATGTAGGGAAAACATTAATTGAACAACCCAAGAAGTAAACTTGTACTTGTAATTTTCCTATACCTTCCTTTTTTTGAGATGCATGTTCTTTAATGCTACCATGACATAGAAGTGTTTGTTGAACTTTTGTATGCCTATTATTACAAGTTCATCTATCAATCCATTTTCTCCTTGCCTATGTATCCAGCCAATGAAGAACCATGGTTTCCATTTTATCATTTTAAAAAATATGCAAAAAAGGAGAAAAAATGAAAACTATTTCTTCTTTTTTGGAGGTGAATGGGAGCCAGGCACTTCCACTAATTGCAAATGGTAATTATGTGTTTGCCTACTATATATGTCTTGAAACTCAAATAATCATGTTTCTCTATTTTATTATGGAAATTTTTTTTAAAAGCATTGTTGAAGATATATAATATACTTTTCTTGTTATTTTTATTTTTATTTTTTATTTTTTTGATGTCTTCTATGTGCCAGGTATGAAGATTAATTTACTTAGTGTGGGTTAGGTGGTAGAAAAGGAGTATGCCATGAACCTTCATGACAATCAACTCTCCATTTTTGACAACAAAGGTACACTCATTCTCAAGGCCCCTTTCATGAAGAATCATATGTTTCAAGTTGATATTTCTAGTGGTGTTTATAATTGTCTTATGCCATTACAAATGATGAGCCTTGGTTGTGGCACCTTTTCTTTGGACATTTAAACTTTCGGAGTTTAAAATTGCTTGCTAAAGGAAATATGGGGAAAGGTTTGCCTAGTATTCATCATCAAAAACAATTGTGTGAAGCTTGCATTCTTGGAAAGCATCACAAAATGTCATTTCTAGTAGAATAGCAGTGTGAAACACACCCATTGGAGCTCATCCATTCTGATGTGTGTGGCCTAATGAACACCTTGTCAAATGGAAATAATAGGTATTTCCTAACCTTTAGTGATGATTTTACTTGAAAAGTTTGGGTCTATATTTTGCAAAGGAATTCTGAAGTTTTTGATTGCTTTAAGAAGTTCAAGGTTCATGTTGAAAGGCAAAGTGGCTATCTTGTTAAAGTTTTGTGAATTGATGATGGAGGTGAATACACTTCCAATGAATTTAATGAATATTGTGAAGAACAGATAATAAAGCATCAAGTCACCTTTTCCTACACCCCATAGCACAATGGAGTAGTTGAAAGGAAGAACAAAACTATAATGGACATGGAGAGGAGAATGCTAAAGGTGAAAGGAATGCCCAATTCATTTTGGGGTGAAGTTATTTCATGTTTTGTTTACTTGTTAAAGAGGTCTCCAACAAGGAGTATGCAAAATATCACCCCTGTAGAAGCATGGAGTGATTTCAAGTTGAGCGTGAAACATCTTAGAGTGTTTAGTGCTATTACTTATGCTCACACTCTAGCAAACACAAGAACAAAGCTAGATGATCTAGTAGCGAAGATTATCTTTTTTGGGTACTGTAACGACAGGAAACGTCGGCAGCTGGAAAATACCGAACAAATTCCGTGTACACAGTTTTAACCACGGATCCGTGTGAGGGCTATGCTGGAAAAAGAAATCCATGGCACCCTGAATGGTCTTGTCGATCAGATAGGGACATACTAATCAGTAAACCGATGAATATCTTGTGAAACGATCTGATTCGAGGAATTGTAAAAATGAGGGGAAAATGATGTAGATGAATTGCAACGATGATAACGTTAAACACGATAAGAGGAGGTTGACATAAGAGAAACACATAGTTTCAGGATGTACGCTTTGACTTGAAAAATGTATATTTTTTATATCTCGTTACACTGGAGAGACCTTGATTACTTGATGCGAAGCAATGCACAAAACAACAAGAAAACTGTCCAGACAGAAGTTTGATCTACCTCGTGGGCTAAAGCCGGGATGCAAGGAAGGTCAAGCTCTGACATCTATCGATCAACTGTTTCTGACCAATAGAGTCTTCCCCAGTAGAACGATTACTCCTGTCGTCGGTGCTCAAAGCGAACTGTGCTCTGTTTCTGTCGTAAGGTGATGCTGTCAACAATTGCCAAAGCGCTGCTCTCTGTATCTCTGCTCAAAAGTGATAAGTGCTCCAGTGCTCAGAAAAATGCCTTTTCTTCTTTGATTTGCCAACCCCTGTATCTTTGTCAACTGGGGTATTTATAGGCTGCGACGCTTTGTGGAAAAGGCACAACCCTGATGACGTGTGTCCCAAGTGTTTCGGGTACTGTTGGTTTGACCATTTTTCTATCAGATTTCATGACTACGCACAATACGCTTATCTACATATTGTGCGTGCAAAGAATAGATGCTCATCGAGCATGTCTCAACTATCTTTGAGTTATGTTACACTCATTCATGCTGCATTGCGTGTACGAGCGTAACATAACATGGAAACAATGGATTCAAGCTGTTTTATGCTTGCTTACGCAGCCACGCGTAATGATGCGTAAACGATGTCTAGCTTGGCGACACAATACGCTTGTGATACGCTACATTGCGTGATGAGCGTATGATGAGCAATCACACTTTCTTAGACTTTTTTGGAGCTCATTACGCTACCGTGCATAACAGAGCGTAAACCTGGCCTTGAACAAAAGACTTAGCAAAATACACAAGAAGTCGCATATTACGCAGCTCAAGCTTCTTCCTATGCCGAAGTAACTATCCTTCTGATGCCGAACTATGTTTAAACAGAATCACGCTAAGAGCCATTACACTACATCGCATGATATAGCATAAATAGAAAAAGCATAGAAAGATTAGGAATCTGCACAAGAAGTTGAGGACTTGATGCTACGTGCCTCTTAGTGTTGCTCTGTCTTACTCTCCCTTCTAGAATTCTGACATGCGCCCTTGCCTGGATTGCGAATCTTTGCCTCAGGCCGACTCGTAATTTTCACGGTGTTTTAATGGCCCCTCTTTGTTGACGGTTGGAGGGCTTGCCCAAAAGACGTCGACAAAGAATATGAAACACTGGATTGGTAGAAGTAAGAACAACGTCCATCCATGGCTACTCAAGCATTGCCCTGTCAGCATGGAAGAGCAAAGCTGGAGGGAGTGGGAGATAGAATGACATAGTAGAAAATAGGTTCAGAGAAGATGCAAAAGGAGTAGGGATGGTAGGAGTATGGAATACACTTACTGAACGCACAGAAACGTATGCACATTTATGTTGACAGGAATGCTTTCAGATGAGCATAGCGCATCAGCCTGAGATCTCTCTATCATCGATTATAGTAGGAATACTTGCAAAAGGAGTACGGCGCATCACTTTTGCGATATTTCTGCTAGTGCGAGTACGGAAAATGAATGCTTGCATATGTAGCTGTTGCGTGCAGGGAGCAGGTGGTGGGGATGAAAGGAAATAAGAGCTAAGGGTAGAATTATGAGAGGTGTAGGCATGCAGATCTAAGTGGTCGGGCAAACTTGAGCAGCCATCTCAAGACACTATTGTTCTTCACCGCTCAGATGGATGCACCTTTAAATGACATCCTCGAAGCAAGTAACCTACAGCCACAGAAGAAAACAGAGAACACCATTGCTCATGCGAACAAGAGGCGAGGTTTTCGAAACGAGCATTGTTTGATGCGAGATAGAGCGATTGGGCCATGGAGAAGGAGCTGGAGCATGAAGGCGGAGCTGCCAATCCTGACGATTGGCCCAGCATATCTTCGCCAAAAGGCATTAGACACAGTGTAGCTATCTGGTTGTACAGGAAACCAGCTAGATGAATTTGCGAAGCCGGCGTCCGATAGCGATGATCAGCGTAGGTTGTCGAGGTTATTGTCGACGAGGATTTTGTCGAGGCTCCGGCTGGCGAGACTAAACTCTCAGAGGTACCACCGTTGCAGTGGGCGTAGCGGTGGCATCTCCGAGGGATCAGTAAGATGCCTCTCAGCTCATCCGAGGAATCAGTAGGATGCCGGTGGGGTGGCGACGCTGGGACTGTCCCAGTATCCCACCTTGTTGGTTGTGCAACTGTATAGAGATGATCACGCTTGCTTGATTTACATGGAAGCAGTCTGTAAGTCCCAGTCTTAAGTCCTGGTAGACTGCCATTACTGGTTTTAAGTCTCAGTAGACCATTGTCCCAGTTTAAAGTCCGGGCAGACCACGAAATGCTAGTTTTACATCGTAGCGGATGATGGTGTGTCTAATTTATGGTCTCAGTAGACCGGGCTGTGGATGTCAGTTTCGTGTCAGGACCCAAGGACAGATCTGTGCTGGTTTTATATCTCAGCAGATGGCTACTTACCTTTGCTAGTTTAGCGTTGTGGCGGACGCGTGCAAAAGATGCCATTTTTTTGTCTTGGCGGACCTGTACAGCACTGCCAGTTTTACGTCATAGCGGACGGTTACAACTTTCCAGTTTAGCGTCATAGTAGACGAATATTTTCAGTTTAGCATCATGGCAGACGCATGCAAGGAATGCCAGTTTTACGTCGTAGCGGATGGTGGTTGCCAGTTTAGCGTCGTAGTGGACGGTCAGTGCCAGTTTAACGTCACAGCAGACGAATATTGTCATACCTACTGTTGACACCGTAGATGCTGCTAAATGTAATACCGCTTCAAATACACATGATTTATAGGATTTGGTAATTCATTGCTATTGACGTCTGCTAACTTGAATGCGCCATTGCTATACACATCGACCACCAAGAAAGGGCCTTCCCAGTTTGCAGAGAACTTGCCTACTAGTTCACGCACAGCCTTAAGAACGAGGTCTCCTTTCTTGATTGGGCATTGCTGAAGGTTGTGACGATTCTTCTGTCTCTGTTTGTCCTGATACCTTTTAATTTTGTCAAGAGCCTGTATCCGCTTCTCTTCTACTGAATCCAGATCCGCGATCCGAGACTCAGTGTGTTGAGCCTCATTTATAACTGTGGAGAGGACCATTCTCAGAGAAGGAATTTCCAACTCGAGAGGCAGCACTGCTTCAAACCTGTAAATTAGGCTATAGGGCGTACTACCCGTAGCCATCCTACACGTAGTACGATACGCCCATAGCACATAGAGGATCTGTTCATGCCACCGCCTTTTGTTGCCGTTGAGCATTTTCTTGAGCAGATTGATGATCACTTTGTTCATTGCTTCAGCTTGACCATTCGCTTGCAGGTAATAGGGGGAGGAAAAAGATTTTCTAATGCCCAGGTTATCACAGAAGGATTTAGTTTCCGTGCTACTAAACTGTGGCCCATTGCCGGTCGCGATAGTCATCGGGAGACCAAATCTGGTTACTATATTGTCTAGGATAAAATGGCAAATCTGCTAAGATGTGATCTTCCGCAAGGGAGCAGCCTCTACCCACTTTGTAAAATACTCAGTAGTGGTAATAATGAAGCTATGACCAGCGGAAGACTTCGGCGTGATGGGGCCTATAATGTCTAGCCCCCATCATTGAAATGGCCATGTTATCTACGTCGTGTGTAATTCTGTAGGTGACACGTGTATGAGGTTCGCGCGATGCTGACAAGTGTCACAAGTTTTAACCTTTGTCAGGCAATCCTTTTCCATG
>MNCI01028318.1:182551-204349 GCA_015680685.1 Gnetum montanum | reverse complement strand
TGTTTTGCTTCTGCCCACTCTTGAGCGGTAGGCAGATTAGTTGGTTGGGGAGGTTGTTGGGTTGTCATTTGTTGCTATGGAGCGATGTTCAGAGTTGCGGTTGTGGGGTGTGGCACGTTGAAGTAAGTGGGTGGTTGAACAAGGGGTATGGCCCCTTGCCTAGCCATAAACTGTGAAGTGGCACCCTGGATGTGCGGGGCCGATGTAGTAAAAGTGGCCCCATGCATCTGCACATGTGGTATCTACTGGGTGGAGATGGGGGTGGGCAATCTCTGTTGGGATACTGGTGCTTGTATGCTCGTTAACACTTGGTGAGTGGCCGCCTGTCCCATGCGACGATGGAACGATGGGTTCACGTGAGTATGGGGACTGAGGGTGTGGTGTGAATCCTCAGGTTCGGATTCTGCCTTGAAGTCATCTACATCATGTTGGTTTTGGGGCTCCTCATTGGGTCGCCGTGAGTTTTGGCCCCTTTCCATAAGGAGTTGGGAGATAATTCTATGCTGATGCTCAGAAAGGGGGATGACGTCATATACAGAGGGGACGAATTTGTGATCTCTCATGTATATGTGCTCCAAGTTTCGTTTTCCCTCCTGTTCTATGGTGTCAAGAGGAAGGTTGGCTTGAATCTTCACACAGATGTCGTTATACTGTTCTTGTGTGGGGATTATGAGGGCACGTGCGTTGGAGTTTTGGGATGATTCCATGGTAATGTGTGATGGGACAACTTATGAGCTAGCTAACAAGTGCCGAGTGTGTTTCGAGCTAAGTGTGCAGAGTGTCCGGTGTGTGAACACTGAAAATTCTTCTAAGTGTCTAGTGTGTACAATGTAAATGGGAGAAAATTTGGCTAAGTATGAAATTATGACAAGGTATGCCTTAGACAAGGCGATTCATGTTGGTGGCTGTTAGTACTTAGACTGGTTTGAAGTAGGTGCGAATCGCAGCGAATTCGGCTTTGAAACGGGCTCGTTTTATGTGTTTTTGTTGAAAAAACACTGTAGCGGCACTGTAGCAGTACTGTAGCAGCGTGAACACTGTAGCAGCGTAAAAACACTGTAGCTTACGATTACGCTGACACTGTAGCTTACGCTTATGCTGAGACACTGTAGCTTACGCTTACGCTGAGACACTATAGCTTACGCTTACACTGACACTGTAGCTTACGCTGGGACACTATAGCAGCGTAAAACACTGTAGCAGCGTAGACGCTGGGGTTTCAGTTTGGCAGCGTAGATGCTGTAGTCTGTTAGCAGTGTAGACGCTGGGGTTTAGTTTGGCAGCGTAGACGCTGTAGTCTGTTAGCAGCGTAGACGTTGGGGTTTAGTTTGGCCCTCCTTCTAGCGCCAAAAACTGTACTGACCGAAATCATCGGTGCAAGGTTGGAACGTTACGAGCACTGAAAGATCTACGGAAAAGCACAGTCGACCCTGCCTCAGCTTGAGGGCAAGCTGGAATGGACGAAGGCAGAGTGCCTTGGATGGTCCGCACGCGGATCAAACAAGGACTTCCCCAACGTTTGCCGCTACAACACGTTGGGTTATACGTAAACAATGCACGTTAAATGTAAACTGTAAACAAGCACGATAACGTAAATGAGCCTATAAACGTAAACTGAAAAATGAAGAAAACTGCAATAAATCTGGGCAAGATGTAAACTGTTTTGTATTGAGAATTGATTACGAAGTGCACCGGTCCAAACGCAGTTGTGGCTTTGACACAAGGTGGACGAAAGGCCCCGGCTCTGGTTTGCAACGTAATTGCTCTGGCTCTGCTCTGTTAGAAATTTTATCCCCCCTTGAATTTACAGAAAACTGGGCTATTTATAGGGGTAGGGTTACCGGGAAAATCGGGCTGGAAGACACGTGGGCGTATATGCTGGGCGTATACGCTACATCAGGCCAACGTATACGCTAGACTTGCTGGGCATGTGAGCTTGGGTGGATGCTGGCGTACACGCTGATGAATGCTGGCGTATACGCTGGGCGTATACGCTGGAACACTGTAGCATTTACGCCGGAGCACTGTAGCATTTACGCTGGAGCACTGTAGCAGTTACGCTGGAGCACTGTAGTAGTTACGCTGGAGCACTGTAGCATTTACGTTGAAGCACTGTAGCATTTACGCTGGAGCACTGTAGCAGTTACGCTGGAGCACTGTAGTAGTTACGCTGAAGCACTGTAGCATTTACGTTGGGGCGTACGTGCTGGGCGTATAGAAATGGAAGATCATCATTTGGAGCCCAAAATTTGATTTTCAAGTGTCCAAGAGCTGCTAAGAACCTTGTGGAAGGTTCTGGGGGGTCTGGACACTCAATTCTGGCATGTTTTGAGGAGTTTTTGAGCCCCAAAAGTTGCTATACGCTGGGCCTTACGCTGGGCATGTGTAGACCAGTGTACTAGATGCATACTTA
The DNA here is from genome assembly GCA_015680685.1 of Gnetum montanum. Taxonomy (NCBI): domain Eukaryota; kingdom Viridiplantae; phylum Streptophyta; class Gnetopsida; order Gnetales; family Gnetaceae; genus Gnetum; species Gnetum montanum. The sequence continues at coordinate 201,936 of MNCI01028318.1, read as the reverse complement.
GTGAAAACCATGTATTTTGAGCTTGAAATTTGCCAAGTGTGATGCCAGATATCATCGTAGTCTTCTGTGGGTCCCAGGGAACTTTTACTTGCTTGCTTTGACTTCGTTTGATGCTCTTTTGAGGCTTTCAAGCTTGGTCATGCTAAGGACCAACATGACTTAGCTTAATTTCTATCTTCAAGTGTTAGCCAAAATTTTTTGTGGTGTTTCAAGAAGGAAGAGCAGAAGATTAGAGCGTGTGATTTTGCGAAGATTTGCAAGTGTTAAACTGTGAAAAAATTCTGAAGCTATTGCAATGGCAGCAAAGATCAAGAGGAAGAACGCAAAACTGGCCAAAATCGATGAAGTGCAAGAAAATCTGGGTCGCGTTTCGCAGGTGCTGGTCGATGTTTGTGACCCAACGCCTTTGAACCGGTAGGTCATTCCTTACATGCTTATGTTTATTTCAATGTCTACTTTCCGTGGTATCTTTTGCGTGAATGTGGATTTCAAATTGTGGACCTCGGGTTAATGCGAGGGTTTGATGGGGTTACGTCTACCGCTGTTGTCAGGGACGAACCTTGCGTTATTGCAAGGGTTTGGGCGATTTCGGCCAAGATAACTAGGTGTAGTTTATAAGTTTTCTGTATTAGTCATGCAAATGTAAATGTAGGTATTAATGTATTTATTGGGTTTTCTGTACAGCATTGCGCTAAAGCCCATTCTGATTGTGTTGGACATTGTCGGGGTTTTGTGTTATGTAAACCCCATCGTCGCCAATGTCCGTCCCCCGCACACGCGGTTGCAAGGGAAGGCCATATGGTTTTGACGGGGTGCACTAGAGTTTCTACAGTTCTTGCTGCGCAACTACAACATCATTGTGTGGTCTGATTTATCTGGCGACATCGTCGGTGCCCTTTTAGGGCACCTGCTGGCGTGTTCTGCGCAAGGGATTCTGGCCTTTTTGACAGACAGGGCCATTGATACGGGTCATCCCGAGGATCGAGAACTTAGCGCCCGGGGCTTAAGGAGCTTAAACTGGATTTGGGAAATGGCTCGATTCAGTTTTTATCATGCATATAACACGTTGTTCGTGGCTCGCCATGTCTCAACCTATTTTCATAACCCACAAGGCATGGTGTACTACGCAGGCGGGTAAGCGAATTTTATTAACTGTCTATTTTTTTGTTGTTGTTCTATGTCTGTTATCGATGTGAAATATAAGAGAAGCCCATGTGAAAAATGTAAAATAATCCTATGTTGTATGGTACAGGTTTTTTATCCATGACAACAGGTTAGTCGGAAATGGAGATGCGTTGTCATGGGCTGAAACGGCAATAATGGCATTTACTTCAACTAGCAACGTGCGTGCTGGTGTTATAGGGTAGATTGGCTTCGACATGCGTGAGTACCCCACCCGCTATGCTGGGGCTTTTGAGAATTTTCAGAGACTCGGGTGGCTACACGATGACTAGACCTTAGATCCGCCCCTTACCGTCGAGGATGTGTAGAGGAACCTTCTGCTATTTCCCCTGCCATTTGGACCTGGTGAGGCTGTTATATTGCGTAATATAGTTGTGAATTGTGGGCATTGCGTAATAGTGTTTTGGTTTGATTTGTGTTTCATGTTGTTCAGTTAGGAAATCCTGGGAGATTACCCTTACAATTTCCTGCCGCGAGGTGAGCACCGTCCTCTTCTGCTACGGTGACATCAAGGACGCACAGCGCTGGCTCGGCCACTCGGCGGCCACGATCGCGGTGACCACCAAGATCCGAGCAGCAGGGCTAATGCATCTGTTTTTAGCTACAACTCTTGATGTCCCCACCAGTGAAATGCTAACCCTGGTTAACTCCTTCAATGAAAAGGCAGAGCATTTTTGCACACGCATACATAACGTACGCGTAAGCTTTAACATTGATGCTCATCTTTTCGTGGACCTATTTGGTGTCCCCTCGGACGGCCTTCCCATAAGTGAGAAGGCGAAGAGGAGCATTGCCTTCCAGGATTGGCTGAAGGAGTGGGTAAGGGTCCTGAAGGAGACTAAAGGGTTTCCTTGCGAAAGATTCCAGATGGGCATTGCCAAGACACTTTATCCCCTTCTTCGGGCCCATACTTTCCCCAAAACTCTCTCATAGGGGAAGTTCCTTTCTGTAGAACAAACCCGTATTATGCGAGAGGTTCTGGAGGAGGGGACCCAGTTCAATTGGGCAAGCTATTTTGCTAAGGGACTGCGTAATGAGATGATCAAGCTTCGTAAGAAGCTTGAGTCCCATTTAAACGTGCATTATGCCTTCTTCATAGCTTGCCTCTGGCAGTTTTCTGAGTTTCTGGTCATCCAAAGGAATGGGGTCTGGGTGCAGCAAGACCAAGACCAGCTGTCCAGACCTTGGATTGCCCACATCCTCAGCACTACCCATGGGAAGGATCCGCCGGAAGGGATCGGGGAGTCGCTGTCTATAACGACCAAGGGTTTGGCAGCACCCCAAGTGCGGGGCCTCAAAAGCATAGGCGGGATAATGCCTACTTACATCGGTGATTCCTCGTGATGGAAACGCCTGGCAGAAGAAATTATAGAACCTGCAGCTCGGTGTAAAAGGCTCCGTATAGCCGAGGCCCCTGGGAGTGACGTAGGCCAAACTGTGGCAGTCAAAGTTTAGCAGAGTAAGCCTCCGCCTGGTAAGTATGAAGGAATTGTATTACGCAATGTTTGTTTAGATGTTTTGGCATGATATACTAAGGTGCTGTGATATGGCCAGTAAAAATTACAGAGCAGCTGACCTCTGAAATAGGGGCAGTAATACTAAGTCGTGGGGAGGGGGCCTCGATTTTGGAAGAAGAGGCCCTAGCTGTTAGCGTAAACCGTGCACAGGCTCTGGTGTGTGAGGAGGCCCCAGTTGCTAGCGGGAGCCATGCACAAGACTGGGTACATGAGGAGGTCCTAGCCACTGGAACTAGGGACGCACAGACTCAAGTGCGTGAAGAGGGAAAGGAGGTGGAAGATGTTGACGAAGTTTCCACTGTCACCGGTAGAGGTAATGAGTGTGTTAGCGAGTTTGCAGGATTTTATTAATAGATGAATTTTCTAACTGGATTACACTACAGAAGAAGAGGATGTGTCCACGTCTTTCACTGTGAGTAGAGCGTGGAGGGACTTCCCTGATAAATTTACCTTCATGGAAGGCATTGTCAGTGACATGATCGAGCGCCTGGAGCACGTCGAACCTGGAGCTGGTACGTTATGGTCGTAATAAGTTTGTGATATCATATAGTGGTAATATGTCATCAAGGTTTGATGGTTGTTTTTGTTAGGATCTTGCCTCCGATGGGACCCCATGGAGCCCATTGATCTGGACATAGTGGAGCCACCATCGAATGAAGCAGCCGTGCTACGTCACATTTATGAGGAACTACGTAAATGTGCATTACGCTCGACACGCTGCTTATGGGAAAGTAGGGACGTAAATGAAAATCTATGGGAAAGGTTGCAGAGGTCAGAACAGAGGGTTGAGTCTCTGACGAAAGAAGTCAGAGACTTAAAATCACGGTGCGACTTCCTACAGGTGCGGGCGACAGTGGACGAAGACTGGTGTACCGCTATTATCGACTACTCCCGATACTGGACCGCCATCAAGAACAGCGTACAGACCAGTCGAGCTTTGGTCGAACAGCGGATGTAGATAGAACTCCTAGCCCAGAAAAGCTAGGACTGGAGGGATTATTGTGCAAGCCTGTAAGAGTGGGGACAAAAGGAGAAGGACCATAAGCATTTGTACAAGCGGGAGAGCATTTCTTATCGGAAACTCTATCGTGATTTTTCTGTCAGGTCCCAGTCCTTGGAAGTCTTCCTGAACATCATCGAGGCTTCTGAAGCCTTCAAGAAGTTTGAGGAGCAGGTGACTATAAGTGCATCACCGGAAAGGACAATGACTCTCCCTGGGGGTCAGGCTACAATCCCTACTTTCTTCTCGGACCCACCCCGCTAGAGCAGCGTGGAGAAAGGGAAAGTGAAGGCCGGAGCTGCCTTGGGAGAGAATGTATGGCCAGATCTAACGGAGGAAGAGATTATGAAGCGCCTGTGGGCTGGCCTAGACAAGCTTCCCTTTACTGCGGAAGCAGGGCTGTCGCACGTAAGTTTATGCATGACTTGTTTACATTTCTAATTATGGTGTTAAGTCTTGTGTAGATAATGTGCTTACTGTATTTAGGTACCAACTGAGGATAGGGAAGGCGAACAAGCTGAGGAGTTAGCAGAGGAAGTAGCAGAAGCAGAAGAAGAAGCAGTGGAAGAGGAGGAGCGCAACGATGAAGAGCGTCTCCCCGTGGACCTGGCACCGGAACAAGGACCTCATGAAGAAGAAGTTCTTCGTGAAAGACTGATTCTCAGAGATGACGGCCCACTGGAGGATGATCCACTAGGGCTGGATCCAAATTTAAGAGATACTGGTGACAACGGTAGTAGAGGAAATGTGTAATTGTGGTTTACGCATAGGTTTATTGCTGGTGAAGTGAAGTATTGTTTTACGAATGACTGAAAAGACGTGTTATAAAACCTGGTGGATGTGTTAAATGTCAGTTACTTTGTCCTTTTTAACTCTTATGTTTTTCTTTATAGAGCGTGAGCATAATTGTTAAGAACTTCACCTAAGTTATAATGATAGAATGTAATCGCTAGTTTAAGGCCATTGCGGGCCGTCATATGGTTCTGCGTAACCTAGGGACTAATTTAAGGCCATCGCGGGCCAGATGTGTAATGTAGAGAAAGCATAAATGATGATAATACATAATTCTGTGTCGCTAGTTTAAGGCCGTTGCGGGCCATAGTGTAATACAGCAAGCGTAAATGATACTGGTACAGTATTTTGCGTAATTATGCTAAAGTGATCAGGAAACGTGAATATCATGTGTACGAAAAAGACAACAGTGTGAAGATCAATGACAAACGTAAGAACCGAAAACGAAAGTAATGTGAAAATGCATGAAATAAAACTGCTAAGTAATAACCATTATAACTCACTAAGAGATGATCATGTACGCAAGGACCATCGTTCAACCATTGATACACAATTGTCTCTTGATGGCATTTATGTTGAGCGTCGCGTAAGGGTGAGGAGAGTTATGGTTTGACTCCTCTACACTGCCATACGGAAATGGCAGGTCAGCCCAAGCTAGACCATCATCATTGTTGTCAGCTTGTTGAGGGGTTTGGAGACAGGTTTTATCATCAGTCGTTTCTATCTCTGAACCCCGTTCTTCTTCAATTTCATTGACGTTCCTAGGGGTGATTTGGTCACCGCGTATCACAACTTCCCCTCCGGCATAGGGAAGGTGTATCTCTTGGTATATTGATGACGAAACCGCCCTCAGCTGAGCTAACCACGACCTCCCCAAGATTAGGTTGAACCCTGGGATCTCCTCGATGACTAAGAAAGTGGCCTCTGTTGGGAATTGATCCCCCGCCATAAACTCAATACGCACCGTCCCCATAACTTGAACCCGTGCCCTGTTGAACGATTTTATGCAGGCCATCGTCGTGGGCGTGATCTGGTCGACCAGACCCAACCTATCCACGATGGAATAGAAAATGATGTTGGTAGCTGTGCCATCGTCCACGTGTACTCTCCGGATCCGGTATTGACCGACTCAGATAGTGATAAACATAGATTCAGTTGTCACCTGACCTTTCTTAGGATCGTCTTTGATAGACCCGTCGTGGAAGGTCAGCGAGGAAGGTGTAGGTTGCTTAGCTTCAAAAGGAAACATGACAGCATGTATCGCTTCCTCCTTCGCTGGTGAGCTTTCATCCACTGATATGGATGTCAGCATGCGAACCATAGCCTCACAGTGTTCTCGAGATGTCATAAGCAGGTCGTAAAGGCTCAGCGTTGTGTTCTTTTGTTTGAGAGCCTGTTTAACTTGCGTAAATGCGTCGAGGAGGTCCTTCTCCCAGCTAGGTTGTTTTTCCCCCTTGTCTTCTTCCATTTGATCCAAGAGACGAATCTCTCGAGGTGGAATGGTGTTAGTCAAATGGTTGCTCTTTTTCTTGCCCAGAGAAGGCGGTTGTGTTTCTGCACCTTTATCCTGCCCCTGAGGTACAGGTGAAGGCACAGAGGCCAGGGGCCTAGGCTTAGGGAAGCCGAGCGTAGAGTGATCTTTCGTTGCGCTAACTGATGTGTGCTCTCCCTTTTGTTTGGGAGGTGATGATTGATGCTTTTGGTTGGAGGTCTACTCCTGTGTGAGAGGAGGAGCCTGTGGTTTTGGTGCCCTGATAATGAAGGGCATCTTGGGCGTTGTCGCGGACGAGGCCGCGGCTTGGCTTCTGCTACATGACTAAGGGTGTACTTCGGAAGGTGCCCGTATAATGAAGGGTGGCCTCGAGACCCTGCTAGCTATCAATGAAATGGTTGGCCCCCTTTGTGAGTTGGCAGGGATGCGCAAAACAAAAGGTTGTTTTGGCGGTTCCCTCCCCTCACTGTCCATACTCACCACAGTGATTATATAAGGATCATCGTTTGTGTTCAACAGGTCCTTATACACATGGAATGTTTGGTTTTCTGGACGCGTCAGGTTTCTGGTGTCTAAATTGAGTGAACCATCGTCCAGCATACGTTGAATGTCATCTTTCAACGCCCAACAATAATCCATGTCGTGACCACACAGCTGGTGGTAGTCATAGAAACGGTCTAGCCTGAAAGATCGCGGAACTGGTGGTTCGTTAGGTAAGGCTAAAGAAGGGTTCTTCAGCAGTTCACAATGACTTCTGTGACGCTACAGAGCCTCCTCGAACACCTTCTTAGGTTGAATGTGCCTTGCCCCTAACAGTTGTTTCAGCAGTTCAGAATGCTTTACCGATAATGCCGTGTAGTTTGAGCGATCCTTACACTCAAAGTTTGGCTTAGGTTGGGGGGCCTTTTTAGGAGCCGCCGTGTCTTGACTGGTGTCGACACCAGCCGTGGTTTCAGGAGGCACCGTGGGTGCCCTTTTCTTCTTAGTCTTTGTACTCTCAATTATTGCAGCTACTGTCGTTGTTGCTGCTTTCCATTTGTCTTTGCTCTTGTTATGTGCGTTCCTGTAGGCGACATACGCTGGGTCTTTGCTGGCCTCCGCAGCATCTTGGATGCTTCTAGTTTGAGTGAAGGCCTGATGTAAAGAATTGGGGGAAAGGTAGTACAGCTTTGACTTAATGAAGTCATTGACTGCTCCCTTGAATATAGCAAGTAGATTTGAATCTGTCATTGGCTCACGGATTTCATTCAACGTTGCATTCTAGCGCTGTATGAACCATTGGATGGGCTCGAGCGTGTCTTGTTTCACCCCCATGAGCTGATCCAATGTGACTTCTGATTTTAAGTTGTATTTGAAGCGGGTCACAAATTGGGTCAGTAGCTCTTCCAGGGTTGAGATGGAAGAGCGTGGGAGGGCTCGGTACCAATCCAAAGCTTTCTCTGTTAAAGACATTGCAAAGACTCGGATGATGGTGTGTGGCCACTGTTGCAACAACAAGGACTCAGACCTAAACGTGACCAAGTGAGCATTGGGATCTCCCTCTCCATTGTACTTGGTGAAATGAGGCAGAGACATCCCTGGTGGCAATGACAACATAGGGACCACTGGACTAATCGGATCATCCTGGTAAAAGTCCATGATCTAAATAGTATCAGAACCAGCGGCTTTGAGGCGTCAAACCTCCTCGGTGAGAGTCTGTAGAAGCTAGAAGGCTTGGTCCAGACCCGTTGATGGAGGTGTCTGTGCAAAAGGCATAGGAGGTTGGACCGAGAGGGCAGCGCGAGGGAACAGAAACGAGGGGAGAGTTTGACTGGCTACTTGTGGGGTGGGGATCCCTACAAGCGAAGGGGCTTATGAACACCACCATCCACTAGTCTGCGAAGAGGGGTTAGCCGCCTCCTGCTACGTAAGATAGGGATAGGTATATTGCAGGACCCCCTATGGAATTTACGTTGCAGGTGCAACCAGGGGTTGCACGCCATAGACCACAGACTGGGTATGTTGCACCACCAGGTTGGCCCACTCACCTGCGGCAAGTTGTTGGATGTATGTTTGTGGCTGAACAGCTGTGGTGATCTGTTGAGTTGGAGGGGGTGGAAGTGACAAGGTCTACACTGGGTGCATTACGGATATGTTATGGGGTTGTATCTGAGGGATAAAATGGGATGCAGTGGTCGCTGGGATCACCACTGGGATGCTAAGTACCCGTGGTGACGAAACCACCCCCGTGTTATTATGCAGTAATTGTGCTTGCAGCCCAGATGGCTGCGCAGTGGCCTGCGGCATGGCAGGGAAATGCCTCTACATGGTCATAGCTGGGTCAAGAGGAGCAGCCTCTCCGTTGAAAGGAAACAAGGGATTTACGTACGTTTGGGGGCTCAAAGTATGGAACAAATGTTCCAACTAGACTGCTAATTCATTCTCTTCCTCTTCCCCATGCTGGGGCTCCACCACAGCTTGTGCCACCTGGCCCTTGGCCATGACCAACTATGTAATGAGTTCATGTTGGTGTTCGGTCAAGGGAATGATGTCGTAAGTTGTTGGCTTGAAATCATAGCCCCCTCGGTGGACAACCTCAAAGTTTCGTTTCGCTTCGACTTCGGCTCGGCTAAGAACCAGCTTCGCCTGGATCTTAACACATATAAAGTTGTATTCTTCAGGGGTTATGACCATGAAGATGGGCTCTTTTCCCTGAAGCCTCAATGATCGGTGCAATGGCCCTTGAGATCCTGTTGTGCCAGGAGCTGGTCTGGCGACCGCGATAGGGTTAACAGATGTGGCACGCAAATCGGCAGGGACCATGGCGGTTGTGGTTGTGTAAAAGGAATCCATTGATTAATGAGATTGACAGTGACTGGTAATCGGATCTAAGAAATGCCTGGCAATAAGATCACAAATAGGCTTTCTACCCTGTAGGATTCCAAAGGAATCGTTGCTGAGACCCATCTACACCACATGATCTACCATAAACTTCCCTAGAGGTATTATGTCTATGGTTTAGGGTATGGCTCGCTAACAGGGCTACCCGAAATATTCGGATCGGAACCTAAGAAGCCCTCCTTCTAGCGCCAGAAAACTATAACGACGGGAAACTTTGGCAGCTGGAAAATACCGAATAAATTCCGTGTACATAGTTTTAACCACGGATCCGTGCGAGGGCTATGCTGGAAAAATGAATCCGCGGCACCTTGAATGGTCTTGTCGATCAGATAGGGACTTACTAATCAGTAAATCGATGAATATCTTGTGAAATGATCTGATTCGAGGAATTGCAAAAATGAGGGAAAAACGATGTAGATGAATTGCAACGATGATAACGTTAAACACGATAAGAGGAGGCTGACATAAGAGAAACACGTAGTTTCAGGATCTATGATTTGACTTGAAAAATGTATATTTTGTATATCTTGTTACACTGGAAAGACCCCGATTACTTGATGTGAAGCAATGCACAAAACAACAAGAAAACTGTCTAGACAGAAGTCCGATCTACCTCGTGGGCTAAAGCCAGGATGCAAGGAAGGTCAAGATCTGACGTCTACCGATCAACTGTTTCTGACCAATAGAGTCTTCCCCAGCAGAACGATTACTCCTGTCATCGGTGCTCAAAGCGAACTGTGCTCTATTTCTGCCGTAAGGTGATGCTGTCTACAATTGCCAAAGCGCTGCTCTCTGTATCTCTGCTCAAAAGTGATAAGTGCTCCAGTGCTCAGAAAAATGCCTTTTCTTCTTTGATTTTCCAACCCTTGTATCTTTGTCAACTGGGGTATTTATAGGCTACGATGCTCTGTGGAAAAGACGCAGCCCTGATGACGTGTGTCCCGAGTGTTTCGGGTACTATTGGTTTGACCATTTTTGTGTCAGATTTCATGAGTATGTACAATACGCTTATCTGCGTATTGTGCGTGTAAAGAATAGATGCTCGTCGGGCATGTCTCAACTATCTTTGAGTTATATTACGCTCTTTCACATTGCGTTGCATGTACGAGCATAACATAACATGGAAATAATGGATTCAAGCTGTTTTACACTCGCTTATGCAGCCGCGCGTAATGAAGCGTAAACGATGTCTAGCTTGGCGATGCAATACGCTTGTGATACGCTACGTTGCGTGATGAGCGTATGATGAGCAATCGCACTTTCTTAGACTTTGCCTTTGACTGTTTTGGAGCTCATTATGCTGCCGTGAGTAACAGAGCGTAAACCTATCCTTGAACAAAATACTTAGCAAAATACAGAAAAAGTTGCATATTACGCAGCTCAAGCTTCTCCCTATGCCGAAGTAACTATCCTTCTGATGCCGGACTATGTTTAAACAGAATCACGCTAAGCGCCATTACGCTATGTCGCGTGATATAGCGTAAACAGAAAAAGCATATAAAGATTAGGAATCTGCATAAGAAGTTGAGGACTTGATGCTACGTGCCTCTTGGTGTTGCTCTGTCTTACTCTCCCTTCTGGAATTATGACATGCGCCCTTGCCTGGATTGCAAATCTTTGCCTGAGGCCAACTCGTCATTTTCACGTTGTTTCAGGTACAAGCATGGGGGATACAAGCTATTTAGTCTCGTAACAAAGAAGGTGATTGTTAGTCGAGATGTGACCTTTGCTGAAGAAGACACTTGGAAATGGGATGTTGCTTCACACAAAGACTCCTAGAAGAAACAAAGTTATATCCTTGAAGAGGAAGTTGTAGTTCCTACCAAAAATGACACTACATTAAGCTTTGCTCAAGAAAGTTTCACTCCACAAGCTCTAGTGGAATCTGGAAGGCCAAGGTGGTAGTGCCAACAATTAGTATGCTAGCAAGACTATGAGGTAACTCTTGATGATGAAGTTGATGATGATGGAGAATTGGTACACTTTTCTTTCTTTGTAGATAGTGAACTTGTGACATTCCAAGAGGCAATTCAAGATCCTAAATGGTGAATGCCATAAATGAGGAGATCAAGGAAATTGAAAGAAACAATACATGGGAACTCATTGACATCCCATGCGGTCACAAAGCAATTGATGTGAAGTGGATTTTCAAGACAAAGGTGAAGTCAAATGGTGAGGTGGAGAGACACAAATCAAGATTGGTGGAAAAGGGATTTGAGAAAAGCCTTGGCTATGACTACCAAGAGGTTTTCTCTCCTGTTGCATGAATTGAAACAATTAGACTTCTTATTGCATTAGCTGCCCAGAAGAAGTGGAAAATCCATCAAATGGATGTGAAGTTAGCCTGTCTAAATGTCCCACTTGAAGAGGAGGTTTTTGTCAAGCAACCACCTAGATTCATGAAGCATAGAAGTGAAATTAAGGTGTACAGATTGAAGAAAGCATTGTATGGTCTCAAACAAGCACCACAAGCATGGAACAGGCACATTGACTCCTTCTTCCATAAGGCTGGTCTCTAGAAGTGCCCATCTAAACATGCTTTATATGTGAAGACTAATGATTCGGGTGACATATTATTGTTGTGTCTCTATGTTGATTATCTAATATTACAAGCAATAATCCTAGAATGATTGAAGATTTCAAGAAGTCCATGATGCATGAGTTTGAAATGATAGATCTTGGCCTCATGTCATATTTCCTTGGCATTGAAATAGTTCAAAGAGAAGATGAGATTTTTATTTGTCAAAAGAGATATGCTACTAAACTCTTGAAGAAGTTTCATATGCAAGATTATAATCCTGTGAGAAATCCCATGGAGGTTGGCACAAAATTGTTAAAGAATGGAGAAGGGGCACTTGTTGATTCAACTTATTTTAAGCAACCTGTTGGGAGTTTGAGATATCTCACATGCACAAGGCTGAACATCTCTTATGGTGTTGGTTTGATTAGCAGCTTTTTGGAATCTCCTAGTCAACCTCATATGTAGGTGGCCAAAAGAATCCTACAGTACCTAAAGGGCACCTATGATCATGGTTTATTCTATTCCTCATCTAATAATTGTGCTCTTATAGGGTATTCCAACAATGATTGGGGTCGAGATTTAGATGACCGAAAAAGCACTTCTGGTTATTATTTTAATTTTGGTGCTACAGCTTGTTCATGGTCATCAAAGAAGCAATCCATAGTTGCAATTTTAACTTGTGAAGTAGAATATATAGCTGTAGCTTCAAGTGCATGTCAAGCAATATGGTTAGTCAATGTAATGAGCCAAATCCATGCTCTAGTTAACAGGTGAATGAAGATCTTTGTCGAAAATATTTTTGAAATTGACTTGGAAAAGAATCCCATCATACATGGAAGAAGTAAATACATTGACATATGCTATCATTTTCTAAGAGATCAAGTTGGAAAGAAAGCAATTGAGTTGGTGTATTACAAGTTTGAAGACCAAGCGGTGGACATTCTCATAAAACCGTTGAAGTATGATACCTTTGCCAAATTAAAGTGTATGCTTGGAATGATGGTTTTTCCAAATCAGGATTAAGGGGGGATGTTAGTTGTTAATCATGATTCTATTGCAAGAATCAATTTAAGTCTTGGTCAAGTTTGTTAGCTATTTTAATGGGATATCATCATGTAATTCTAACCTCTAGGTTTGGTTAGCAAAAGAATAGGAGTTAGGTGGATTTAGCCTATTATAAATAGGCCATTTGATAGTAGCTTGATGTACTGCATCTGAATAAAATATTTCTATTACTCCTCATATCTCAGATTGTTCTTGCTCCTGTTATTTTGTTGCTTGTTAATTCTTTATCAAAATAAACCATGTTCTCAATTATTATGGGAGTAGAAAAATTAGAAAGGGTTGCATCTATCTATTTTATGAAACCTTAGCTAATGCATGGAACTCTGACAAAAATAAAAGATTAACTATTATGGTCATACTTCTAATTGCAGAAAAATCTTGCTAGGAATGCACAAAAGAAATCAAGTTTTGATTGAAACCTTGCTGACAGTGTGGCAGTGCAGAAAGTGTTAGAAGGAATAGAGTTACTAGTGGCGTATACTATATGAATAGTTAAAAGTTAGGAGTTGCTCATTATTATGGAATTGGCATCTTCTCTCTGCAATATTTGGAGAAAATTCCATTCCACAGTTTTTATGTTGAATGCTCAATGATATAATTAAAAATGAAAGAAATAAGAAGTCACTAATGTTTAGTTTTAGGTTTGTAAAAGGTACATTAGTACCATATTCAATGATTTGTATCATCTATAGCTTGCATATTTTTTTAGCCAAGGAGCATGCACATAACATTTTAAGCTACAAAAAAATTGCATGTTTGTTTTTGTGTTGCTACATGCACTTTATAACTTTATATTGCATTGTTGATTTTGTTTTTATGCCAATGTCTAAGGATTTGTGGATGTGCTGTAAATCTAAATCTTCTGAAACATTGTTTACTTGATAAAGAAAATGAAGAAACTAATTTTTCTTTTGTTCACTACCATGCAAATTGGAATGGAAGCAAATGAAGAATTGAGAAAGCTATTAAGAAGGACTGTTCACTTAATAATTCAAGTGAGGGTGAAAAGTTGAAAAGGTACATGATGCACAACTTTTCCTAAAAGATTTGAAATTGCCTAAGAAGGCAATTCTTGTTTTGTTTATTTTATTTTTGCATATTTGAAATTGGTGCATATCTGTTCTTCGTAAGAAAAGGGGGAATCATTACCTAGAGGCTCAAAGCTTATCCTACCAAGGTGGGTTCTTTAGAGGGTGGGTGGATAAGCAAAGTGCTAATGTTGAGTGACTGTGGCCAGGTTTGAACTTAGGTCTTATGACTTTGAGAAACAAGCATATCTATTCTTCTTATTAATATAATACATCCCTTATTTAATGTTAGCTTCTTGTTTTTATTTCCCTTTAACTTAATAGTATAAAATTAGAATATATATTCTCAATTTTTTGGTTGGTTTTTTTTTCTCAATCAGTGGGAAGTTACCTCTAGCATGCTTTCCGAATAAAATGCAGCTATTTCTTTCTGTCTTTACAAAGAGCTTTTGCATTGGTTTAAACTAAATGGATATTATATAAAGAAAATTTTAAGTTAAGAGAGTTTGGAAGGATACTGCTAAGAATTAATTTATTCATGTTTATTGAGATTTTCTAAGATCTCTATAAAAAACTTAATATTGAAAAAATTACATTACTAAAAGTAATGTGGGGAACTCTATGCTGTGGTTACTGTGCATTAGTTGTTGAAGCATGTGTTTGAATCTTTGAGAGCAACGTCAAGGTATAGGAAGTCAATTTGTTTGTTGATTTGAGAGACGCTCAATGTTAGTCAACTACAAATTGATGTACTGAATCAATAATTATGCACGGATACATTCATTTCTTACAGGAGAATTATAGGAATAGCTTAACAACCAAAAAAATTTTAGAGCTTGCAAAAATTGATAAAGGTTAGAAAATCCACTGCACAGTGAATTGAAAATTTTTTTTTCTACCAGAGATGTTGAAGTCTCTAGGCGACTAGAGAGTTATGTATGTCAAATGCTATTGCTACCCCTTGGGAAAAGCAGGAAATTATTTAGGCAACATTCCCCTTGAGTACCCTATTTATCAGAAACACTGTTGATGAGTCTAGTGCTCAGTGCTGATTTGGAAAAAGAAAGAACAAATAAAATACTCTTGAACATACGATGGTTTACCCTTTGCCATTTTTACATTTGCAGCTATTTTGAAATTTGAGAATCCTGATGAATTGTGCTCTCTTTGGATGTGTGTATGGTTGCATGAAATTGCTAAATTTGTAAGGTTTTGGATAGCTGAATCATTGTATTTTTGTATGGACCTAAGAGATACACCCTTTATTATTACTATTTCTTTTTGTATTATTAGTTCATCTATGTTTACAGTGTACTCTATCCAAATTCATGAAATTTTTCATGGGCATCATTATACATATATGTAATTAAGTAGACCCTTTTATTGGATCTCATTATACTACTACATTTTCAGTTGCTAACCATGTTTTCATAGAAAGCTAATTGGGCTGCAGAAGTGGGAAAACGACTAGGGAAAGACCCTATTTTTAGCTTACTTGAATACCTTTTCTAGACATCCTATCATTGAAGTGGTTGTGCCCACATTTTCAATTTAAGAAATAAGAACCTTAACATCATCTTAAATAATAGTCCTCATTGGTATATTTGGAGAGATTAAATTAAAGTTAAGTTATGTTGTCACTTCATTATCAACGTATGATCCATAAAGTGATCATGCACTGCATTCCTAGCCAATTTCTACAAATAAAATCCCCCATTTGTCATGGAAGCTCAAGAATTTTATTTGACCAGGATTTCAAGTTCAAGATGCCCCTGCACTGAGCGGATAAAAACCTCCTTATCAAAGCCATTATCATGGAGATAAATCTTGTTACACATCACATTAAAATATCAAAAATAATACTTTAATTCCAAATGGCAGACTCCAATTTATTCATATGCCCTTTTGAGGTAAAAGATTTGCAACAAAAGGTTTTTTAAGCTCTTTTTTCTTGTATTTTGAAAACCAATACAAAGAACCAGCACACATAAGACATGTAACATGTTTGCTGGTTAAGGGATAGGTTTCTGGTCAAGGTAATTTACACAGATTGAAAATGGTTTTCTTTTGATAATAAATGTAGACTTGTGATACCCTTCAAATATGATGTTAAAATTCTTCTTGATCCAAGTAATTTTAGGGTCAACCTTCAATGTAATGGTATAGGTGGAATAGTACTTTGCATGTTGTGCTAAAAATTAAAATTAGGGTATAAAATTGAACAGTTGTAAATTGAGAAATGTGATATTATGTGGGGTAAAAATTTTAATTAAGTTTATATGCATTTTAGAAGTTCTAAGTTATGTATTTGATTTTGGTGGACAATGTTAAGTTATAAAGTTTTAATTTGACTACACATATTGGAGATAAATAGTGGTAAAAGAAGTTCTAGGTTCCATCAATTCCCTAAATTAAGTTTATAAAATTAAACATGAACTTAATACAAAATTATTATCATAATTACCCAAGCCTTATCCCAATAAAATGGGGTTCAATTTTTCAATTTTCATTTTTTATTATCATTATTCAATTTTATCAACTAGGATTCCAACCCCTCCATGGCTAAAATAAAGGAAGAAGAAAGAAAAAAAAAATAAGATCACCTTGTAACCTTGTTCTTGCAAAATTATTCTTTCCTAACCTCACAAGAACACCTCCATGAATTATGTGTGTACTACCTAACTTGTGGCCATAAACGATCTTCAATTCAATATAACCTTTGATAAATTAACAATCATGCGACTATAGGGAACAAATTTTTAATTGAATTTGGACATAGCTTACCACCCACAAACTAGGAATGGCAAGGAAAAGATAAATAAACAATGGGTTTGAATCATAAACTTGATTAGCCTAGTCGATGCAAATAAAAACAAAGTATAGAAATGGATTATCTAGTGATGTGAAATCAAATCTAAGTATGGAAAAATTGAATAGAAGAACATAAAACTAATAAAAATAGAGAATTATAATATATAGAAAATGGTCTTATTTCCCTTCTTGAATAATAAAATCCTTGATTAGAGGAATAGAAAGTGTTTGCCTCCTATGGAGGGCCAAAACTATAAGTGTTGGTGAAAAACGTAAGGGAAATAAAGTTGATAATGGAAGTTTTAGTGCTAGAATGAACCTTTGGATGATGAATATGTAAGTGGAGAAGTCTTAGGAGTAGTTCAGAATTGATTTGGAGCCAAAATAGAGGTGCTTTGACTAATTGTCTAGCAAGTGATGCTAGAGCTGAAAAAATTCCAACTTTTGAACTAGTGATGTTGATGCTAAAAAATTGCAACTCTGGGATAGTGATGCAAGAGCTACCAAATTGATGCTAGTGCTAGATTGAGCTTGTAGACTATTAGACAAAGTTGTGATGGCCACAGAGCATGTGGAGGCTACTAGAAGTGTAGATGCTCATACTCTTAGTATTTTCAAATTCAAAAAGTGCTCTAGTTCTCAAGATATTATCCTTAAATTTGGGGTTTGATTGGATATTTATAGGCTTATATTTTTCAAATTTGACCTTGGAATTAAGTGAAGTTAACCTGAATATTATTTTTGGAAACTT
This sequence comes from Gnetum montanum, assembly GCA_015680685.1. Taxonomy (NCBI): domain Eukaryota; kingdom Viridiplantae; phylum Streptophyta; class Gnetopsida; order Gnetales; family Gnetaceae; genus Gnetum; species Gnetum montanum. Next base: position 184,897 of record MNCI01028318.1, on the reverse strand, counting down.
TAACTTAAGAGACTTAATAGTGCAAGTGATGTAGGAGGTGATGTTGGCGTCAGCGTCAGCTAGATGATTAAAGACTATCATTCAAAGTCTTTGGGATGCCAGAGTTGATAGAGAAATGTATTGTAATGATGTTTATAGGATGTCAAAGAGCTCATGGACATGAGGAATGCTATAGAATGCTAATCTTTATGATTTTGTTTGATACTTATACTACCTTGGTGATGCTAATGTTGATGTTGATGTTAGTGTTAGCATCACTTGAAACAATTGGAAAAATTTCCAACTTGACCCTTTAATGAGTGGCGAGGTAGCCCTACACTCACCCATACGAATACGAGAATAATATGTGTGATCCGATCGAACTCCATAGACTAAGTGCCTACATGCCTCATGGAACACCTAAGGTTAATTATTTGTTATCTTCCCATACTTACTTGTATTTTTCATGGTATGGTTAAGTAAGTCCGAGGTATATGATTTTTATGTCTTTTCTATTTTTATCCTCTATGCTAATAAGATGAAGGATTGAAGAGACTAATTACTAACTTTAACTAACTAACTAAGTCTGAATTAACCTAGCATCAACATCCATTCCCACTTATCGTTCACACCTTGAACCAATGCAACCTTGATACCAAATGTTAATCATTGCTGAGATCACCAAGCGTAAGGCACGTGCTCGAAGTGGTTGTACTGAGGCACTTAACTAGGAGAGAAGGGTTCAGAGAGATTTAATAACTAATAAAGCATATAAAGGGTAAATAGTAAATAATAGTAAATATAGTCCTAATTAGCCTATTCCATGCACTGCAATGTTTATCTAAGAAGTTCGTCTTTATTGCCATACACAAACATGTGTTCAGGTACAATATTTGCTCAAATAAAGATCTGTTCACTTTGGAGCTCCCACTACAGGCACATGGAAAATATTCTATCTCTGGAAAGGTAAAAATGCTAGAGTTTTGGTAAGGTCTATATCTAGATGAGAAAATAAGGGAGAGCCACCTCTTATTTATAGACTTTGTGGCCCATGCAATATCACGTCCCATCATAACCCCATGACTGAATAAAAACTCATCCTCGAGTTCCTTACAAAATATTGGGATGGTATGGGATTATTGACTCAAATGGAACATATGGAATGACTTGTGAATGGATCATCATTACGAGATAAGACAAAATGGGTGTTTATGACAACAAGAGTGAGTAACTTATTACATTGACATCAGGCCTCATTTGACAGCTGAGAAAGAGAGAGAGAAAGAAGTTTTGTTGCTGCCAATGCCAAGATTGCACCTCTCGTTATCCATCTGTAAGCATGCTATCAATATTCCTCCTTGCATAGCTACTTTAGCACTGCTCCATTCCATGTGTTCTCTCCAGATCCAATCCGTTGTTGCATGATTGTTGTTTGCACATACAACACAGTCTTATATTAGCAAGTGTAAATGAATTTCAATGTAGTTGATACCTTGCTTCGGTGAAAGGTCCATTGGCTGGGTTGTAGTATGGTTGATTGTGGATCTCGAAATATAATATTGATGACTACCGAAGGTGTAGGGGTTAGGAGAAAATCAAAAAGATTGGGGCCTGTACCCCCATGACTAAGAGAAAACCTCCAGTAGCAATAGAATGGAGAAAGAATAAAGAACAAGAAATATGAAGAAAAAGAGACAACGATTACATCGATAAAATGGATGTCAAGATGGAAATGAAAAAAATAAAATAGATTGCAAGAATGTTAGGGAAAAGAATTTAACTGGTGCACCAAATAGGAATGTCAGTGGGTCCTTCCCAAAGCAGGCTCATGCCTCTAATGCCCTAACAAACCCACATTCAAAGAGTCTGTAGGCTCTGGGAATGTCATTAGAGTTAAAATCTTAACCGCAAGAATTTACCAAAAAGAAAACAATGCGTCAACTAAAATATACACTAATGATACAATCGACAATGAGTTGAACAATGGAGAGAAGGGTGGAGAGAAGAGAATGGAATGGAGTCCCAAGAACAAGGTGGTGTACAAACCCTTGTGTAGTTCATGATTAATGTGACTAATTAGATTCCATTTCAACTCTGGCCTCAAACAGACCACATCCAGTGACTTCGCATTAACGCATTCGACCAATCCATCCCCTTGAAGTAACAAGAATACCTTCACCCAAGAGCCACCACCATTTCGATGAAACAAGGAGGAGAGAATGGGAAGCAAGAAGGGCCTTAGTTAGAGGGAACATGTTTATTTTAGTTCCATAACTAGTGCTTGTAGCCCAAGGAATTATTTTGTCTAAGGGGTGTGCTTTGAATTCTCACTTTCTTTTTTTCTTCTTTTTTCTCTCACTTTTTTTT
>MNCI01028318.1:159077-182210 GCA_015680685.1 Gnetum montanum | reverse complement strand
ACAAAAATGTCTAAAATAAAAATGTGTAAAAAAAAAACATGTAAAACAAAAATGTGTAAAACAAAAACTTGTAAAACAAAAACGTGTAGAACAAAAACGTGTAAAAAAAAATGTGTAAAACAAAAACCTATAAAACAAAAATGTGTAAAAGAAAAACTTAAAAAGAACTAAGGCCCCCAAATGATTAGCATAGGTGGCCATCTTCACCATGATTGAACAAAAAGGGAGAGATTCGAAATAATGAGCGCCTATTTGAGTTTCTTAAAAGTGCCCAACTTCTCCCCATTGATGTTCTTACATTAAGAGGTGGAAGTCGGCGATGCTCATATTCCAATGTATCTATGCCTTGGTTGTTGGCATGAGGTATTTCCCCAGTTCGTTTCATGCATGTTCGTTAGTTGCTCTTTTGACTAGCTATCAACCATGGGGTGTCTACTACTTGTTGTGTGGTTGCTACATATAGGCATCTTTGTCTCAAATTTTCAAGGGCACACCTGTTGCATGAAGGAGATGTTGAGCATTCCTCCATGTCATCACCCGATGAGTCACTGTATGTGATGCATGGAACTTTCTTCTTCTCCATCATTCCATAAATGTTTATCTTAGATATTTCCAAGGAAAGATCATGGATCCCTAGGCATGCATCTACTATGCTTAGCCATGCCCTTCCCATTATAATTGGGAAGTCCCCTTTGTCATTGTTAACTTCTATCACTAGGAAATCAACTGGGTAAGACCAACCACACACAATGGTAACGATGTCCTCCACTAATCCTAAGGGAATGGTGATGGACTAGTTAGCCAACTCTAGTTGGATATTGCTCTTCTTGAGTTGGGATAGGTTACAGGCTTGATACATTTCTCGTGAGATTATGTTGACTCTGGAACCTGAGTCAAGAAGAGCCTTATGTGGTTCATTTCTAATGACTTAGAGATGGATTAAGGGACTCCTAGGGTCAGATATTTTCTTGGGAAGGTGGCCTACCTTGATCCAGTCAGTTACGATATGTGTTAACATAACCGTATATGTTAAGCCTTGTTATTGGACTGAAGGGAGCCCCAAAGCCTTGTATGTTGGAGGAGTAATCAGAGACTCAATCACTTGTTGTTGTGAGAGCTTGTCTAGGTTTTTGGTTCAGAAGAAAGGTCTTCTCTTTTTACGGTTTTCAGAACTAGCAGTGGGTTGAATGTTTATAGCTCTCATAGTGTTTCATTATTGTGGTTGAGTGGGGAGTTTCCCTTGCATTTTTGGAGCAGGAGGTATGGGAACTACTGGTGGAAGAGGTGTGGATGGGTTAAGAGGATGGTATGGATATGGAGTGTCTCCCGANAGCAGGAGGTATGGGAACTACTGGTGGAAGAGGTGTGGATGGATTAAGAGGATGGTATGGATATGGAGTGTCTCCCGGGGGAGAAGGAGTCCTTCTAAAGTACTCTTGAACTTAGTAGTGATGTTGGGAAGTTGTGTGACCCGTGAAGTCACTTGGAGAAATCGGCTGCTGCACATAGTAACCATATGGATCAGGCTACCAGTAAGGGTACTGTTGTTTCGGTGGTGGCATCCCCCATGACTGTGGGTATTTCCACTGCTGATGTTGTCTAATGGGTTGTGGTGGAGTTGCACTTGGATAGTACATCAACGGTTGGTGGAACTGTCTTGGGTTACCTTGAGGATAAGGTAACCTTCGGGATGTCTGTCGTCTGTTGAGTCTTAGGTTAAGTGCATGCACCCTAGACTCTTGTAGATGTGAGATGATTAGACAACATCCCTTAGGATGGTCATATTGGAAGATCTCACATCCACTGTCATCATCTGTGTCTGAGTCCACAACTTCATCGGAGATAGTTATTTTTCCCTTACCCTTGTCACGTGCAGGGCCTAAATCTCTCCGCTTTTTCTTGTCCTTATCACTACTTCGTTCCTCCGTAGACTCCTCTACAATATTTAGGATAGTTTCAATTTTACTGTCTAAGGAGCTCCATACTTCATCTACCTTATCTACTACTTCTGTTGTTAGCTTCTGAAGTGGAAAGGTTTTTCTATTCACCAACTCTTCGAGTGGTGACTCATCCTCTTCATTGCAAAATCTCACTCCCTTCTTTCGAAGAGAGGGATCACAGTTATATTCTTTCGCACATTCCGTTTTTCATAGCTCCCCTCCTTCTCTAGCTACTTGTTCCCACAAGCAATGAATTTCATGGGATCTAAGTTCTGATAGTCTACCTTGGGCATAAGTCCTAAGGGTTCTCCTAGTTTCATACCTTAGCCCATCTACAATGTGGCGTAGTTGGTCCTGTTGTGCATAACCATGGCCCGGGCAATGATGTAACAATGTGTAGTAGTGGCTCATGGTAGCATCAAAGGGTTCATGAGTACATTGCTTCCATCCTTGGATCTTCTTATGTAAATTAGACACTATGGAGTATGTTTGATACTTATCGTTGAAGAGTTCTAACATCATACTCCACCTCCTAATGGTTTTTGGTTTTAAAGACCAGTACCAACTCTCTGCTTCCTTTATGAATGTCCTAGAAAACAACTTTAGTTTCTACCACTTGTTCTCTATGTTTTGTAAGGTGCAGGCATTGTGGAATGCTTGTAAATGATTTTGCGGATCCACGTTGTAACCCCCTTCGAAGCATGGGATGTTATTCATGTCTAAGCGCTTGATATGACTTTCTTTCCGATGCCTTGTTGGTATTCTCATAGCCTCTGCTATATCTAGTGTTCTTCGAGTGGCAAGTAGGGCTTCATCATGATCATCTCTTTCATGAAGTCTATGATGTCTACATTGTTTCCTACTTTTCCTTCATTCATGCCTTGATTCTCTTGATTTCCATCGTCCTCTCTCTCGACTCTCTCGTCGAGGTCTCTCATTTTTCTTACCTTTATCCTCTTCGTTATGCTCTCTATGGCTAAGCTCTGATGTGGAAGGAGAGGGTGAGTGATGTGATGAAGGTGAAGAAGAAGGAGAACCATCACCATGACGATGTTTCTTACCTTCTCTTTTATGGCTTCGGCCCTGATCATGGTGACGATCTGAGTGCCCATCCTTGTCATGTGTTGTTGTTCCCTTAGAGAATAGTTGGTGTTCATGGGGGTTAGAACTAGGGTTTTGTATCATGGAGTGTAGGTTCTGAAATCCCATCTCCTCACCATCATTAGGACGGTGAACTTCTTTCGATAGAGAACCCGTTATAAGTCGTTCACCATCTCCAATTTCACTTAGGACGTGCAGGACCGCTTTACCCTTCAACAGTGTATGTTGGCTCTCCTGCCTTGACTCCCTCATATGTTGTGAAGCTATGGGATGGTAATTCCTTGTGTCAAAATCATCTATAATGTATTCAGCATAGAGCTGAGTCATGCCGATCTGTGCCAAAGCACAGAGGAGCATGTTGGGCACTGCACGATCTGGAGGTAAGACTATGTTACCTTGCAAGTCTCTCCAGTGCATCTGTTCATCCTGATAGAGGATAAAAGTGAAATTGGATATATACTCATTGGGATGAGTATATGTCACCCTATATTGTTGAGGAATTGGTTGATTTAGGTTATGTGTCTTAGATTGCCGACTGTTTCTTGTATTATCCCTAGGTGGTGTAATGCTCTTGTGAGAAGAAGAAGAAGATATTGTGTCTTATTTCGTATGCTATTTAACCATTATATAATTTTTCATTAATTAACCCTAAGGTTCATTTAAGCTCCCAACGATGTGGATGTGGATAATGTCCTATGTTCTACTTAGTGCACAAACACTTAGTCCCCAACAACGGCGCCAATGATGAGTGGCGAGGTACCCCTACACTCAACCATATGAATATAAGCGTAACATGCATGATCTGGTCAAAATACGTAGAATAAGTGCCTACATGCCTCATGGAACACTTAAGGTTAATTATTTGTTGTCTTCCCATACTTTTATTTGTCACGGTATGGTTAAGTAAGTCTGAGGTATATGATTTTTATATGTCTTTTCTGTTTTATCTCCTAAGCTGACAAGGTAAAGGGTTAAAGAGACTATTTACTAAATTTAACTAAATAACTAAGTCTAAATTAACCTAGTGTCAGCATCCTTTACCACTTACCATTCACACCCTGAACCAATGCAACCTTGATACCAAATGTTAATCATTGTTGGAATCACCAAGCGTAACACATGTGCTCGAAGCAGTTGTACTGAGGCACTTAATTAGGAGAGAAGGGTTTAGAGATATTTAATAACTAATAAAGCATATAAAGGGTAAATAGTAAATAAATTTCTAATTAGCCTATTCCATGCAATACAAGGTTTATCCAAGAAGTTTTTCTTTATTGCCGTACACAAACATGTGTTCAAGTACAATATTTGCTCGAATAAAGATCCGTTCACTTTGAAGCTCCTACTGTAGGCACATGGAAAATATTCTATCTCTAGAGAGGTAAAACTGCTAGAGTTTTGCTAAGGTCTAGATCTAGATGAGCAAACAAGGGAGAGTTGCCTCTTATTTATAGACTTTGCAGCGCACCGAGATATCGCGTATGAAAGATTGTGGGGGACGACGTGATATCGTAGCCCATACGATATCACATCCCATAACCCTTAAAACTACCTTCAAACCTATCGAAATTAACATTTTATTCCTTGGAAAACATGTTGAATGGTCACAAGAGAGTCCAAGAAGCCAAGACTGAAACCAAAATGCTAGTTTTTACAAGTAAGAACTATTAGGTTAATGGTAGAGATGATGAAGTAGGTGCTAACACTAATGCTAATGTTGGTGTTAGCATCAGCATCACCAGCATACTTAGAATAATTTTTCTTTCTAGGTCCTAGGGTCAACTTTTCATAGAGCCAAAAATTAATGTTTGCCATGTCAAGACTGCTATAGATGAGTCATTTAGGATCTTGTGGGGTTGAAACAAAGACCATGAAGTAGTTTTAGTGTAGGTGGCATGAGCATGGTGGTCCAAGGATGACGTTGATGTTGCGTTAGTGCAACCTTTAACACTTACAAAAATATCCTTTTTTGAACTTTTTCGGGTTTGCTAAAAGTGATGTACATATGCTGGGTTATGGGCTAGAATGATCCTTGAAGGTCTTCGAAGGTTGGAAATGTGTTGTATGATACTATTTTATGGCTATTTTGATGCTCAAACTTGGATAAAATAATGTCAAAACCACACTTAGTCTTGGTGATCACAAAATTAAAAAATAGGTACAATAAACCCATTTGATGATGAAAAATTCTCAAAGCAAAGAGCATTTATAAGAAGGAAAATCTAGATTGTTGGTAGTAATCCTCAAGCATACATATCCAATGACTAGGAAAGGTTATTTTCTATAGCACAACTCTCATGTAAGTCTAATTAATTATATGATAAGCTTTTAAAATATTAAGCTGTAAGGCAATGTTAAGAATTTGGTATTAGATGATACTATGGACTCATGTTTACACCATCATGGTATGATCACTATCACATTGATGTTTTTTATTTCATGTTTAATAATTAGTTATATCTTTAAGAACTTATTAATATGTTATTAACTAATCATCATGTGTGTTCTTCTAAGAAACATGAAAATTTCATCACAACTACATATACTTCTAGTTTTCATGTTTAAGATATGTACATTATGTTGACCTTTTGTTATGTCAAAACATTAAGAAAAATGGAGTGCAAGGATGTTTGTGTGGTTGTTGTGTTTGTAGGGCAAGAACTTGGATTGAGACATCTACAAGGTTTCAAGAAAGCATGCAGGAGTTCAAGAGCATGAACAAGGAATGAAGATTTTAAAGTGCAAAGGGAATTGAAGTAATACATCTCCATGAAATAGCAGATGCCTTGGTCAAAGTGAAGGAGAATCAATGAAGACATCTTGAAAAAATAATAGACTCTACCATTAAGCAAAGATGTCTCCAAGAAACAACAAATGTCTTGGTTGAGTTGAAGGTTGCTCAAAAAAAGACGTCTTTGAAAAAAAGTAGACATATTTCTATTGAGAAAGATGTCTACTCATGAATCAAGATGCTTATCTAATTTTTCCTACAGTGTAGCAAAGACATCTACTGGTTGGTTTAAAATGTGGATGAGACATTTTCTATTTCATTCAAAGCGTTGTTCATTGTCGCTATTAAAGTCAAAACCCTCATTCCTTTATCGTGTTCTTCCAAATTGACCTCATAGAGATGATGAAGGCTCCATCATCAATAGTGATTTTGTCAGAAATGGCCTATAAGAAGGTTGGGATGTTTAGGGTGCCACAAAAGAAGAAATCCAAGGGTAGTTCTAGCAATGTGCCATCCTCTTACATGCTCCAATTCCAAAATTCAAGCACTCAACATAGGTTTAAGGCCACTTGAACTACAAATATTATTACTAAGTGCTCTCATTCATATCTTGCACATAGGTAAGCTACTTTAATGGATTATTTCAAGGTGTTGAATTTGGAAAACTTTATTGCAATGAATTTTTTGGTTCCTAAAGTGTTGATTCATGAATTTTATTGCATTATTATCGTTTCAAATGTTTTTGTCGGGGCATTTACTTCCATGGTTGGGGGTCTTCTCATTAAGGTCTCTCCCTAGCATCTCTAGTGCAGATGTCTTCTAGGTAACCATTGATACCATGCATGACATTAATATAGATGGTATAATGCCCATAGGACACGATGAATTTTGTGATGTTTTATTTGGGAAAGATGTATCCTTTGACAGAGGTCATACTGAGAGGAGGATGATGATTCTTGATGCTTCCACCTTGTCTCTTATCATGTTGTATAACATTATGGTAAAAGAGGGGAGTTATAGTTATTTGTTGCCATCCCAAGCTTTTGTGCTTTATTGTATTCTCACAGGACTACCATTAGATTTGGGGCATACACTCTGCCAGGAAATGTTGAGTCCATTTTCCAAGGAAAGAAACCTTGGACATCCTTACCTCAACAACTTATTGATATGTTAGAAGGATGTGCCTATTTCAAAGATGCCTTTGCTTAAAGGAAAGAGTAGCCTTAGTGAATGTGTTGAGAATAGGAGTCTTTCTCATGTAGTTGAAGTAGGACCAAGCACTAGATCATAGAAGAAGAAGAAGAAAGCATTATCATCAAGGACCTCTCCCTAGCTGAGCATATCCAAATCTGGTGATGCCTATATCAGTTCTTCATTGATGAAGCTTCTTTGACCTTTTTTGCAAGCCATTGGGAAGCTTGGTAGAAGCCTCTCTTACTTGCATAAGAGTTTGGATGCATTTGGTATTCCTCCTCTTCTGATGGGCAGCAGTTCAAGGAGGTTACTATTCCTCCTATTTCTGATAGTGAGGAGGACATTTTTGTTCCACCAAGGAACTTTGCATTAATCAAACCTTGTTGTGCACATGATTTAGGGATGGAATCAGACTCTAAGCCTAAGGCATCGCCAGCTCATGTCTAGGGGAAGCATCATGTTCCCATGCAACAATTTGAGCATCATGATCTTGCACCACCAGTACATTCAGTTCCTCCATTAGTTGATGCTCCCAACTCATTTGAGAAGTAAGCTATGGAGAGTATATTTAGGACCACATCCCAATGGGTACTAGCTCAACAACCTCTAGTTTAGCCAGATCCACTAGCTTCATCTCGATTTCAAGTGAAGCTTCATCCTTGGTGAGCTTCCATTCAGAAGCTTGAGTCATCTGATGAGGATGAGTAGAGGTTGAGCTAACCCAACACTAGTAGTGATGAAAATGAGGAGAAGACTTATTATCCATCTCGAGTACTGGATGGATTTGAATCTAAGGATGTGATTGAGGTTAGTGATTAGGGACATTAAGTGATCATTTTCTCTCTCGTTTCTTGTTGATGTACAAAAAGGAAAAGATGTTTTTGATTCTCACATATGTGATTTTTGGGCTTTCACATATGTGCTTGATTATGTATGATGCTACCATTTCTATAGACAGTTGTATTATATAGGTGCAAATTTATGTTGATAGTTGGTTGTATTGGATAGTTGCGGATTTATGTGGATAGTTGGTTGTATTGGATAGTTGCAGATTTATGTGGATAGTTGGTTGTATGGATAGTTGTTGATGAGACGCAATTTGCACTAGGCCGTGATATCGCGTACGCGATATCGCGGCTGCCGCGATATCGCATCTTCTCCTGCGATATCGCGTCCCACTGCCATTTCTATAAATAAGAGGTGGCACTCCCCTTATTTTCAAAATCCTGGCTAGTGTACCGAAGCTCTGGCAGATTGATCACTCCAGAGTTAGAATTTTTCCCCATGTGCCCGCAGTAGGAGTCCTAGAGTGAACGGCTCTTTATTCGAGTAGCTTGTAACCTGAACCCAAGTTGTGTACGGCAATAAAGACGAACTTTTTTGGATATACCTTGCAGCACGTGGTTTCATTTTTTGCTTTATTTCCTACTTTCCTAGTGCGTTCAAGTACGACTTGATTACGAGCGTCTACGGACGTGTACGGCTAGTCAAGGAATCGGCTGCTTGACGCAATGCATGAGTACGACTCAATTACGAGCATTGGATGCTTGGTAACCCAGTAGCGTATTCCAGGATTCTCCCCTTGGTAACTCCAGGGTCTAATGTGTACGGCTAGTTGAGGAATCAATTGCTCATTGCTAGGCTAGATCGTGTGATAAGTACGACTTAGTTACGAGCACCCACAGGTGTGTACGGCTGGCTAAGAAACCAGCTGCTTATCACATGTAGGCTAAATAGGTGCCTCAGTACGACCACTTCGAGCACTTGTGTTACATGCAGTGATCCCAATAAAGATTAGCGTTTGGTAAGCTGCAGTTGCATAGTTCAGGGTGTGTCCGGCAAGTGGGAACGGATGCTGACGCTAGTTAACTTAGACTTAGATCTTAGTTAGAGTTAGCTTAGTTTCTCAACCCTTTCTCCTTGTAGCATAGAAGATAAGTCGAAAATACCAAAAAAATCACATACCTCAGACTTGCTTAACCATACACTGTGACACATACAAGCAAGCCTGGGAAGACAACGAATGATTAACCCCAAGTGTTTCTTGTGGCGTTAAGGCATTTAGTCTACGGAGTTCGACCGGATCACGCGTGTACGCTCGTATTCGTATGGTGGAGTTTAGGGGTACCTCGCCACTCATCATTGGCGCCGTTGCCGGGGACTAAGTGTTTTTACGCCAATTTAACATAAGGGATATCACTCACATCGTTGTGAGCTTAAAACAAACCTTAGGGTTAATCAGTTAATCAAGAACAATAAATAACGGTGAAGTTAGCACACTAGTAGAAATGGCTTCTTCTCATGAAATCAACTCACCTAAGGACAATACAGGAGAAAGTCAGCATCATACGCATAACCAAGATCAACCATGTCCTCAATAGGCTAAAGTCACATATACTCATCCCGATGAGTATGTGCCAGATTTTACCTTTGTTTTCCATCAAGATGAGCAACTGTGGTGGAGAAACATGCAAGGTAACATTGTGTTACCCACAGATCGCTCTGCTTCCAACATGTTTTTCCGTGCCTTGGTACGGTATGGCATGCAAGAGCTGATTACTGAATACGTTGCGGATGACTACACTCTGAGGGATTATCAACCCATAAATTCCCAACGTATTCGGGATGCAAGGCAGGAGAGCCAACATTCACTACTGAAGGGCAAGGTTCCCCACGTCATTAGTGAAATAGGAGAAGAGGAACCCCTCACTATGGGTTTCTTAGCAAATGATGTTCCTCCTCCTCACTCTAGTGAAGAGGTTAGGCATCAGGGCCTTAGATCAACGATACACATTCCAGGCTCTGATCCCCGTGAGCACAAGCTGTTTACGGCAGGAACAATCACTCGCACTAATGACGGACTCATTGATCATCACAACGATCGGGGCCGAAGCAGCCGAAGAGAAGGCAAGAAACATCACCGTGGTGATGGATCCCCTTCTTCTTCCCCTTCATCACATCATTCACACACTCCTTTCACATCTGGGCGCAGCCACCATGAGCATAATGTGGAGCGTAAAGGTAAACAAGATGAAATGCCTCGACAAGAAGGTCGAGAGGAGTTAGGACAAGGGCAAGGACATAGGGAGAATAGGGAACCACAACATAGGCATCACAGACGTCATGAAAGAGATGATCATGACGAACCCCTATTCACAACCCGAAGTATGCTCGACATTAGAGAGGCAGTTAGGATTCCCCCAAGGCATTTAAAAGACAGTAGGATCAAGCGTTTGGATATAAATAATATCCCATGTTTTGAATGGGGATACAACGCTGATCCTCAACACCATTTACAGGCATTCCACGATGCCTGTGCCTTGCAGAACATTGACAATGAGTGGCAAAAAGTCAAGTTGTTCCCAAGGACACTCACTAAAGAAGCAGAAAGCTGGTACCGGTCCTTAGAACCAGAAACCATCAGGAGGTGGAGTACGATGCTTGAATTGTTCAACAAAAAATACCAAACGTACTCCAGAGTGTCCAACTTGCGTAAGCATATCCAAGACTGGAAACAAGGAGCTTATGAATCCTTGGATGCTGCCATGGCCCATTACTACACATTGCTACATCGTTGCCTGGGCCATGGGTACGCTAAATGGGATCAACTTCGCCACCTCGTGGATGGGCTACGAAATGAAACGAGAAGAACTCTTGGGACTTACGCCCAAGGGAGACTCTCCCGATTAAGAGCCCATGAAGTTGAAGTGTTGTTAGAACAAGTAGCCCAAGAAGAGGGTGAGCTACGGAAAAGAGAAAGTGCGGAGGAATACAACCGTGATCCCTCCCTTCGCAAGAAGGGAGTGAAATTCTGTGATGAGGAGGTTGAGTCACCACTCGAAGAGTTGGTGAATAGAAAAACCATGCCGATCCAAAAGTTAACAACGGAGGTATCGGCCAAGGTAGACCAAATGTGGGATTCCTTAGACTCACGGATAGAAACAGTTTTGAAAATTGTAGAAGAGTCTAAGGATGAGCAAAGTAGTGATAACAGCAAAAACATGCGGAGAAATTTTAACCCTGCACATAACAAGGGTAAGGGAAAAATCTCTAACTCCGATGAGGCTGAAAATTCTGATTCAGAAAATGACGGTGGATGTGAGGTCTGCTATTATGACCATCCCAAGGGATGTTGTCCAATCATCTCACATCTGCAGGAGTCTGGGGTGTATGCATTAAACCCAAGACTTAATCAACAGCAAACACCCAGAAGGTTACCTTATCCACAAGGTAACCCAAGGCAGTTCCACCAACCCTTGACATATTATCCAAGTGGAACACCTCCGCAGCCCATCGAACAACATCAGCAGTGGCAATACCCACAGTCATGGGGGATGCCACCGCCAACACATCAATACCCTTACCGGCAGCCTGATCCTTATGGTTATTATGTGCAGCAGCCGGTTTCTCCAGGTGACGCTATGAGTCACACTCCACGCCATCACTACTACGCTCGGGAGTACTTGAGAAGGATTCCTTCTCTTCCGGGAGACATTCCACATTCTGTCCATCCTCTAACTCCACCCGCACCTTTTCCACAAGTAGTTCCCATAACACCTCCTGCTCCAACAATGCAAGGGCAATTACCTACCCAACCGCAGCAACGTCACTCCGCGAGATCTGTAAATATTCAGATTGTAAATATCCAACCAGACACTAGATCTGGCGATAACTGTACAAAAAAGAGACCCTTTTTCAGAACTAGGAGCCCGGATAGGCTCTCGCAACAACAAGCGGACAGGTATATGTATAGGCCTCTAACTACTAACACTTCGGAGCACCCTTCAGTCCAAGGGAATGTAACGCATACGGTTATGCTAACACATACCGTAACTGACTGGATCAAGGTAGGCCACCTTCCCAGGAAACTAACTGATCCTGGGAGTCCCTTTATTCATTTGCAGATCGCTGGGAATGCACCACATCGAGCTCTTCTTGACTCAGGTTCCGGAGTCAACTTAATTTCGCGAAAGATGTATCACGCCTGGAACCTGCCCCAACTTAAGAAGAGCAACATCCAACTAGAGCTGGCAGACCAGTCCATCACTATTCCCTTGGGTTTGGTGGAGGACGTTATCACCACTGTGTGTGGTTGGTCCTACCCAGCGGATTTCCTAGTGATCGATGTTAACAACAACGAAGGGGACTTCCCAATTATAATGGGAAGGGCATGGCTAAGCACAGTAGATGCATGCCTTAGGATCCGTGATCTTTCCTTGGAAATCTCCAAGATAAACATATGTGGAAAGATCGAGAAGAGGATAGTTCCATGCATCACATACAGTGATTCATCGGGTGATGACACGGAGGAAATGTCTCCATGTCACAGGTGTGCCCAGGAAACTCTGCAACAAAGATGCCTGTATGTAGCAACCACACAAGAAGTAGTAGACACCCCGTGGTTGACAGCTTCTCATAAGAGCAAACAAATATGCATGGAACGAACTGAGGCAACTCATGCCAACAACCGTGGCATAGACACATTGGAACGTGAGCGTCGCCAACTTCCAACCCTGAATTTAAGATCATCAATTGGGAGAAGTTGGGCACTGCTTAGAAATTCAAATAGGCGCTCACTACTTCGGATCTCTCCCTCACAACTCAGTCATGGGGGAGATGGCCACCTATGCTAATCATATGGGGCCCTCAGTTCTTTTTCAGTTTTTGTTTTACACGTTTTTGTTTTACAACGTTTTTGTTTTTCACATTTTTGTTTTACAATTTCTTTAACTTTTCTAATTTTTGTTTTACAAATTTCTTTAACTTTTCTTGTTTTTGTTTTACAACATCGTTATATTTTTCTATCTTTTTGTGTGTGTGTGTGTGTGTGTCATCCATCATGTAAATTCGTCACCCAATAAGTGTTCGGGCCGATGGGATGAACTGTTTTTCATTAATTGCTAATGTTTGGTTTTTACCTTTAAGTTACATTGTTGATACTAAGGTATGTTCTTTTGATATGGCAGGCAATGAGATCACTTCATCCATCCATCCATCAAGTCTATGGTTTCCCTTGGCTTGGAAATGTACAGTTCCCTTCCAATAAGAACTTTAACGAACCGGTGACTGGGCATTTCTCAAACTAAGGACGGACTCAAGGATTTGAAACGGGTGTGACTTCAAGGGAACTTGGTGCTCTTGTGTTGGTCTTTCACTTGGGTGCTTGGATGTTTTCTTCTTGGGTTTTCTTACCGTTCCGATGTAACCCAATAATCGGAAGCTGAGACAATAAAAATAAAGAAGTCTTTGCATGGTGTGGTCCCCACGCATAAAAACACAAAACAAAAAAAAAAGAAGACAAAATGAAAAAAAAAACAATGGAAAAAAAAAAAAAAAAGTGAAAAAGCTAAAAAGCTAAAAGTGAGGATTCAAAGCACACCCCTTAGACGGAATAAATTTGGGCTGCAAGCACTGGTTATGGAACCAAAGTGTTCCCTCTAACTAAGGCCCTTCTCGCTTCCCATTCTCTCTGTTGTTTCGTCGGAATGGTGGTGGCTTCTCGAAGTTGCATCCTTGTTACCCAAGTGGATGATTTAACCAACTGCATTGATGCGAAGTCACTGGAAGTGGTTGGTTTGAGCCCAGAGTTGGAATGAGATTCGCCAAGTCACATTAATCATGTAACACACAAGGGGCTGTACACCACCTTGTTCTTGGGATTCCATTCCACTTCTCTTCTTCCCATCCTTCTCTCCATTGTTCACCTCATTGCCGGTTGTATCATTGTATATACTTTGGTTGATGCTTTGTTTTCTTTTTGGTAAATTCTTACGGTTAAGACTTTAACTCTTGTTTCCAAAGGACATTCCCCGAGCCTACGGACTCTTTGAATGTGGGATTGTCAGGGCATTAAGGGCATGAGCCTGCTTTGGGGAGGACCCACTGACATTCCTATTTGGAACACTAGTTAACTTCTTTTCCTTAACGTTTTGCAATTAATTAGCATTTTTGTTCATTTCCATCATGACATCCTTTCTATCGATGCCATAGTTGTTCCCTTTTTACCTATCCTTCCTCTTCCTTTTTTCTTTCCATTCTAACGCTACCGGAGGTTCGCGATTAGTCATGGGGGCAGGGGGCCTGATTTTTCGATTTTTATCCTAAGCCCCGGATTTTTTCGTTTTTCTTCCTAACCCCTATACCTTCGGTAGTCATCATCTATATTTTCCCAGATCCATATCAGCCATACCACACCTTAGCCAGTGAACCTAAACCGAAGCAAGGTATGCTTTACTTAATGATTCAATCACCCCTGCTAATATATGATGGTGTTGTGTGTGCAGATGACAATCATACAACAACAGAATGGATCTGGAGCAGACACTTGGAATGGAGCAGTGCTGAAGCAGCACGCAAGGATTGGAATTGATAATGCACTTACAGATGGACATCGAACGGCGCAATCTAGGCGTTGGCAGCAACAAGACTCCTCTCTCCTCTTTTCTCTCAAGCTGCCGACTGTGGCCTAATGTCATTGTAATAAGGTGTTCACCCATGTTGTCATGAACACCAGTTTTTGTCAAGTCTTGTAATAAGGACCGTTCACATGTCATCCCATCAGTTCCATTTTCCCTAATAATCCCATACCTACCTGATATCATTGTAAGGAACTCGAGGACGATTTTTCATTCAGTCATGGGGGTATGATGAGACGCGATTTGCACTAGGCCGCGATATCGCATCTTCTCCTACAATATCGCGTACGCGATATCACGTCCCATCGCCATTTCTATAAATAAGAGGTGGCACTCCCATTATTTTCAAAATCCTGGCTAGTGTAGCGAAGCTCTGGCAGATTGATCACTCCATAGTTAGAATTTTTCCCCATGTGCCCACAGTAGGAGTCCTAGAGTGAACAGCTCTTTATTCGAGCAGCTTGTAACCTGAACCCAATTTGTGTACAGCAATAAAGACGAACTTGTTTGGATATACCTTGCAACACGTGGTTTCATTTCTTGCTTTATTTCTTGCTTTCCTAGTGCGTTCAAGTACAACTTGATTACAAGCGTCTACGGACGTGTACGGCTACTCAAGGAATCGGCTTCTTGATGCAATGCATGAGTATGACTCAATTACGAGCATTGGATACTTGGTAACCCAGTAGCGTATTCCAGGATTCTACGCTTGATAACTCCAGGGTCTAATATGTACGGCTAGTTGAGGAATCAGCTGCTCATTGCTAGGCTAGATCATGTGATAAGTACGACTTAGTTACGAGCACCCACGGGTGTGTACGGCTGGCTAAGGAACCGGCTGCTTATCACACGTAGGCTAAATAGGTTCCTCAGTACAACCACTTCGAGCACTTGCATTACGTGTGGCGATCCCAGTAACGATTAGCGTTTGATTCATTACATCAAATCACTTTAGAGTGAAGCTTAGAGCTTGTACAAGGTGTGGTACCCTTCAAACCACATTTGAAGAGCAACAAAGTCTAGAGGTCTGCTAATGAACTATACTCTGAGTGTGGACTACCCAAGTTGGAGAGCAATGTTAATTTTTCTATGTTCTTTGTTTCAAATGATTTTTAATTTGGGAAACTTATTCATCCCTCCCTTCCCTTCTAAGTTCAACGATCCTCACATTAGACACATTTGAGACTAATTAGTTACTTTCTTAAACATATCTAAATATGTTTGTTATCTTGTGAATTACACATAATGTATTATGGTCAATATCATGGTTTCTATCACTTTAAGGTGTGATTAAAAGTCAATACTTATATATTAATTTATTTCAACATAATTTATTATATATTTCCTTGGAGCTTGTGATCTTCTTGATCACAACACTTAACATAGTATCAAATCAAATTTATGTTGACCTATATCACCATCACCATGAGTTTCATACATTGATAAAGTTAGCACAAGGAATAAATGTGATGATATGTATAAAAATTGAAATTGCAAAATTTCATTTTTACCTTTGTAAATTGTAAGAAAATGACATACCAAACCTTGCTATGTTATACTCCAAATTGTAATTTTTTGTGTTTGTGCTAAGTATTCAAACCTTGTTTATTGTAATTTTGAAAAATTTCATGTGAAATAGTGCATGACTTAGGATTTTCCCTGTATTACGAAATTTTTCATAATGTAAAAATTGTGAACTCTAGATTCTTTAGAACATGAAGTAGTCACCATTGACATTATAACTAAAAATTCATAATGATACTTTCCATGGTGAAGCTTCATCTTTCATAGTAAGGAAAAATGTTAAGAAGATCAAAGTCTACTTAGCAATGATAACTCATTATGAAGTCATGATGAACAAGTTGTAGAGCTTTGATTTTCTATTATCAAAGGAGAAATATGCAAGATATCTAGCACCAAGAGTTAGTATACAATATCATCACTTTGATTTAAATCTAGAAACATAGCTAGTGAAAAATGGATTTGTTATGTATTTGAAAAAGTTAGGGTTAACATAGTCCATACAGTTCATGGTGTTAAAGGATTAGTCATTGGTTGAGAATTTTATTTGTATTTATAATAATTGTTGGTTTATGTTTTAGTCAATAAAGACTTTGTAGTTCTCTATATTTCAAAAGGCATTTCTACATTTTTGGTTCTAGATAGTGAAAATAGATTTTTCCTTTAAATAAGTCATGTTTTCAAGGCATTAGCTTATTGAATGTTTTACAAGTAAGGAGGATTGAGGATTGCTTGTACCATCTTCACTACCAAGATTTTAATTGTCTAGTTAAAGCTACCATATTCCAGCTTTGTAGAAATCATTACCTATCACATATGTGTTAAAGACAGGAAGAATGTCATTTAATTGCCTCTACTTAATGTACTCTCTACCGTGGTGAAGGAGTGGTGAAGGAAGATAGCCAAGTGGATTGGTTATCAATTTTAAAAAAGAAATTAAAGGCTTAGGAACTTAGCTATTACCATTTGTCATCCCTATTTTTTTTTAATGTGGTTACCTTCTTTCTAATTTTGTTAAATTGTTTATTAACTTTAAGTTATTACAAGTCACTACAATGTTGAAAGATAGAAATAAATAATTTATATCAAAGGTATTTATGAAAGTGTTTGCAAAATGAGAGCAAACAGTCATGGAGGTACCTCCATTGAAGTAGTAAGAAGGAGTTCAAATAGGAGGGTATGTGCCAAAATGAGATTATTTGTTATCATCCATGATGAATTTAATTTTGTACCATTACAGGTTTGAGCATCATATTCCTCATTATGAATCACCCACACACTTCTTTAAACCTTTAGTGAAGAAAAGCCCTATGAAAGAAACTTTATATAGTGAGGCTACATGGATATATATTGAAGTAGTGGATCAAGACAACTATTTAGCAACCATGCAAGAAACAATCATAAATAATATTAGCTAATTGACCAAATCCTTCTCCATTGAAGTAAGTAATGATTTACTTTATGACTTAACAATTTTGTATTACATAATGATAGGATACTACTTTAATACGAGGGTTTTTTGAACAATGCTAAACAACAATAAGTAGGTCTTTAATAACGCTCTAGCATAAATTAGTCCTTAAATAAGGATTTGAGGAAGACACATGAAGATAAAGAAACATATGCTAAAGCCTTTAATAAATATAAATACAAGGTAATTGAAGCCCTAAAATCAGCAAAGAAATAAGCCAAAGAGTTGGAAGAGCTCAATTAAGAAAGAATTACTGTAGGGTCCAACATTGATCCTAAGTTGGTAAATAGAGTTTAGAAATTAATGGTAAAGATGATGGAGTTTGAAACTAAGAAATTTGTGTTACAAAATAAAAATTCCATACTTTTGCAAGATCTAGAAAGTGTGGAACAAAAAAATTTTAATTTAATTATGCATAACTCTAGTTTGAGAGAGGATTTCAATGAGGAAAGGGAAATTTAAATGGCATGATGAAGAAGCTACAAGATCATGCAATAATTGATGAATTCATTTCTTGTTTTAAAGAATTGCTAATGTCATTTGCATTGTTGGATCATGAATTACCAATTATTTTCACTATGTGTCCACGTCATTATAGATTGTATAATGAAGTGAAAGAAAAGTTCTTCAAGAAGCCCAATTTAGATTAAAAATCCTTAAGTCTTGGTTCTAATGTCACCAACATTGTCATGTGAATTATTGCCTTCTAAATCTACAATGTAAGATACAACTTCCAAGTCAAGGGAGAGTCATCATCTAGTGTTTCTGACAATTTGTTGAATGTAAATATAGACTATTTTACTAACTGATGACATTTGTTTTAAAAATCTCTTACTTTTATCTTATTATGTTTAATACTTCTGTAGTTGAGGGTGAAGTTAAAATCTTATTAAATTTTCATGGCAATCATAGTTTCTTTCTAGATGGTTTTAATTTTCCTTATAATATATTTTGAAATAGATAATATCTCTAATGTCTCTGGTTATTCTTTCTTATATTTCAAAGGAACTTTAAGGCAAAAATAATTTATAATATGGTTATAGGAAAAGAAATTGCTCACTATCATTAGTATTTTGCTTAAGAAAAATGGTACTCATTTGAAATGATTATCTATAATAAATTTCTGTTAGAGCTTACTACTCCACAACCACTAGTAGTGAAAAAAGTCTTGATTCTTTTTGTTGTATTGTGAAAAAGATAAAATGATACCCTTTGTTTGTTAATCATTTTCTTTTTACTCATAGAACAGTAATTAGATAGTGAAGTACATTAAATTTTGAATGTTAAGCTTGAGGGATGGTGTTAAGAATTTGATATGTTCTATCAAGTTTAACATTTAAAATAAGGTCTATATTGGGTGACGTCCTGAACTCATGTTTACACTATCACAATGATGTTTGTTATTTCACATTTAATAATTAGTTATTTATCTAAATACTTGTTAATATGTTATTGAATAATTGTCACATCTATTTCTATAATCAACCTAACAATTTTTTCATAACTATATATACTTCTAGGTTTCATGTTCAAGACGTACATTAAATACATTAGAGATTAACTAGTTACCTAGCTAAATATCTTTGAATATATTTTTTGTCTTCCAATTTACACACAATGTATTATAATCAATACCATGATGTCTAAAACTTCATGATGTTATTAAACATTAATATTTGATGAGTGGTGACATACCACTACACTCAACCATATGAATACAAACGTAGCACACATGATCCAGTCAAACCACGTAGACTAAGTGCCTACACACCCATGGAACACTTAGGGTTAATCGTTCGTTGTCTTCCCAGACTTACTTCTAGTTGTCACGGTGTATGGTTAAGTAAGTCCGAGGTATATGATTTCTATATGTTTTTATGTTTTTCTGCTATGCTATTGAGGTGAAGGGTTGAGAAACTAATTACTATCTTTAACTAATGAACTAAGTCTAAATTACCTAGCGTTAGCATCCGTTTCCACTTACCATACACAGCCTGAACTGATGCAACCATGGCTAGCAAATGCTAATTGTTGCTGGGATCACCACGTATAACGCACATGCTTGAAGCGGTCGTACTGAGGCACTTAACTAGGAGGAAAGGGTTGAGAGAATCTAATCTAGCCTAAGTGCGATGAGCATCAATTCCTTGATTATTCGTACACATCCTTAAATGCTTGTAATCAAGTCGTACTCATTTCGCATTACTAGCCTAAGTGTGATGAGCATCCGTTCCTTGATTATGTGTACACATCCTTAAATTCTCGTAATCAAGTCATACTCATTGTGCATTACTAAGAGAGAAAGCAATAAATAACATTAAATAAAATCCTATTCCATGCACTACAAGGTTTATCCAGGAAATTCATCTTTATTGCCGTACACAACTTGTGTTTGGGTACAATGTTGCTTGAATAAAGATCCGTTCACTTTAGGACTCCTATTGCAAGCACATGGAAAATATTCTATCTCTGGAGTGATCAATCTGCTAGAGTTTCCCTACTTCTAGCTTAGCATGCAGAAACAAGGGATAACTGCCTCTTATTTATAGATATGATGGCACATTGTGATATCATGTATGTGACATCGTAGGGTACGACGCGATATCACATGGGATCTGACGTACGTGATATCGCGTCTCATCATACCCCCATGAATTAATGAAAACTTGTCCTCAAGTTCCTTACAAAATATTGGGAAGGTATGGCATTATTGACTGAATGGGAACTAATGGGATGACATGTGAATGGATCATCATTACAAGACTTGACAAAATTGGTATTCATGACAACAAGGGTAAACACCTTATTATATTGACATCAGGCCTCATTTGGTAGCTTGAGAGAAAGAGAGAGAAAGAAGTGTTGCTACTGCCAACGCCAATATTGCACCTCTCGTTGTCCATCCGTAGGCACATTATCAATCTTGCTCCTTACATAGCTACTTCCAACACTACTCCATTGCAAGTGTTTGCTCCATATCCAACCCATTGTTGTATGATCGCCATCTACACACACAACACACTCTTATATTAGCAAGGGTAAATGAATCATCATGTAATTAATACCTTGCTTTGGTGAAAGTGCATTGGCTAGGTTGTGGTATGGTTGATTGTGGATCTAGAAATATAATATTGATGAATACTGAAGCTGTAGGGGTTAGGAAAATCAAAAAAAATTAGGCCCCATACCCCCATGACTAATTGCAAACCTCCGGTAGCATTAGAATGGAGAAAGAAAAGGAGTGAGAAAGATAGATAAAAAGAGACAATGGTAATGTCGATGAAATAGATGTCAAGATGGAATTGAACAAAATAAAATTAATCACAAAAATGTTAGGGACAAGAAGTTAACTGGTGCACCAAATAGGAATGTCAATGGATCCTCCCCAAAGCAGGCTCATGCCCTTAATGCCCTAACAAACCCACATTCAAAGAGTCCATGGGCTCTGGGAATGTTATTTAGAACAAGAGTTAAAGTCTTAACCACAAGAATTTACCAAAATGAAAACAATGCATCAACCAAAATATATACACTAATGATACAATTGACAATAAGGTGAAGAATGGAGAGAAGGATGGAGAGAATAGAATGGAATGGAATCCCAAGAACAAGGTGGTGTATAGTCCCTTGTGTAGTTCATGATTAATGTGACCTGGAAAATCTCATTCCAACTCTAGCCTCAAACAAACCACTTCCAGTGACTTCACATCAATGCATGTGGCCAATCCATCCACTTGGATAACAAGAATGCCTTCTCCAAGAGTCACCACCATTCCGACGAAGTAAGGAGAGAATGGGAAGTGAGAAGGTCCTTAGTTAGAGGAAACATTTTTAGTTCCATAACTAGTGCTTGTAGCCCAAGGGATTATTTCATCTAAGGGGTGTGCTTTGAATTCTCACTTTCTTTCTTCTTTTTGTTTTTAATTTTATTTTTTGTGTTTTTATGCGGGAGAACCACACCATGCAAAGACTTTGTTATTTTTATTGGTTAGCTTCCCAATGATTGGGTAACGTTGAAACGACAAGAAAACTCATGAAGAAAACATCCAAGCACCCAAGAGAATGGCCAACACAAAAGCATCAAGTTCCCTTGAAGTCACACCCTTTTCAATCCTTGAGTCCTTCCTTAGTTTGAGAAATGCCCAGCCACCGATTCATTAAAGTTCATATTATGAAAGGGACTGTACATTTCCAAGCCGAGAGAGACCATAGATACTTGTGGACAAATGGATGAAGTGAACTCATTACCTACCATATCAAAAGAACATACCTTAGTGAGAACATCATGGCTTAAAGGTAAAAACCAACCATTAGCAATCAATATGAAACTACTTCATACCATCATCGAGAACACTTATTGATGACTAACTCACAAGGTGGATACACACGTACATACAAACACACAAAATGGAAAAGTATAACGATGTTGTAAAAAAAACTTGTCCAAAAAAAACATAAAAAGAACTGAGGGCCCCAAATGGTCAGCATAGGTGGCCATCTCCCCCATGACTGAATTGCAAGGGAGAGATCTGAAATGGAGAGCGAGGTTGCCCGCTAGGAGAGGTGTAATTTATACTAGTTATTGTGGGTTCACGAAAAGGTTTTGTTTGTTGTACATTAACCAATAATCTTTTATCTAGGCTGTTAGGCTTGTATATTATCATGGCTCTAGAGGGGAAGGTTGTATGAATAATATAGGATCCTTCCCACAATGTTTGAAATTTTGTACACTGAGGTACTTGCGTGGGATTCCAGTACAGGACCTTGTCTCCTGGTTGGTACCTAAACCTTCGAATTCTTAAGTCATGACACTATTTATTGTGTGCTTTATGTAACTCATTTAACAATAGTGAAACCAATATATTCTCTTCTAGCATGTTCAGATTTGCCAACCATTGTTTTTGTGCTAGGTCGAGGTCTAGGTGAAGGTCATAAGCTATGGATAGTATACGGAGCTCATTCTATATGGAGATCTTTGGTAGTTTCCTGTACACTAACTCATAGGGTGAATAACCTGTAGGGAGCTTCCAAGTTGAGCGGTATGCCCAAAGAGCATCGTTCAGTTTTGTGCTCCAGTCTCGCCTAAATTTGCTAATCATTCCCTTCAATATTCTGGTAATCTCCCAGTTAGTAACCTCAGCTTGGCCATTAGCTTGGGGATGGTCATGTGTGGTAAATTTATGCTCAACCACTAAGCATTGCATCAATTTGTGAAAGGTTGCACCTATAAAATGTGTTCCATTATTAGAGATGAGTGCACGTGGCACACCAAACCTATTTACAATTTGTTGTTATACAAATCGTGTAGCCATAGATGATGTGCAGTCTGTTATTATGGCTTCTTTATCCTATTTGGTTAAGTAATCAATAGCAACAATGATATATGTCTTTCTGTTGGACATCAGTGTAATAGGCCCCATAAAATCTATTCCCCAGATATCAAAGGGTTCCAAAGGTTGAATCCATTGTTGCGGACACTCCATTCTAGCAGTCATTCCACCATCACGTTGGCAATGTTCATAGGATTGGGAATAATGATGGGCGTCTAGAAATAGTGTTGGCCAATAATATCCTACAAGCAGGACCTTGGGTAGCTATTCTTCTCCTAGCATAGTGACCCCCACAAGGGCCCTCATGAACATCCTGGAGAACTTTTAATTGATCCTGATTCGGCACACACCATCAAACCAAGTCATTAGGATAGACTTTATAGAGTTTTTCCTTGATTTCCATGAAGTACTTGGTTTTGTGAAGAAACTG
>MNCI01028318.1:62009-153473 GCA_015680685.1 Gnetum montanum | reverse complement strand
TGGCTCATGCGATATCGCGTCTCATCAATATTTTTATATTAATTTATATTAACATAATTTTTTATTTATTTCCTTGGACCTTATGATCTTCTTGATCACAAAACCTAATAAAGCATTTATATCCAATGATTAGGAAAGGTCATTTTCTATAGTAGCTCTCTCATGTAGCTTTCGTTGATTATATCATATACCTTTTAAATATCAACCTTTAACACAATCTTGGGCTATTTTTGCAAATAAGTTAAATAAATAGTCTCTTGCACTGGAAGCACTTGGTCTAAGATTTGTCTCGATTCTACAAAACTAGCTTATTCTTTAGTAATGAAAGGAGGTGTCATCTTTTGTAATTGAAGCATTATAAGTTTTGAATAGAAAGAAGTACACAAGATAATAGGTTAATAATCATTATGATCATTATCATCTTTTTTTTCTTACAATAGAACCATCCAAGTACATTCCATTTGATTTTATCCTCCTAGTTCTTCAAAATTCAAATACAACATTATAAATATCCTTTTGAATAATATTCCAAAAATGTTTATAAAAACCAAATGAAAAACCATCCATAACTAGAGCTTTTTAGGAATCCATGAAGAAAACCATTGTTTGAATTTCCTTTGTAGTAAGATATTAGTTGAACAATAAGATATCCTCACATGATAAATAATGATCAATGCCTAGTATAATTTTCTCCATATCTTGCTTATGTGAAACGTGATTTAAGTTAAAAAAGATTTATAAAATTGAATAGTAATTAGTATAATAAGGCTCATATGCAATTCCTCTTATGTTTTAGTGAAGCATGCATATGAGAAAATATGGAACCCTCATTCCCAAAATCAATATAGTTTATTTGAGATCTTTGCCACCAATTTATGTTTCTTGATGTTGAATGTCATAATATGCTTGAAGATAGTTCATCTCTATTTATGATCACTTGTATGTCCAACCTTTTTCATACAAATGTATTTTGGATTCTTGAATATTTTACAAACACTCATGTTTTATTTGCTTTAAATTTGAAGGATTAAGTTGCTTCTAAGTAAGGATCTCTTGTCTCAAAATTTGGAATTTTTGCAAAACCCTACATTGAGGAGTAACTTGCATAGTAAATTATCATTATTTTTTTCACTCTTATGCATATTTGGAAAGCCATTATATTTTTCTTCTATTTAAAATTAGGATTCAGTCATTGTAATTCTTATATCCAAAAAAGTAGAGGCCAATGATTAGAAGAGGTCCTAGTTAGTCTTTCAGGTTTTGCACATGAAAATAAATTAAGCCAACTATCATCATAATGTGATCTAACTTAATATTAATATAATATTTTTCTTGCCTCATGTTTATCCAAGTATACTCATCTCGAAACTCTAGAAGATCCATGCAACCTAAACTATAAATTACTATTACAAAAATCTCATTACATACATTCTAAATTCTTTCATCCTCAAATTTATGTAATTGATTTAAAATGATATTAAAATCTCCCAAAACACATAACAATTTATTTATAAAAGCACAAATATTAGAAAAATTCTACCAAAATGCTTTCTTTCTTTGTAGCCTCATTGAACTATAAACATTAATGACATTTATTTCTCATTTATCTTAATAGCTATCATAGTAGCAGTTTAAAAAAGCAAATCTTCCTTAAAATAGCTACCCTAAATTATTCAAATTTTTCTAGATCAACCTTGTATTGCATGGAAAACATATCCCACCTTACCAAATATTTTTCTCCACAAAAAGTACTTCATTCTTCATTTTTTTCTTGAATGCACATTTTATTAGAAATTTCAAAACAACACCAATGTTAAATGATTTCCTAAGGTAAGGGGTTGTTGTAACCCTCACATTCTAGCAAATGATCTTCATTTGGGCATGGAGGATAAGGATCATCTATGCCATTATCCAATAGATTAAAACACATAATAGTATGTGGAAGTTACTCGAATTAATTCTTAGTCATGTCTTTTGGTTAATATTTCTTAGTTGTGGCTTGCCCAATGGGATTGGTAGCAATAGTATAAGTATTTCCTCTACTACTAAAAAGGATCATTACCTATATCCACAATGCTCATCTCACTAAGTGGAGTCCCAAGAGGGTCGATAGATGAGTAAAAGCCTAACCTCTTTGAGTGGTTCTGGCTTTGCTATTAAAAATAGAAAATGATCTTGATCTTTCTCTAATTCAAACTAGGTTTGAATGTTCCAAACTATAGTAGGATTTATTTTAGAAGACTATGATTTGAAAATCCATCTATTAACTTCCCTTTTTTCATGTTGAAAGTGCAAGACATAAGGACCGAACCAATTTACTTTTAGATCCATCATTTCCTTGACATTTATATAAATATGTATTTTACGATTTGTAGCATATGGATCAAATTTTCACCACACAAGAAATCCTTTTAGTCACAATGCAAATGTGAGAAACTTGGTATATCATAATTAAAATACACTTTTGTTATAGAGAAAAAACAATATCCTCATCTCCAAAAACATTTCTTATTCTACATGTTGCATCCTAAAGCCTAGGGATGAAAAAGCCAATTATCATTAAGGTAGTTATTTGCCTCCATAAAAAATGAGTTGCCTTCTTTCTTGGTTTGACATTGAAAAATCCATAAATTATCAAACAACTTTTAAAAAGCTATTGAGTATTCCTAGATATGTAAAATATTCTTCATCTTCATAGCTATAAATACATAATCCAACCATTCAACTAGAGAATTATGAATGTATAATTGTGGCTATTCATTTACATTACTATCTACCTAAAAAATACTTGCATCAAGAGTTACAAAAGTAGTATGTTTAGATATATTATGCTCTTAGATCCCCTTGCTACAACCTTATCAATGCATTGAACTCTTACTACAATCTTTGTTGAAATACTCATTGACACATCAAACCTATGCTACAATATTCATTGAAATCCTCACCAATGCATCAAAACTTTATTGTAGTCTTCAAAAAATCCCTCATGTATGCACCAATCCCTCATCAACACATCAAATGCTTATTGAAATCTTAATTGAAATCCTCAAAATTAATAGTTTTTGATAGGTGGTATTATGTATGAACAAGTTAAACTTGAATATCTTGCCTTCAAATCTTCCTCTAAAAATATTATTTTAAGAATGGAATGCTAGGTATGTGGAGGATAAGATCATCTTAGTTTCAAATGTCCTCAAGCTAATCAATTGTAGATAAAGAATTCAAGAAAAAAAACTCTTTCTTCTTGGGTGAAATGACGACAATAACAAAGAAGAAGTGACAATGATGTATCTAAAGAATCATACTTACTTTTCATGGCCATAGCCCATGAAATCCCAGAGAATGATGATCATCAATTAGATGATGAAAATGATTGGACTCTACTAGAAAGTATGATTACTTATGTGATGAATTTATTTCCTTAAGGAAATTATATGATAAAATGAAGAAATTACTACATCATAGAGAATTAGCTTTTGGAGAACTTCAAATTAAGCAAAATACTTTGGAAAAAGAAAACTCAAACCTTATGATTGAGCTTGAGAAACTAACAAATTTGATTAAGTAGCTCAATAAAGAACTTTCATGTGAAAAGATGACTAATAAAAGATTCACCAAAGGAAAGGAGATTAGATCAAATTCCATAGGTAAATTTAGGGGTGGTAGGCTAAGGATTATGCTTAAATAATAAAGAGATCTTGATCATAAAAGAGAATTTGAAAATTATTTCTCACATTTTACTGTTACTCCAAGCATCTCACCTAAATGGAGATATGAACATTTTACAAGAAAGAAAAATGCTATATGCTTTTATTATGATAGATTTGGAAATATTTAATATAATTTTCATCGAAGATTAAAATATTAATTTGGTGCCTCTAACTTGATTTAAAAGAACGTAAGGTTGGGTAGAGAAAATGTGTAGGTTAAGAATGTATGAAAACCAAAGTTCAAGTCCCAAGAAAAAGGAATGTTTGCTTAGGTGGATCTTGTGGTGCTAAAACAACACATGTGATATATTGATCATAGATGCTTACATCACATGATTGCTAACCAATATTAATTCATATAATTCCTTAAATCGTGAGGTGTTAGCCTAGTAGTAAAAATCTTAATTTCAAAGCTCTTAGTTATGGGTTTGATTCTAGTGGGAAATGATAAGTTATAAATTTTTAATTAAACTATATTTCTTGGTGGTGTATGTATATAATTATTTAAAGATAATTCTTCAATTTCTTCCTCAAAAATGGAAATAATGATATGGATCCCATCATTTTTGGACTAAAGGAATTTATCATACAGAATGTAGTGCAATCGAGTTGTAAGCTTCAAAGGTGATGTTGAGAGGATTTCCAAGAATACTCATGTATATCATTACATTCAATAAACACAAAATAGACTATAATACATATGATATAAGGAAAAGCCTATGTTTCCATGATGGGAAGTAGAGAAAACATTTATGATTTTATGTTTTGTATTTTTTATGGATGAACAAACATAAATACACATTCATTGTAATCCCTCTTAGGAATAGGTGCAATGCTTGTGTTGCAATTCCTCTTAGGGATAGGTACAACACTACACAAGGAAAGTAATTAGAAGCATGAACATATAACTACTAATCTCGTAAATTCTACATGACTATTCTCAAGTGCTTCTCATATTCCTCTTCATGCTTAGAGTAGATCAAGATGTCACTAATGAAGACAATGATGAATTAATATAAATAAGGATATAGTATACTATTCATCAAGTGCATGAAAACTATTGATGCATTAGTGAGTCCAAAGGATATTACTACAAACTTATAATATCCATATCTAATCTTGAAAGCTATTTTAGGCATATCCTCCTCTCGCATTTGAACTTGATGATACTTAGACTTCAAATAAATCTTAGAGAACATCTTAACTTTCCTTAACTAATCAAATGGGTCATCGATCCTAAGTAAAATGTATTGATTTCTTACTTTCACTTGATTCATTTGTCTGTAATCTATATGTAATCTTAAATTTTCATCCTTCTTCTTCACAAAGAGAATTGGTACATACCAAGGTGAAAGACTTGGTTGAATAATACCTTTATCCAATATCTCCTTTATTTGCATCTTAAGGTCTATAAGTTCTATTGAAGATATCTTGTGAGGTACCTTGAATATTGGTTGAGTTCTAGGCTTGAGTATAATCTCAAATTCAATCTTTCTATGAAAAGGTACTTTAGGAAGTTTCTTCTCAAATACATCTAGGAACTCCTAGACTATAGGAATTTGATCTATCTTCTACTTAGACTCTTCATGTATAGAGATCATGAAATACCTATGATCGTGCTTAAGTGACTATTAAAACTTATTAGTTGTTATCAAGTTAAGGTTAATCTATCTTTTACTTGTTTGAATTATAACTTCCTTTTCACTTGTGAAAATAAGTACTAGAGTCTTACTCTTATAATCCACATGTCCATCATACTTAGTTAACCTGTTCATTCCAAGAATTACATTGTACTCTCCAAATCTCATTACCATCAAATCAATGTGCCACATTCCACCTTGTATTATCATCTCAATAGAAGGACACATGTCAAAAACTATAATACTAGGAGAATGAATTATCTGAACTATTAGAAAAGAAGTCATGGTTAAATGCTCAAGTTGCAAACAAATCTAGGTTCCATAAAAGAATGATTGGCACTAAGGTTAACAAGATCAAGATAGAAGATCCACCAATATTACCTATAGTGTCCATGATAGAGTTGGGTTACTAATCCAATGGTTGATTTGTTAAATAATAAGGTCTTTCTTTGCACTTTGATCCATTATTCTAAACTATCATCTTTTTCTAAGAGTTGGTTGATCCATTAGTCATGTTCTCATCT
Organism: Gnetum montanum; assembly: GCA_015680685.1. Classification (NCBI taxonomy): domain Eukaryota; kingdom Viridiplantae; phylum Streptophyta; class Gnetopsida; order Gnetales; family Gnetaceae; genus Gnetum; species Gnetum montanum. The sequence continues at coordinate 147,599 of MNCI01028318.1, read as the reverse complement.
ACTCTACTAGGATACTTCCACTATTTATGTTTGGACTTATTGTAAGAATCAAAATTGAGGCACTTACTCTTGAAATGTTTATTCTAATCACAAACATGATAGTTGGGAGGATCAAGAGGTTTGCTACTACCTACAAAAGTCCTAGCCTACGTAGAACTACTAGATTTGATCATAGGTTAGGATCTCATCTTAAGGTTAACTAGCTTCTTTTTCTTGCCCAAACCTATGTCTTGTACCCAATTGAAGCAAGATATATTAAGCCTACATGGATGGGCTCAATTAGTCCACCAAAGAAGTGATTGGATATCTCTTTCTCATCATCCTGTAGGTGAGGATCAAACCATACCGACTGGAGGAAATTTGCATCGTACTCAAAAATAGTAATATCATATTGGTTTATGTTGGATAACTACTTGACCTTCACCCTTCTAAAATCCTTAGATACATATCTCTCTTTGAAGGCTTTAACAAAGTCAATTCATTCCATCTATTTATGTACCTAGCTGTTGAGTCACGATATCAGACCCCTGATATGAAATCCCTGATACCAAACCCTCAATATCCAATATGCGATATTGGAGATGTCGAAGTCATATGAGACATGCGATATCGAACCTTGTCTCATCGGCTATAAATAAGAGATAGGGGCACTTGGTTTCGTAGTTAGTTTCTTAGTCCCTGAGGTGAACTCTTGCAATTTTCCCTTTCCAGAGTTAGAATTATTTTTGAGTCCCCACAATAGGAGTCATAAAGTAAACGGATCTTTATTCGAGCATTGTGTACCTGAGCACACCTTGTGTCTAGAAATAAAGACAAACTTTGTGATAAACCTTGCAACTTTTAGAATATCTTAATTATTTTATTCAAATTTTATGTACTATTATTCGCTACTCTCATTAGTTAATTGATGTTATTTTTATTGAATTGTTAATTATCAACAAACTAGCATACTTACTACGACCATTTCGAGCATACGTGGGAATACTTGGTAACCCATTAATGGCTACCATTTGGTAATTCTAGTAGTGTTACACTAGTTTAGGATGTATCTAGAGAGTGGGAATAGATGCTAGTGTTGGGACTACTTAGAGAATAGTTAACTAGTTAAATCAAATTAGTTATTAAATTATTTCATTTCTCCACTTTAAGCGCCAAGAACATAAAACATAAAAATCATATGCCTCAACATTACTTAACCATACAATTGTGCCTTACAAGTAAGCTTTGGAAGACAACAATTGCATAAACCATCCTTGTTCTATGTAAGCACAAAAGTACTTAGTCCTTAGAGTTTGACCGCACCACGCATAAATGCTTGTATTCATATGGTTGGGCATAGGGGTACCTCGCCACTCACCACTAGCCTCTAGAAATTCTAGTTATTTTACACTCACAATTGGCTATACCCTTAAGTTAATGACTAGTCAAATGAGTTTGTTATACTAAAGCACAATCCATGAGCTAGAAAGCTTCTTCCACCTCATGTAGTCACTTCAAAGCTTATATAGGCTCTTCAACACCATTAAAATATGGAGGTTTTAGTCTCCTAAACTACTCCATGAGAGCTTGTTCAGTGGAACTTCTACCAACAATGGTTGAGTTGTTAAGTTGATTTTGTCCATTATTTCCAACATTATATTGATTTTGAATCATTAAATAAGTGAAAATTTCATATATCAAATAATTTTGAGAGACTTTTCCACTAGGTTGATTAGAGCTTACCCTATTCAACCTTTTAAAGATTCTTCTTGATTACATCCCATACCACAAATTCAAAAATACTTATCTAAACTTGAACTCTAATACCAACTTTTAACACCCCATTAACTAGGCTTAGGCTAAAAGACATTACATAAATAAGAACTAAAATATGTGAAAAACAAAATTAGTACTTAATAAAAATTGAATTGATGCCAAAAAAATTCAAATGAGTAAAGCACTAGGCATCCATAAAACAAATGCACAAGGGAAACAAATGCACAACAAAAAAGATAGAAACATTGTGAAAACAATGATAAGAGCCTCATGTGTTCTAAATTTAACTTGTTTACTAATAAAATTAGGAAAAACCTTACTATCCAAACCAAATATTATAATAATAGTTGTCATAAATTACATTGGAGATTAATGAAAAATTAAATATGAACCCCAAAAATAAAAATCCATCGAAAGGGCAATAAGCTCTAACATTACATAAAAATTGCCAAATACTAATAGTTAACTATAGTCAATGTAACATATATAAAGTTTAGGTTTACAATAAAGACAAGTAATATAAATCCTTACATAAAATACAAGGTACACAAATCCTAGCTAAACATTACAACTTATTATTGAATAACTAAACCAAAAATATAATGGAAAAAAGTATCAAAGATTTAGAATAGAAATTTATTCATTAGCTTTTTCTTATAATTCCTCCTCACAAAAGTTGATAGAATCACCTAGAAGACATAAAAACACAAAGGGAATCGGTTGTAAGACTAAGTAGGATAATTAAGCTATAAAATACTTCGTTATGGACTTGGTTGGAGGCATAATGTAACTGGAAAACCATGCACAAAGGGTAGCTGTAAACAAAAGTTTATCATACCAGTTACAAACATAGATCAAATAATAAATAATAATTTTCCAAAAAATAATCAGTCAAAGTAATCAAAACTGCACCACCATCCACTAAACCCAAGAAATGAACAAACTAGTACTTACTAACTAAGACTAACTACATAAGTACCTAGCTCACTACTAATCAATGTTGATTGCATAGTTGCTACAAAGCTAGGAAATAGTTAGCAAAATTTTTGACTATATAAGTATCTATCTCAGTATCGAGAAAGAATTCCTGCATTGTCATTGTAAAAGTTGTTAGTATTGCTAAATAGGATTTAATTTGAATTGATCAAATGGTAAACATACAAACAAATAAACAAAAAAATCCCCAGGTTGTGTGAAGATGAACACAAACATTTAACAAAACTAAAGGTCATAGGCCGCAAGCTGATATGTTAAACAAAGATTGTAAGATGTCAATCTAATGTCAACATTGTAATGTATGTTCTAATGATTGATTGAAAGTTAGAGAAAAATGCCAAAGATGAATTTTAAACTCTTAGGAATGTTCTAATTTGCTAGAAATTATAAAACATCATCAATTACTATTTTCAAGTTTTTAGACATTCTAGAATGTCATAAATGCTATGTTTTTCATCATTTTCTCAATTTCTAGTTGCTTGGAGATTGGGAGATGTTATAAAAAAATTTCTCCATATCACATGCAGGATTCAAAAATGCTTTAAGACGTTTTTGCAACCTATGTCATAACCTCACAATGGATTTGTAACAAACCAAGAAGACATCCTTAGGATGTGTCTTGTTTAGATGAACAAGTTTGTCTTTTGGGCCATTGGTGTCTGATATTATTTTAAGGGTCAAAACCAAAAAAATAGCTGAAAACCCTAGTTCTATAGCTAAAACATTTGGGAAATATGAAAAGAGATAAAACATGATCAAATGACATAAAAAATAATTTAAAATCAAATTAGTTATTAAATTATTTCATTTCTCCACTTTAAGCACTAGGAACATAAAACATAAAAAATATAAAAATCATATACCTCAAGATTACTTAACCATACAATTGTGCCTTACAAGTAAGCTTGGGAAGACAAAAATTGCATAACCCATCCTTGTTTTGTGTAAGCACATAAGCACTTAATCCTTAGAGTTCAACCAGATTGCACGTAAATGCTCGTATTCGTATGGTTGGGCATAGTGGTACCTCGCCGTTCATCATTGCTTCCGTTGTTGAGGATTTTGTTGTTTGTGTGGTGATTAGAACTTAGGAAATATTTCCATTGTTGGAACGAACCTTTAGGGTTAGTTATCCTAAAATTATCAAAAAGAGAGTATTTCACACTAAATAATCAATCATGTGTCCTTCTTGTTATGAGAGTGCTTCATCAACTAGGTTTGAAAAAATAAACAATTAGAGGCGTAGTACACATGATGACCCACCAGTGCCCCAACAGTTCGCATGGTATACGCTCATTCCAATGAGTATGTACCAAGATTTACCTTTATCCTCCACCAAGATGAATAGTTATGATGGAGTGATTTAGAAGGTGACATAGTGTTACCTTCTAATTGCTTAGTCCGAAGCATGCTTCTTCGTGCTCTCACATGAATTGGTATGTAGCACCTATAGGTAGAGTACGTTGTGCATGAACATGACTCGAGAGAGCATCGACCCATGGAGGCACAAAATCAAAGGAACTTACAATAGGAGAGACATTACAAATCTATGAAGGGAAAATGATCTTAGGATTTTCTATATGTTTTAAGTGAAGATGAGGGTGGTGAACCTGCCTCAGGAGGTTTTCCACAAAATGATGTTCCCCTCGTTGACTTCAGTCAAGGAGTTGTGCATCAGAATCTTCACTCAACTATTCATAACCTAGGTTCTGATACCAATGGACACAAAGGATCTGAAAAAGGAACATGAACATGTGACACTGATGAACATTCCAATCATAATTATGACTGAGGTCGAGACCACCAAAGAGAAAGTGACATGTGCCGTCATGGTGCCAACCCTCCTCCCTCTTCACCTTCATCATCTCTTTCTTCCTCTCCTTAGAGATATAAATGTAGTTGCAAAAGGAGAGACCATGAGGACAATGGTAAGCATAGAAAAAATAGTCGAGAAAGGGGATGAGGGAATTCCAGAGAAACACATCACAACAGAAGGGAGAGTAGGAAACAACATAGGCATCATAGACGCCATAGATAATACGATCACAATGAACCCCTGCTTGCCACCCAAAGTATGCTAGATATAATAGAGGCCATTAAGATTCCAAANCCAAAGTATGCTAGATATAATAGAGGCCATTAAGATTCCAAAAAGGTACTAGAAGGATAGTAGGATCAAAAGACTAAACATGAACAACATCCCACGATTTGAAGGGGGATACAATGTTGATCCTCAAAACCATATACAAGCATTTCACAATGCATGTGCCTTACAAAATATAGAAAACGAGTGGAAAAAAATCAGTTTCTTTCCATAGACACTGATTAAGGAAGAAAAAAGTTGGTATCGGTCCTTAGAACAAGAATCCAGTCATTGATGGAGTACCATGTTAGAGCTATTCAACAATAAGTATCAAACGCACTCCCAAGTGTCCAACCTGCATAGGAAAATTCAAGGATGGAAACAAGGAGGACACAAACCCTTGGATGTTTCCATGGGTTGATATTATGCATTATTACATTGTTTCCCTAGCCATGGTTACTTGCAAAGGCAACAACTATGCCATCTTATGGATGGGCTTAGGTATGAGACGCGAAGAATCATAGGGACTTATGCCTAAGAAAGGCTATTTGAGCTTAGAGCCCATCAAATACAAAAATTGTTGGAGCAAGTTTCCAAGGAGGAATGTGAGTTAAGGTAAAGAGAAAATGTAGAGGAATACAATAGATATCCTTCCCTCCAAAAGAAGGAAGTTAGATTTTGTGAAGATGAAGAAGAGTCACCACTTGAAGAGATGGTGAATAGGAAGACTTTGCCCATTTAAAAATTTACATCAGATGTATTGTCAAAGGTAGATCAAATGTGCAACTCCCTAGATGATAAATTTCAAACCATTCTAAAAATATTCGAGGAGTCTAGAGAGAAAAGTAGTGACCGAGAGAGAAGAAAAAAGAAAGAAGCTGATTTTGCATGTAACAAAGGTAAGGGCAAAGTTGCCATCATTGAAGAGGTTGTGGATTTAGATATAGACAATGATGGCAGATGTGATATATGCCAATATGACCATCCTAAAAGATGTTGCTGAGTAGTCTCACATCTACAAGAGTCTGGGGTGTATCCACTAAACCCACGATTAAACAAATGGTAAGCACCCAGAAGGTTATCTTATCCTTAAGGTAACCCAAGAAAATTCCACCAACCCTTGACATATTATTCGAGTGGAGCTCCACCACAATCGAATGAACAATATCAACAATGGAAACACCCACAATCATGGGGAATTCCATTACCACATGAAAAATACCCTTACCGTCAACCTAACCCATACGGGTACTACGTTTAGGAGCCGATCTCTCCACATGACTCGACTACTCACATCTTCCCTTAGCCTCACTACTAGATCCATGAGTACTATAGAACTCCTTGTCCTAGGAGTGATGTTCCACAAATGTACTATCCTTCTCATCCAACTACACCTCTTCCACCCTTAGCTCCATTACCACTTCCTCCAACTATGCAGGGTGAGATCCCTTCCCAGCTGCAACAATGTAACACTACAAGGGTTGTCAATCCTCAACCTACTATTAGTTTAGAAAATTGCACAAAGAAGAGACCTTTCTTCAGAACCAAAATTCCAACTAAGTCCTTACAGCCATAGGCAGCTAATTTTCTAAATGGCTTGCCATCATTTGAATCTTCAAATCTTCCTTTGAACCAAAAATCACATCCAACACACATGGTCATGTTGACTCATGCCATTACCAATTGGATTAAAGTTGGCCATCTTCCTGGGAAATTATTTAATCTTGGAAGTCCTCTTATATATTTACAATTGTTGAGAATGAGCCTTGCAAAGCTCTTTTGGATTTAGGTTCTGGTGTTAGCTTAATCTCTCAAGAAATGTACAAAGCCTAGAACCTACCTCCACTAAAAAAGAGTAACATTCATTTAGAGTTGGCTGACCAATCAATTACTGTTCCATTAGGACTAGTGGAGGACATTGTTACCATTGTTTGTGGGTGGTTGTATCCAATTAACTTCCTAGTGATTCAAGTTAACAACTGTAAGGAAGACTTCCCAATCATAATGGGAAGAGCATGGCTAAGTACAATTGATACATGCCTAGGCATACATGATTTTTCCCTAGAAATATCAAAGGAAAATACATTTGGAAAGATCAAGAAGAAGAAAGTTCCATGCATCGCATACAGTGACATAGGGTGCAACTGGGTGTAGAAGGCCTGGTTTGTACAATGCTTATTGCCTGCATGCAACTAGTGTGCACAAGTGACTAACATACAAAGATGCCTGTATGCAGCATCCACAAGATAGGAAGGCACATAGTGGTTGATAGTTGACCAAGAAAGCAATTCAACTTTATGCATGGAAGTAACTGAGAGCTTGACTTGCACCTATATCGATACCATAGATGTATTAGAGAAAATCCATTGCCAACTTCCAAGTACTAATACCAAAAATACCAATTGGGGGAATTTGGAAATTGTTGATGAGTTTAAGCAAGAGCCCCTTGAGTTCAAATCATTTTCCATTGGTATGGAGTACACATTTCTCAAGAATGGAAAAATGGTAATCATTAATGCTAAGCTCACTCCTCAAAAAAAATAAAGACTGCTAAAAATGGTTAACAAATGGTCAAAAGCCTTTGCTTGGTCATATCCTGAATTAACTGGAATAGATCCTAGGATATGTCAACATAGAATTTACATTGACCCCTCCATGAAGCCTCAACGACAACCACAAAGGTGATTGAACCTAAAGCTTAAGTAAGTGGTTAATGAAGAAATTGAACAACTTCTAAAAGCAGCTTCATCTACCCCATTGCTGACAGTGAATGGGTTAGTCCATTAGTCATTATGCCTAAAAGGGAGGTAAATGAAGGGTGTGTATAGACTTTAGGTTGTTAACCATGGTAACGTTTAAAGACCATTTCCCATTTTCATTTGTTGACCAAGTATTAGATACCATTGCAGGGCATTACTACTATAGTTTTGTGGATGGTTACAGTGGATACAATCAAATTCAAATAGCACCAGAAAACCAAGCCAAGACCACATTCAGAATNGGATACAATCAAATTCAAATAGCACCAGAAAACCAAGCCAAGACCACATTCAGAAGTCCTTGGGGGACATTTGCATATAGGTAGATGTTGTTTGGCTTATGCAATGCTCTTGCAACATTTCAACGTTTGGTTCTTAGTATATTTTAGTAGAAAATAGGAAATGGTGTGGAGGTTTTCATTGACGATTTCTCCACCTATGGAGCGAACTTTGAACAAGTAGTAGACAAATTAGAGTAAGTACTGAAACAATGTTTTGAAACCAACTTGACGCTTAATTGGCAGAAAAGCCATTTAATGGTATTGTATTAGGGCAGAAAAGCCATTCAAGAGGGAATTGTATTAGGGCATAAGATTTCACAAATAGGGATAGAGGTAGATCCTAACAAAATTAAAGTCATCCAAGGAATCACTCATCAACTAGAAAATGTAAGAGATATACGATCATTCCTTGGACATATTGGCTATTATAGAAGATTCATAGAGAAATTTTCGAAGGTTGCAAAATCATTGGTAAAATTAATGAAAAAGGAGCTATCTTTCGAATGGACCAAAGAATGTGAATCAAATTTCTAAACCTTAAAGCAAAAGCTCATAGAAATACCCATTCTACAAGCTCCTGACTGGTCCAAACTATTCCGTATAATGACTAACATGTCCAACTTTGTAGTAGGAGCTGTACTCACATAATTAGATGACCAAAAACATCCCTACTACATTCACTATGCAAGTTGATGTATTGTTGGTGCACAACTCAACTACACCACAACTGAAAAAGAGTTAATGGCTATGGTGTTTGCACTAGAAAAATTTAGGCACTATGTATTAAGCTATAAGGTATTTGTACATATAGATCATAGTGCGATTTGGTTCCTTATGAATAAACCAATAGTGAGCCCTCTCATCATACGATGTCTTGTGATCTTGTAAGAGTTTGATCTCGCGATGGTCGATCTCAAAGGCACCAAGAATGTTGTTGTTGATCATTTATCTCAATTGTGATGGGACAACAAAGAGAATGAATACCCAATTTCTGATCATTTTCTTGATGAACTCCTCTTTGTAGGTGTAATAAATAGTTAATCACCCATAGATACAAAGTGTTTTAGTAGCATTCTTACTTATCTCCTCATACAAAGAACACCATAAGGGTTGGACGATAAAAAGAAACAATAGTTTCTTCACCAAGTAAAACATTTCATGGGAATCAATGAACACCTTTACAAGGTATGTTTTGATGGCTTGGTTTGATGGTGTGCTCCCAACATAGATCAATTGCGAGTTTTCCAAGATGCTCACGAGGGCCCTTGTGGGGGTCATTATGCAGGGAGATGAATAGCTATTAAAATATTACTTGCAGGATTTTATTGGCCTACATTATTTTGGGACACCCATCAATTTGCCCAATATCGTGAGTGCTACCAATGTGATGGGGGAATGACTGCTCGAATGGAGGGTCCAAAACAATGGATTCAACCCTTAGAACCCTTCAACATATGGGGTATTGATTTCATGGGGCCTATTACACCAGTGTCCAATGGGAATACATACATTGTTGTTGTTGTTGACTATTTTACAAAATGGGCCAAAGCAGCTGTAGTTACTGATTGTACATCATCTACTATTGCACGATTTATTCAACGACAAATTGTAAATAGGTTTGGCATGCCTTGTGCAGTTATTTCTGATAATGGTACACATTTTATAGGTGCGAATTTTTGAAAATTAATGCAACACTTAGGAGTTGAGCATAAGTTGACTACACCATATCATCCTTAAGCAAATGGTCAAGCTAAAGTCACCAATAGGGAGATTACAAAAATATTGACATGCACCATTAGCAAATATAGGCANCAAATGGTCAAGCTAAAGTCACCAATAGGGAGATTACAAAAATATTAACATGCACCATTAGCAAATATAGGCGAGATTGGATCACCAAGCTGAATGATGCTATTTGGGCATACCACTCTAGGTGGAAACTCCCTATAGGCTATTCTCCCTATGAGTTAGTGTACAGTAAACTTCCAAAACTTTCTATCCAAGCTTAGCTCTATACACTATCTATACCATGTGACCTTAACCTTGACCTCAATCTAGCATAGAAAGAATGGTTAATGAACCTTAACGTGCTAGATGAAAATTAATTAGCCACCCTATCATCCAATCAACTGCACAAGGCCTTTAACAGACAATGCCATGACCTAAGAATTAGAAAAATCAAATGCCAACTAGGAGATAAGGTTCTATATTGGAATCCCATGCATGTGCGACAATGAACTAAATTTCAAATGCTATGGGAAGGACCTTATATCATTCATGAGACTTTTCCTTTAGGGGCCATGATGATCTATAAACTTGAAAGCTTGGATAGGAAATTATTAGTCAACATTTAGCAAACCAAAGCTTTCCATGAGCCTAAAATGGCTAGTACTAACACTACCTTTATGAATGGACAAGCTTGCTCATTATTTTGGATCTCCTCCTTTTAACTAAGTAGTGGGGGAGATGGCCACTAATGCTAACCATTCTAAAGCCCTTAGTTCCTTTTTCTTTTTTGTTTTACACATCCTTCATCTTTACTTATTTTTGTTTACACCATCATTAACTTTTTTACTATTTCTTTCTCTATTACATTTTGTTTAAATTACTCTCATTCATCGTATAATAAGTGCTCAGGATGGTGGATTGTACTATAATGCTGTTGATTGCTAATGTTTGGTTTTTACCTTTGACTTTTAATGTGGATGCTAAGATATGGGTTCTTTTGTTAAAATAGGCAATGAGTCCACGTCATCCATTCATCCATACAACTCTATGGTCTCCCTTGGTTTTGGAAATGTATTTTTCCTTTTCATAAGCAAACTTATTAATGAATTGATGGCTTGATATTCTTCAAACAAAGGAAAGATTCACATGGATTGAAAAGGATGTGGCTTCAAGGGGATTTGATGCATTTTTGCTAGCTATTCTATTGGGTACTTGGATGTTTTTCATAGGTTTTCTGCCATTCCACTATTGACCAAATATTATAAGTTGACTAAATCAAATAAGTCTTTGCATGGTGTGGTTCTCATTTTAAAAAAAAAGAAGAAGAAAAAAAAAGAAAAGAAAAAAAACTTGTGGGAATTCAAAGCAAACCCCTTAGACATAATAAAGAAACAAGGGCTACAAGCACTAGTTATGGCACTGGAAAGACATGTTACCCATGCCTTATGGTTCCCTCTAACCAAGGCCCTTTCTCGCTTCCTGCTCCTCTATCTCCCTCTTGTTGGAATGGTGGTGACTTTGTGGATGCATTCTTGTTGCTTCAGGAGGACGGGTTGGTCAAGTGTATTGCTGTGAGGTCACTGGATGTGGTTAGTTTTAATCTAGATTTGGAATGAATTCTGTTAAGTTATCTTAACCACATAATACACAAGGGACTTTACACAACCTTGCTTTTGGGATCCCATTCCATTCTCTCTTTTCTTTTCTTTTCATATTTCTTCCCATATTCCACCTCATTGCCCATTTTATGATTAGTCTATATCTTGGTTTAAGCATTGTTATTCTTTGGTAAACTCTTGTGGGTACGTCCTTAACCATTGTTTCCATATGTCATTCCTAGAGCCTACAGACTCTTTGGTTTGTGGGTTTGTCAGGGCATAAAGGGCATGAGCTTGCTTTGGGAAGGGCCCACTGGCGTTCATTTTTGGTGCAATTATTAGTCTCTTTCCCTTAAATATTTTTTTGTAATCAACCATTTCATGTTTCATCCCATCAATGACATTCATTTTTGTTGGCTTCACCATTGTTATTTCTCTCATCTTCCTTGCTCTTGTGTTTTCCACCCTATTGCTATCGGAGGTTCGCTCTTCGTCATGGGGGCTTGTCACATGTTTTTCCATTTCATTACTTATCTCACCCCTACAGCTTGGGTAGTCATCAATTACAAACCTCTAACCCAGCATTTTCCATATCCACAACCTAGCCAATGTGCTTTATATCAAGGCAAGGTATCAATTGCATTATACCTTATATATCCTTACTAATTCATGACTGTGTTGTATGTGCAGATGGTGATCACTTGAACAAGTGGATTGGGATAGGAGGAAGCACTCAGGATGGACTAGAGAAAAAAGCATTTATGTAGCGAACAAGCTTGATCATGTGGCTATGGATGAACAATGGTGTGTACATTTTTAACATCAGTAGCAACATGCCTCATGTTCTTTTCTCTCTCTCTCTCTTCAAGCTATCAAATAAGGGTTTGAATGTCATCTATGTATAGTGTTCATCACAATGGTTATGAATACCAATGTTGTAATATGTTTGTCAATCTATTCATCAGACACTTTGAGTCTATCATTCCATGTCACCATTAGTTGTCGTTTAGTCAATAATCCCATGCCTTTTCAATATTTTGTAAAGAACTCAAGGATGAGTTTTCATTTAGTCATGGGGGTATGATGAGTCATGATATTGGACCCCTGATATTGGATCCTTGATATCAAACCCTCAATATTGGATACGTGATATCAGAGATGCCAAAGTGATATCAGACATGTAATAATGGAACGTGTCTCATCGCCTATAAATAAGAGATAGGGGCACCTGGTTTCGTAGTTAGTTTCTTAGTCCCTTAGCCAAACTCTTGTAGTTTTCCCTTTCTAGAGTTAGAATTATTTCTGAGTGCCCGTAGTAGGAGTTATAAAATAAAAAAATATTTATTTAAGCATTATGTACCTGAGCACACCTTATGTTTGAAAATAAAGATGAACTTTGTGATAAACCTTGCAACATTTAGAATAGCTTAATTATTCTATTCAAATGTTACGTACTATTATTCGCTACTCTCATTAGTTAATTGATGTTATTTTTATTGAATTGTTAATTATGATCAAACTCGCACACTCAGTACGACCATTTCGAGCATACGTGGGAACACTTGTTAACCCATTAATGGCTACCATTTGGTAATTCCAGTAGTGTTACACTACTTTAGGATGTATCCGGAGAGTGGGAATAGATGCTAGTGTTGGGACTAGTTAGAGAATAGTTAACTAGTTAAATCAAATTAGTTATTAAATTATTTCATTTCTCCACTTTAAGCACCAGGAACATAAAACATAAAAAGCATAAAAATCATATGCCTCAAGATTACTTAACCATACAATTGTGTCTTACAAGTAAGCTTTGGAAGACAACAATTTCATAAACCATCCTTGTTCTATGTAAGAACATAAGTACTTAGTACTTGGAGTTTGACCACATTGCATGTAAATGCTTGTATTCATATGGTTGGGCATAGGGATACCTCGCCGCTCATCACTAGCCTCTAGCAATTCTAGTTATTTTTCACTAACAATTGGCTACACCCTTAAGTTACTGACTAGTCAAACAAGTTTGTTATACTAAAGCACAATCCATGAGCTAGAAAGCTTCTTCCACCTCATGTAGTCACTTCAAAGCTTATATAGGCTCTTCAACACCATTAAATATGGAGGTTTTAGTCTCCTAAACTACTCCGTGAGAGCTTGTTCAGTGGACCTTCTACCAACAATGGTTGAGTTGTTAAGTTGATGTTGTCCATTATTTCCAAAATTATATTGATTTTGAATCATTAAATAAGTGAAAATTTCCTATATCAAATAATTTTGAGAGACTTTTCCACTAGGTTGATTAGAGCTTAGCCTATTCAACCTTTTAAAGATTCTTCTTGATAGCATCCTACAGCACAAATTCAAAAATGCTTATCTAAACTTCAACTCTAATACCAAATTTTAACACCCCATTAACTAGGCTTAGGCTAAAAGACATTACTTAAATAAGAACTAAAATATGCAAAAAACAAAATTAGTACTTAATAAAAATTGAATGGATGCCAAAAAAATTAAAATGAGTAAAGCACAAGGCATCCATAAAACAAATCTACAAGGGAAAAAATGCAAAAAAAAAAGATAGAAACATTGTGAAAATAATGATAAGAGCCTCATGTGTTCTAAATTTAACTTGTTTACTAGTAAAAGTAGGAAAAACACTAATATCTGATGAGTGGCAAGGTACCCCTACACTCAACCATACGAATACGAGTGTAACACACGCGATCTGGTCAAACTCTATAGACTAAGTACCTACACGCCTCATGGAACACTTAAGGTTAATTATTTGTTATCTTCCTAGACTTACTTGTATTTGCCATGGTGTATGGTTAAGTAAGTCCGAGGTATATGATTTTTATGTCTTTTCTGTTTTTATCTCCTATGCTGATAAGATGAAGGGTTGAAGAGACTAATTACTAACTTTAACTAACTAACTAAGTATTAATTAGCCTAGTGTCAGCATCCATTCCCACTTACTGTTCACACCCTAAACCAATGCAACCTTGGTTACCAAACGCTAATCATTGCTGCAATCACCAAGCGTAATGCACACGCTCGAAACGGTCATACTAAGGCACTTAACTAGGAGAGAAGGGTTGAGAAAGATTTAATGACTAATAAAGCATTTTAATGGAAAATAGTAAATGAAAATAAATAAAAATCCTAATTAGCCTATTCCATGCATTGCAAGGTTTATCCAATAAGTTTGTCTTTATTTCCGTACACAAACATGTGTTCAGGTACAATATTTTCTCGAATAAAGATCTATTCACTTTGGAGCTCCTATTGTGGGCACATGAAAAATATTCTATCTCTAGAGAGGAAAAATTGCTAGAGTTTCACTAAGGGTCTAGATCTAGATAAGAAAACAAGGGAGAGCCACCTCTTATTTATAAACTTCGCGGCACACCACGATATTGCATACTCGATATCGCGGGGGATGACATGATATCGTGTCCCATCATACCCCCATGACTAAATAAAAACTTGTCCTCGAGTTCCTTACAAAATATTGGGACAGTATGGTATTATTGACTCAAATGGAACTAATGGAATGACTTGTGAACGGATCATCATTACAAGATAATACAAAACCGGTATTCATGACAACAAGAGTGAACACCTTATTACATTGACATCAGGCCTTATTTGGCAGCTAAGAAAGAGAGAGAGAAAGAAGTTTTGCTACTACCAATGCCAAGATTGCACCTTTCGTTGTCCATCCATAAGTGCGCTATCAATCTTGCTCCTTGCATAGCTGCTTTAGCACTGCTCCATTCCATGTGTTCTCTCCAAATCCAATCCATTGTTGCATGATTTCCATCTACACATACACCACAATCTTATATTAGCAAGGGTGAATGAATTTCAATGTAGTTGATACCTTGCTTCGGTGAAAGGTCCATTGGTTGGGTTGTGGTATGGCTGATTGCAGGTCTGGAGATATAATATTGATGACTATCGAAGGTGTAGGGGCTAGGAGAAAATAAAAAAAATTAGGCCCTGTACCCCCATGACTAAGAGTGAACCTCTGATAGCAATAGAATGGAGAGAGAATAAAGAACAAGAAAGATGGAGAAAAAGAGACAAGGATAACATCAATAAAATGGATGTCAACATGGAAATGAACAAAATAAAATAGATAGCAAGAATGTTAGGGAAAAGAATTTAACTGGTGCACCAAATAGGAATGTCAATGGGTCCTCTGCAAAGTAGGTTCATGCCCCTAATGCCCTGAAAAACCCACATTCAAAGAGTCCATAGGCTCTGGGAATGTCATTTGGAACAAGATTTAATGTCTTAACTGCAAGAATTTACCAAAAAGAAAACAATGCATTAACTAAAATATACACTAATGATACAACCGGCAATGAGGTGAAAAATGGAGAGAAGGATGGAGAGAAGAGAATGGAATGGAATCCTGAGAACAATGTGGTGTACAACCCCTTGTGTATTTTATGGTTAATCTAACTTAGCAGATCCCAGTCCAAGTCCAACCTCAAACAAACCACATCCAGTGACTTCAGATTAATACATTTGGCCAAACCATCCTCTTGAAGTAACAAGAATTTCTCCACCAAAGAGCCACCACCATTCTGACAAAACAAGGAGGAGAGAATGGGAAGTGAGAAGGGTCTTATTTAGATGGAACGTGTTTATTTTAGTTCCATAACCAATGCTTGTAGCCTAAGGAATTATTTTGTCTAAGGGGTGTGCTTTGAATTCTTACTTTCTTCTTTTCTTTTTCTTTTTTTTTGTTTTTATGTGTTTATGCGTGAGAACCTCACCATGCAAAGACTTTGTTATTTTTATTTGCTCAACTTCCCAATGAGTGGGTAATGTTGAAATGGTAAGAAAAACTCAAGAAGAAAACATCCAAGCACCCAAGAGAATGGCCAACACAGAAGCATCAAGTTCCCTTGAAGTGACACCCTTTTCAATCCTTGAGTCCTTTAGTTTGAGAAATGCCCAATCACGAATTCATTAATGGTTCTTATTATTGAAAGGACTATACATTTCCAAGCCGAGAGAGACCATAGAAACTTGTGGATGAATGGATGAAGTGAACTCATTATCTGCTATATCAAAAGAAACATACATTAGCATCAACATCATAACTTAAAGGTAAAAACCAAACATTAGCAATCACTATAAAAATAGTTCATATCATCATGAGGAATACATTTTGGGTGACAAACTTATAGGGTGGATAGCACGCGCGCACACACACACACACATACAAAATGAAAAAGTATAACGATGTTGTAAAACAAAAATAAGAAAAGTTAAAGAAATTTGTAAAACAAAAATTTGCAAAACAAAAATATGTATAACAAAAACATGTAAGAGAAAACTATGTAAACCAAAAACGTGTAAAAAAAAAACTAAAAAGAACTGAGGGCCCCAAATGATTAGCATAGGTAGCCATCTCTCCCATGATTGAATGGAAAGGGAGAGATATGAAATAATGAATGTCTATTTGAATTTCTAAGAAGTTTCCAACTTCTCCCAACTGATGTTCTTAGATTAAGGGGTGGAAGTTGGCGATGCTCATATTCCAATGTGTCCATGCCTTCGTTGTTGGGATGAGCTATTTTCCCAGTTCATTCCATGCATATTTGTCAGTTGCTCTTTCGAGTAGTTACCAACCATGGGGTGTCTACTACTTGTTGTGTGGTTGCTACATATAGGCATCTTTGTCTCAAAATTTCAAGGGAACACCTATTGCATGGAGGAGATGTTGTGCATTCCTCCATGTCATCACCAAATGAGTCATTGTATGTGATGCATGGAACTTTCTTCTTCTTGATATTTCCATAAATGTTTACCTTAGATATTTCCAAGGAAATATCGTAGATCCCTAGGCATGTGTCTATTGTGCTTAGCCATGCCCTTCCCATTATAATTGGGAAGTTCCCTTTGTCATTGTAACTTCTATCACCAGGAAGCCACTTGGGTATGACCAACCACACACAGTGGTAACGATGTCCTCCACTAATCCCAAGGAAATGATGATGGACTGGTTAGCTAGCTCTAGTTGAATGTTGTTCTTCTTAAGTTGGGGCAGGTTCCAGGCTTGATACATTTCTCGTGATATTAAGTTGACTCTAGAACTTGAGTCAAGAAGAGCCTTATGCGGTTCGTTCCTAGTGACTTGGAGGTAGATTAAGGGACTCCCAGGGTCAGATAGTTTCTTGGGAAGGTGGACTACCTTGATCTAGTTGGTTATGATATGTGTTAACATAACCGTATATGTTGAGCTCTGATGTTGGACTGAATGGAGCTTCAAAGCCTTGTATGTTGGGTGAGTGATCACAGACTCAACCACTTGTTGTTGTGAGAGCTTGTCTGGGGTTTTGGTTCTGAAGAAATTTCTTCTCTTTTTATGGTTGTTAGAACCAATAGTGGGTTGAATGGTTATGACTCTCGTAGCGTTTCGTTGCTACGGTTGAGTGGGGAGTTCCCCTTCCATTGTTGGAGTAGGAGGTATGGGAACTATTGATGGAAGAGGTGTGAATGGAGTAGGAGGATGGTATGGATATGGAGCATCTCTCTAAGGAGAAGGGGTCCTTCTAAAGTACTCCCAAAATTGGCAGTGACGTTGGGGAGTTGTGTGACCCATGGAGTCACTTGGAGAAATTGGCTACTACACGTTGTAACCATACAAATCGGGCTATTGATAAGGGTACTATTGTTTCGGCTGTGGCATCCCCCATGACTATGGTTATTTCCACTACTAATGTTTCCTGATGGGTTGCGGTGGAGTTCCACTTCGATAGTACATCAACGGTTGGTGGAATTGTCTTGGGTTACCTTGGGGATAAGGTAACCTTCGGGGTGTCTGCTGTCTATTGAGTCTCAGGTTGAGTGCATACACCCCAGAATCTTGCAAGTGTGAGATGATTGGACAACATCCCTTAGGATGGTCATAGTGGTAGATCTCACATCCACCATCATCATCTGTGTCTGAGTCCACAACCTCATCGGAGATAGTTATTTTTCCCTTACCCTTGTCACATGCAGGGCCTTCATCTCTCCACTTTTTCTTGTCCTTGTCACTACTTTGTTCCTCCTTAGATTCCTCTACAATTTTTAGGACAATTTCAATTTTACTATCTAAGGAGCTCCATAATTCATCTACCTTAGCTGCTACTTCTGTTGTTAGCTTTTGGAGTAGCAAGATTTTTCTGTTCACCAACTCCTCGAGTGGTGACTCATCCTCTTCATCGTAAAATCTTACTCCCTTCTTTCGAAGAGAGGGATCATGGTTATATTCTTCCACTCTTTCCCTTTTTCGTAGCTCCCCTTCTTCTTTGGCTACTTGTTCCAAAAATCTGTGAATTTCATGGGATCTAAGTTCTAATAGTCTCCCTTGGGAATAAGTCCCAAGGGTTCTCCTAGTTTCATGCCTTAGCCCATCTACGAGATGGCGAAGTTGGTCCCATTGTGCGTAACCATTTCCCGGGCAATGATGTAACAATGCGTAGTAGTAGCCCAATGCAGCATCCAAGGGTTGATTAGTACCTTGCTTCCATCCTTGGATCTACGTACGCAAATTAGACACTCTGGAGTACGTCTGATATTTATCATTGAAGAGTTCTAACATCATGCTCCACCTCTTGATGGTTTTTGGTTCTAAGAACCGGTACCAACTCTCTGCTTTCTTTATGAGTGTCCTAGGAAACAACTTTAGTTTCTACCACTTGTTTTCTATGTTTTTCAAGGCACAAGCATCATCGAATTCCTATAAATGATTTTGTGGATCCACATTGTATCCCCCCTCAAAGCGTGGGATATTGTTCATGTCTAAGCACTTGATCCGACTGTCATTTTGATGCCTTGTTGGTATTCTCACAACCTCCATTATATCTAGCATGCTTTGGATGGCAAGTAGGGGTTCTTCATGATCATCTCTTTCATGATGTTTATGATGTCTCTGTTGTTCCCTACTTTCCCTTCATTCATGCCTAGACTCTCTAGACTACCCTTGTCCTCTCTCTCAACTCTCTTGTCAAGAGCTCTCATTTCTCTTACCTTTATCGTCTCCATTATACTCTCTATGACTGTGCCCTAATGTGGAAGGAGAGGGTGAGTGATTTGATGAAGGTGAAGAAGAAGAAGAACCATCGCCATGACGATGTTTCTTACCTTCTCTTCTGTGGCTTCGGCCCCGATCGTAGTGATGATCTGTGTGCCCATCCTTGTCATGTGTTGTTGTTCCCTCAGTGGACAGTTGGTGTTCACGGGGGTCAGAACTAGGATTGTGTATCATGGAGCATAGGTTCTGATACCCCACCTCCTCACCATCGTTAGGAGGGGGAACATCTTTTGATAGAGAACCTATTATAAGTGGTTCACCATCTCCAATTTCACTTAGGATGTGCGAGACCTCTTTTCCCTTCAAGAATGTATGTTGGCTCTCCTGCCTTGAGTCCCTCATACGTTGTGCAGCTGTGAGATGGTAATCCCTTATGTCAAAATCATATATAACTCTTTCAGCATAGAGCTAAGTCATGTCGATCTGTGCCAAAGCACGGAGGAGCATGTTGGGAACTGCATGATCTAGAGGTAACACTATGTTACCTTGCAAGTCTCTCCAGCACATCTATTCATCTTGATGGAGGATAAAAGTAAAATTGCGTATATACTCATCAGGATGAGTATATGTCACCCTATATTGTTGAGGAATTGGCTGATTTAGGTTATGTGTTTTAGATTGTTGATTGTTTCTTGTATTATCCCTAGGTGGTGTAATGCTCTTGTGAGAAGAAGAAGAAGACATTGTGTCTTATTCGGTGTGCTATTTAACCGTTATATAATTTTTTGTTAATTAACATTAAGGTTCGTTTAAGATCTCAATGATGTGGATAATGTCCTATGTTCCACTTAGCGCACAAACACTTAGTCCCCAGTAACGGCGCCAATGATGAGTGGTGAGGTACCCCTACACTCAACCATACGAATACAAGCGTAACACGTGCAATTCGGTCAAAATCTATAGACTAAGTGCCTACACACCTTATGGAACACTTAAGGTTAATTATTTTTTGTCTTCCCAGATTTGTATTTGTCACGGTGTATGGTTAAGTAAGTCTGAGGTATATGATTTTTATGTCTTTTCTGTTTTTATCTCCTATGCTAATAAGATGAAGGGTTGAAGAGACTAATTACTAACTTTAAGTAACTAAGTAAGTCTTAATTAACCTAGCATCATCATCTATTCCCACTTACTGTTCATACCCTAAACCAATGCAAACTTGGTTACCAAACGCTAATCTTTGCTAGAATCACCAAGCGTAACACACGTGCTGGAAGCAGTTGTACTGAGGCACTTAACTAGGAGAGAAGGGCTGAGCAAGATATAAAGACTAATAAAGCATTTAAATGGAAAATAGTAAATGACAATAAATAAAAGTACTAATTAGCCTATTCCATGAACTATAAGGTTTATCCACAAAGTTTGTCTTTATTGCCATACACAAACATGTGTTCAGGTACAATATTTGCTCGAATAAAGATCTGTTCACTTTGGAGCTTCTACTGTGGGCACATGGAAAATATTCTATCTCTAGAGAGGGAAAACTGCTAGATTTTCACTAAGGGTCTAGATCTAGATGGGAAAACAAGGGAGAGCCACCTCTTGTTTATAGAATTTGTGATGCACCACGATATCACGGGGGACGATGCGATATCGTGTACGCGATATCGTGGCCCATGCGATATTGCATCCCATCACTATCCAAACTAGATATTATTATAATAGTTGTCATAAATTACATTGGAGATTAAATGCAAAATTAAATATGAACACCAAAAATAAAAATCCATCGAAAGGACAATAAGCTCTAACATTACATAAAAACTGCCAAATACTAATACTTAACTACAGTCAGTGTAACATAAATAAAGTTTGCATCAAGTTTAGGTTTACAATAAAGACAAGTAATATAAATCCTTACATAAAATATAAGGTACACAAATCCTAGCTAAACATTACAACTTATTATTCAATAATTAAACCATAAATATAATGGAAAAAAGTATCAAAGATTTTGAATAGGAATTTATTCATTAGCTTTTTCTTATAATTCCTCCTCACAAAAATTGATAGAATCACCTAGAAGACACAAAAACACAAAGGGAATCAGTTCTAAGACTAAGTAGGATAATAAAGCTATAAAATACTTCCTTATGGATTTGGTTGGAGACATAATGTAACTGGACAACTATGCACAAAGGGTAGTTGTAAACAAAAGTTTATCATACCAATTACAAACATAGATCAAATAATAAATAATAATTTTCCAACAGATAATCAATCAAACTAATCAAAAATGCACCACCATCAACTAAACCAAAGAAATGAACAAAATAGTACTTACTAAATAAGACTAACTACATAAGTACCTAGCTCACTACTAATCAATGTTGATTGCATAGTTGCTACAAAGCTAGGAAATATTTAGCAAAAATTTTGACTACATAAGTATCTATCCCACTATTGAGAAAGAATTCTTGCATTTTCATCGTAAAAGTTGTTAGTATCGCTAAAAAGAATTTAATCTGAAATGATCAAATGGTAAACGTACAAACAAATCAACAAAAAAATCCCTAGGTGGTGGGAAGATGAACCCAAACATTTAACAAAACTAAAGGTCATAGGCCACAAACTGAGATGTTAAACAAAGACTGTAAGATGTCAATATAATGTCAACATTGTAATGTATGTTCTAATGATTTATTGAAAGTTAGAGAAAAATGCCAAAGATGAATTTTAAACTCTTAGGAATGTTCTAATTTGCTAGAAATTATAAAACATCATCAATTACTATTTTCAAGTTTTTAGACATTCTAGAATGTCATAAATGCTATGTTTTTTATCATTTTCTCAATTTTTAGTTGCTTGGAGGTTGGGAGATGTTGTACAAAAACTTCTCCATATCACATGCAGGATTCAAAAATGCTTTAAAATTTTTTTTCAACCTATGTCATAACCTCACAATGGATTTGTAACAAACCAAGAAGACATCCTCAGGATGTGTCTTGTTTAGATGAACAAGTTTGTCTTTTGGGCCATTGGTGTTTGATATTATTTTGAGTGTCAAAACCAAAAAAATGGCTTAAAACCCTAGTTTTATAGCTAAAACATTTGGGAAATATGAAAAAAAGATAAAACATGATCAAATGACATAAAAAAGGATTTAAAATAATCAAAACATTTATTAACATTCCATGCATTATAAAAAATCTTAGAAATTGGCCAAAATCTTGAAAATAATTATAAAATACTCAAATTTAAAAATCAAGTATTTTGACAAAGTTATTAAACAAAAAGAGATAAAAAAAATGTATATGCATATGAAAAACATCAAAGCTCATAAAAAGTGAACTAAACATCAAATTATCCTACTTGCAAAAGACAACACCATGGAAAGAATCCTTTTATTACTTCAATCTCTCAAACGATCCCCAAGTCTTAGGAAAAATCGTAGGTCAACAATGGGATGTAAGAAAAACCTAAAATGAGAATTGAAACTATGATTTACCAAAGGTTTTGGTTGAAAATTTAGGTCTAGATCTAGCTCCTTTCCAATTTGGTAGGATCTCCCTCTTTGAATTTATCTTCTATGAAAAAGAATGATCTCTTATGAAATGGTTGTTAGATATAAATGCTTGCAAGGATGTGACAACATTGGGCAAAAAGTTTAGTCTCATGCGAAACTAAAAATAAAGAGAAATTCTAAATTAAAAAAATATTTTTAAATCCTTCTCTAACATAGGTTAGTGCCTAGTATTAGCCTAATGGATAGCTGCTAATAATAGGTTAATAACTATGACTAAGCCCAAATTGATAACTATTTTTAACCCTAGACTAATAATAAGTGTAACTAATGAAAGGATTAGCCTGAGAACCTTTAAAATATAAGCTAAAAATTAAAAATTAAAAATAAAATATAAAATATTATTTTATCAAAATTACCAAATATCCAAATAAAGTGTATAGAAAACAAAATTAGTATTGCATGTGCAAATAACCCATCCAATGCTTGATACTTGCTAACTCTAAACTCTAAAAGAAGGATTAGTGCACATATGTTAAATTAAAAGAAAAATCAAAATACTAAAGGCACAAAAATAAAAATAAAAATAAAATAAAATATTAAAATATATTTAAAGTAAAAGGCTAGGAAGCATTATTTGTAGTGATGTTAAGCTGCTCATTTCTCAAGTTGAAGACCTAAGTTTGAGCTTGGGCGTAACCACTTGTTGCATGTTGCCATAAAAGGTTATTGAAAAATTTTTGTATACTCACACATTGTGTATGAGCCAAGACTTGTTGCACCTTGTTTGTGCACCATAGAAACCCTAAGTAAAAGATAATTTCAGCATATGTTTTTACAAAATTGTTCAAAAAACTAAATTCATTTTGATCAAATTTTCCTTGTGAAATGAAAGGTTTAAGGCTTATATAAAGCTTAGAAAATTTTTTCCTATCAATCATTTAAGCTCATGAAGTTTTAACTAGTTCGAAGAGCTAAGGATTGCTAGTTAAATCCAACATTGTGAGAAAAATCAAACTAGCTATCGAGGATGGAACTTGTATGTGTTTAGCCTACCTTAAGTAGACACTCTTTCTATTTTCTAGTTAAAGATGAGACCTTGAAAATTGATTTGTAGAGCTTAAATATTAGTTTCATCTCAATATGGGACAGGCATTAGAACAAACAATTGGATGCAGAAAAACCTTATTATTCCAAGAAAAAGGACTTGATCTAAGGTTGACTTAATTCTTCAAAGACATTTCAAATTAGTGGATTAAATAATAAAATGAAATATTACCTCAAAGAAGGGTTTCAAAAACTATTATAAAACTTGATCAATTGTAGAAAAAGGTGGATTTCATTAAATATGATTGTTATATCAGCACATAGAAGAAGCTCATAGAACAAAACATTGTCTCTATAGAATAGTTCTATTCAAGTTAGCTTCTTGGGCTTAAAGCATGGGTAAAGATTTATATTAGCCTAGTATGTGAACCCCATGTAACACATAAGCCATCTTGTGAAGAGGGTTAGTAGAACAAAGAATTGGTTCTATAAAAAGAGTAAAAGCAATTCTACATGTCATGTCCTTATTCAAAGAAGAAGCTTAAAATTAAGCATTGTTTGTAGAATTGGAAAATAATTCTAGCAACAAACACATAAGAAGTTCTACGACGTCAGCTCATTATATGGTGCAAGTTTAGAAAACCTAAAAATGCTTCTATGAAAGGAATCTATAAACAAGAATATACCATGAAGTATTTCAAAGAGCTCTTAAGAGACATTGAACACTCATCTCCATCTTTCCAAGTCATATCACGTTAGCTCCTATGTAGAGTAATTCTATAGAACCATAATTTGGTTTTACAAATAGGCATAAAATCAGTTTTATAAGCCACATCATCAAATATGAAATGGTTCTAGAAATGAAAATACTAAACTAACTAATGTATCAATAAGGTTTTACCATGTAATCTCCTTAGTTAGCCTTGGTTTGTTGAACCAAAATTTTGTTCTACAAAGAAAAACAAAATTGATTCCATAATGAGCTTACTTTTTAGCTCAACCATGTGGACATCAAAATGTTAATACTTTCAGAAAGTTAGAAGAATCATTTCTTACATTAGCCCTCAAGATACCTTACTATGTCAACTTTTAAGTAACATAATTTCATAGAGCCGAAAAAGTGGTTCTACTAAATAGTCCTATAAGGAAGAGCTAGATGTCTCAATAAGACATGTTAGATTAAATAGAGTTTACATTGGACCCACAAAAAGTTACAAATTATGCACATGCATATTATACTTTTAATCCAACTCAACAAATTATGAAGTAGAGGCTAAAGAGTATGATGCATCATATAGAACCAAAAATTAGCTTTATAAAGAAGCTCAAAGTCATCC
This sequence comes from Gnetum montanum, assembly GCA_015680685.1. NCBI lineage: Eukaryota > Viridiplantae > Streptophyta > Gnetopsida > Gnetales > Gnetaceae > Gnetum > Gnetum montanum. Next base: position 122,457 of record MNCI01028318.1, on the reverse strand, counting down.
TACTGTGTCAACTTCCTTCTAGAATAAATTTGTAGATCCTAAAAATGGTTCCACAAATAAGCTCTAAAATGGCTCTACAAACAAAAAAACTAGCTTTGAAAATACTTTTCCATGCTAAAATAAGCGATATTGAAATACTAAGGGAAGCTTGTTTGTAGAGCCAAAGAATGGTTCTACAAATTAGACCCTTTTTGCATGCCATTTAAATTTTATATTTTTAAACAAAAGTTTAAAAATAGATTTAAGGATTAAGAGGAATAGAATCAAGTGATTAGCATCTAATCCCATAAGTCTTAAATGATGTTGGTAGACTAGGTCAATATCTTCAAAGCATGCAACATATGCCGAAAGGGAATTTGAATAACCTATGCTCAAGTAAGCAAATTAAAAGATAAATCTCTGAGTATTAATAAGCTCATGACATATTTTAAGTTACAGAGTCATTAACAATTATTGCTAAGAATTGAAGCAGACCTACCTTTAAAGCAAAGAAAAGCATCCATGAAGTCTCTCAATATTTTCTACGATCAACTAAAATGTCTTACAATGAGAAAGAGGAAACACCTCATAAATTCTAGGATGAGAACACCTACACTTTCTTAGATTATCTGTAGTAATTCAAGCTGAATATTTATTAGCTTTGGTAATGGATAGATGTCATGCTACTAGAATTGAAAGTAGAAGATAGTGACCTATTTAGGTTCATTGAGGATCATGATTTAGTAGAGGAAATAGGGATTTACGTTGTGGAAACAATGGAATATTGGCAAGAAATATACAAGAAGATAAGACTTCACAAGCTTCATTTCAAGCCAAGGGCAAGCATCATCAGAGATGTCCTGAATTGCCTAATAGCATAGATCATAGATGAAAGGGATAAGCATTATTTTAGGAGAAACACATAGTGCTATATTAATGCTAGTGTTAGGAAGGAATATGAGCTTTATGGCCTTGTGGAGCTTGACATTACAAAGATAGCAGCTTACCAATACAACAAAAATGTGCTTAGTCATATATTTTGGACTCATTCTAAAATAGGAAAGACTATCAAACTCTCTCTAGCCACTCTAGCAAAAGTTTGGGGCTACAAAAATATGATTCCCAAAGCTACAGAGCTTATGGATTTCCATAGAATTTTTATTTTCAAAATTAAATGTTTTTTCAAGTTGTGAAATAATTTCAGTTGTTGATTAGCATGTCTGGGGCCCATTTTTTCCTAGAAAATAAGAAGAATTTCTTTCTAGTACAATCTATGAATGATATGTTACAACACAACCTCTTAGAAATTTAAGAGCAAGGGGCATAGTTAAATCTCAATTTACTTTTACTAGATTGCTTATTGAGTGAGGCTTCCAAGCCTAAGAGGATAAAGGAAGGCTTGTTCAAAGGACCCTTGCTATGACTTCATCCCAATTGTTTACCAAAGCATCTACTTTTATGGTCAATGTTTAGAATATTTAATGAGTTGTGTTTACCTCCATTTGTTGAAGTTACTTTTAAGAGTATTTCCACCAAGGGTTGATTAGCAAATAATTAATGAAATAAATGGAAAATTTCATGAAGCTATCTTCTTACATGCTAGCCACACTTAGATTTTGATAAGAGGATTTGAGGAAAAAGATTTCATATTGTCTAGATTTGTGGTTCCTTACATGACAACTCTAAAGGTTGGAAGAGAAATGTGGAAAATCCCCTTAAGACATGATTATAAGCATAAAGAAATTCTTTCTTTGAAATTCAACTTTTTAAAATTTTTCAATTTAGGACATTTTAGAGGAATAACGAAAAGCTATAAAGAACAATTTAATATTCCCATGTCTTCAAAAAGAATATACTTGACTACCAAAACAAGGAAAGTTCATCAACCTGATGAAATGGATGTGGTCTAATTAAAAGCTATGGACAAGGAGGTAAACTTAGCTAAGGACGAAGCTCTAGAATAGTTACAGAGGAGTCTATCAATGAAACTTTCATTCACTACCTATGATCAGCTAGTTTTTGAAGCATGCAGATGGATGGATAACAAAGATCATCCTTTAGGAAATGGTTTTCCTTATGAGTATTTCTAGGAGAAAATTATTTTTCTTGAAAATTACTAGAATAAGAAAACGTTATGCCTAATGACAGGTTCTGCTAAATGGAACAAAATATCCAAGGGTAAAAGTGTCCAAGAAAATGAAGCTAGAAAGAATAAGAATTATTATGGAAAAGTAACAATAGTAGCTTTTGGAGTAGTAGAAATTAACAGAGATACAACAATAGTAGCAACAATAGAAGGGAAAAGAAAGCTTGTCTTTAGCCCTCACCATCTTGAACTTCCCATTTGGCTACTTAATAAAAGGGATAACCTAATCTTTAATGTTAAATACATATAAGGCTAAACTATAGTAAGCCAGAAGCTCCCTACTAAGCCTGTTACAAAAGCCAATGTTATTTTTCAATGTAAGGAAGATGAGCCACAAATAGGGGAGCAAAAGGTTATGATGTCACATTAAGACATGTCAGAAAACATAGCTACTTTGATCAAAGAGATCAGATAAATAGTTTATGGTCAACTAGCCAAACTTAAAAAAAAAATTTTACAAAGTGAACAGGAGGCATTCAACTATGGAAAGAAATGAAAGATATAATAGAAGAGAATGAATAAATTAAGGTAATGATTATCATTAAGGAATCGTTACTTGAAAAAAAAAGAGCAAATATCTACACAACTAGAGGAATGTTTGGCCATCATAAGCTTAGAATTGGAACATGCCAAGAAAGGAAAAACTCTAGATTATTCTTACCTTGCCCTACCAAACTTCAAGAATATAATTACTAAAATGAACTATAACAGGGAATGGAACCAAGAAACCAAGGAATAAATTGTAGAAATCAGGAGAATGCAAGCTATTTTTCTACAAATGGAGAGGAGATCCCAAGAGCCATATGATCTAGCTAGACCAAAAAGAGAAGCACTACCACCACACAAATAGGGTTTCTTGGACAAGATGACGATGGTAGTTACAGAAATTATGAATGAAACTACTAAGAAGAAGCTTGAATTAGAAAAGTCTTGTTCTATTGTGGGAGCTACATTAACTAAAATAACTAATTGAATAATGAAATTAACTTTAGACAGTTTAGTAGCTAAAGGCATTTTTAAGGGACTTAATAGTGTTGAACTAGATACAACAAACCAAGCCATTAAGTTTCTTCTCAACCATGGGAAATTATTGTAGTATTTATTATTAGAGGAATTTTAGATTTAGAAAATGATAAAAATTTATCTAGAGACTGAACAACTGTTAGATGGTTTGCAGTTATACAAGAAAAATATAAGGCATATGGAGCCTTAACTTTTGTTAGTGTGGTAACTACCTATGGCTAGTGTATAAAACCTAGAGCAGAAGAAAAAAAATTGAAGATAAGGATGAATAAATTCAAAAGAAAGCTTGTAAAGACTATTTATATTATGGTAGTTTAAATAGATTTTATCTATCTCTTATAACTTTAATCTCCTAGCTATAATTTCTAGTTGAATAGTTTTTCCTATTTTGCCTAGCTTAAATATTGCATAATTACACATGAATGGACTACTAGTTTTGCAATAGGTTATTTTCTATATGATCTAAGGTTAAACTTATTTTTGTTATTTTGGTTGAACAAGATAGATTCAATAAGTATCAGTTTTGAATGAGCTTAACATAGGAAATATTTTCTTCTTTATATGATTATGAGCTTTTCAAATAATCTCTCTACATCAATCTCTTGCTTTGTTTAGCAAGTCTTTTTTAATCTATCATAAGTAAGTTACCTAACAAATCCCTCAAAATTTAAGATTAATGTTTTCTATAAAACCATCCATTTTCCATATGTGTGTTGTGCAAGATTTAAAGCTAGACTCATAGGAGAGCTATTCAATTTCTTTAATTATGCTAAGAGATAGTTAGAAGAAATAGTCATCGTTGTACATAGGACAACTTTTTCCTTAGAAAAATTTATTATTAAACACACCTAGTCATATCAGTTCATCTAAACCAGTAAAATCTATTTGGGGGCATCCATGCCCTGATGGTACCAAAGATAACTAATCATCTAAAATAAGTTGTTAAGATGGTTTCCTTAGAGTAGAGAAGCCTTTATACACCAATAATCTTAATTACTACTAGAAGGAGGGCCTATTGTAAAAGTGTATTAAAATTCATTAGCATATATTAGGTTGAAATGAGTCATAGGTTAAATAAGATTAGTTAGTCTAGCTCATGAGTGGTTCCTTAGATAAAAAAGAAGATTTTAAGAGCCCTACAAACATATTTAAACTTCAAAACAAAGCTTCATCAAAGAAGGGATCTGAGACCCTGATTAGAAATTTAAGAAGTGGAATAAAAACATATCAAACTAGAGTTTCATCTCTAATTAACGATTTATGTTTTAAGAGAAATGCTAAATTGAAAATAGGGACATATAGTATAAATCATAGTTTGCAAATGATGGCCAACCCACCTCTTGTTAATCAATTTCAGCTATCCATGGCTTTGATGTTCAATGCTCATCATTCCTAAGGTAGCTTACAAATATCTACAAGAATTGTACACTCCTAGAAAGGCTTATTTAGTAGAGGAATATTTACACCTGTTTGAGCTAGCTCTTGTTCATGCAAATATTCAACAAAAAGATAAAGGTTGTAGACTATTCATAGAAAATGTTAGAGACATGGATCAAATTTGGTATTTAAACGTATCCAACAATAGTATCACTAGTTAGGAAAATATGAAAACTTTCTTTATATCCCAATTTGGCAATCAGATTAAGAAACATCAACTATATAGTGGCTTAGTCTAAATGAAATAGGGAAATAAGGAATCAATAAGAGAGTTCAATATCAAATTTCAATGTGTGTGGCTTATTTAAAACTTAGTTTTGATCAAGTAACAAAGTCTTGAGGAAATATTACTTAAATGCTATAGGTTCTAGAATATTAATTTGGTTACAAAGAACCCAAAATGTTAATACTTTAGTTGACCTTTATAGCAAAGCTATAGGATTAGAAAGAAAATTGAACTTAATTTCAGATAACATACATCTTTCTATGAAATAGCCTCAAAAAGGAATATTTCCTTTCCAAAATTTAGCTAAACCCAAGACATTACCCTTAGTGGTTCCATTGAGTTACAAAGTGAAGATAATGATAAAGATAAGCTTTTAAAATAAATGTTGAATAATATTTTCAAGTTAGAGAAGGCTATGTCAAAAACGAAAATTAAGAAAGATAGAAAATTTAGACAAGTTAGAAATTAGATATCTCAGCTAAACTCAAGGATACTGAAGCAAAGGAAGCCTTGGCTAATTTAAACCTAATATAATTTGAAGAGGGATTTAGAAAATCTATGCACCTAGGTATACATTACCTAGAAGGATCATGTAGTAGCAAGACATCTGAGGGCTCGAAGTTAGGATACTCATCCAATGATGATTTTAATAATAATGAAGAGCCTAAATATTAACTTAGAAACATGAAAAAAATTCACTACATCTAGGCTACCAAATTCAATACCTGAACCCACCATAAAAAGAAAAGTCTTTGAAGAAAAACAAAAGTCAAAGTAGAAAGTTCAAACAAATGAAGAAAGTTATCAAGATTCTTTTTCAAGAATATTTAAAAAACTAGGATTTTATCTTGAAGGAGGATATGATATAATAGAAGATCTAAAAAGGTTTAAATTCACTATAATTCTATATCAATTAATTCAAAATAAATAATTCTTAAAGAGAATTTTTAAAGAAATTAAAAATAAAAAGAAATTTGGTGATGTTGCTCCAAACTATATTTATAATATTGATAAACCTAGTAGTAGGATCCTAGTTGTAGCTATTAAAGATGCTTCACCTTTCTTATTAAATTTTTAACTTAAGGATAAATATCTACATAATTGTTTAGTTGATTTAGGAGCCATTTCTATAGCAATGCCCTTATCAATATGTAATCAATTATGATAAAAAATAGAGTAATCATATAGGAGAATTGTCCAAGTTAATAAAAGTCGAGTCAAGATAATATGTCAGCTGCCAAATATATTATTCTAATTAGCTTCTAATCCAAAGATCAAAAGTAGGGTTACCATTCAAGTAGCTAATATTCCCAATTCCTATAACTTGTTATTAAGTAGAAGTTGAAGTTGAATTTTTTCTAGATATATAGCAAGAGATTATGCTCATATGTAGTTTTCATGGAAGGAGAGCCTAATAAAATTCATGTATATAGCGAGTCGTTGATGATAAAGAATGTGACTTCAGATGGGAAGAATAAAAGAGTTAAATCTAGAGAAGTCAGATTAGAAGACAATTCAATTAGAGAAATAAAAATTATGCATTTTGATAATTCATATGAATAATTTTGGCAATTATACTTTTATGGGGCTTGTAACTCCAAGGGGTCAAAAATAGGTACTGTTCTAATCAATCTAGAAAATTATCTACAATCAAAAGCTATACGATTGAAATTTTCTTGTACTAATAATAGATCTAAATATGAAGCTCTATGTAGAGGATTGAAAATGGTTCATGATAAGAGAATCCTAAACTAGAAGTGAAAGGAGATTCAAATCTTAGATGTGACTAAGTAAAAGAAAATTACAGTGTCAAAAGCTCATTACTAAGGACCTACAAGCCAATGACAACAAAATTACTTATAAATTTTATAGAATAGAAAATTAAAAATATCCCTAGATAAAGAAATAAAAAGGTTGATGGACTTGCAATGACATCTTCAACTTTTAATTTAACTAAAATAATTATATTTCATAAAAAATGATTAAATTAGAATTAGAACCGATGATCCTAGATGATAATGAGTGCGTTCAAGCTTTTGAATATGATCATCAAATAACTTGATTCCTCAATAACATAGGAGAATTGAAAGGTTGAATATACGAAAAAGATGATTTAATGTTGAAGGTTAAAAGCATACCATAAAATGTGTTAAAATTAGAAGAATAATTTAGATAAGAATTAGTTATGGAAATATATATTTAAAACCCTGAAGATCAAGCTTACAAAACAATAGATCTAGGAGTTGTCAAGACATTTTGAGGTACCTTAATATTGAAGTAAAACTTTGATCAAACATTAAAGAGCAAATGATGTAGGTTCTCAAAGAAAATTTAGATAGTTTTGCTTGGTCATATAATCATTTGAGAACTTTTGATACCAATATTATAACTTATAAAATTCCTTTAGTAAATAATTGTAAGATAATTAAACAAAACATAAGTTTAGTTCAGTTTTTGAACTAGTAATGGAAGCTGGTATTAAGAAGTTATTAGGTGCTAGAATAATATATGCAATTAGATACTCGGTTTGGATACCTAATTTAGTACTAGTTAGGAAAAAGAATGGAGACATAAGACTATGTGATTATTTTAGGCATTTGAATTAATCTTTAGTTAAAAATAGGTATCCACTTTCAAGAATTGATGAAATGTTGATAAAAGTATTAGGTTGTCAACTATACTTTTTCTAGATGGATTTTTAGGTTATAATCAAATAATAGTAAACAAGAATAATAAGTACAAAATGTCATTCATCACAAAAGGGAGAACATTTACATACAAAAGAATGCCCTTTGGCTTATCAAATGTAGGGGCTACCTTTCAATGAGCTACAGATACTACTTTTAATGGGCTAATTGGACAAATTGTCACCATTTATTTAGATGATATTAAAATTTATTCAAAGCACGAGTTAGATCATATATTTCATCTACAACAAACATTCAATAGATGTAAACAATTTTTTATTTCCTTAAATCTCAAAAAAATGCATTTTTGGAGTAAAATCAGGTAACTTACGTAGGCATATAATTTTTCAAAAAGGATAGCTATTGACTAAGCTAGAATAGAAGCTATTTAAGGTATAGAACATCCTATGAATAAGAAAGCACTGAGGCCTTTCTTTGGGAAAGGATACTTTATTAAAAAAATCATGTATGGATTTAAAAAAATAACAAAGCCTCTTTCACAAATGTTAAAAAGGGATGTTGAAGTATGAAATATTAAAGAATCACTTGAGGCTTTAGACCAAATCAAGAGAGCCATTTTAGAAGCCCCATCTTTAGTGAAACCAAAGTTGAAAGAAGATTTTTGGTTATATGTCTTTTCTTCAATAAATTCACTAGCTACAGTATTGACACAAAAATATGGAATAGAAGAAAATCCAATTGAATTTTTTAGTTTCCAATTAAAAGGAGCTAGAAGAAATTACTCTAAACTTGAAAAATAAGCATTTGTTGTGGTTAAATCCTTGGAACATTTTAAGTATTATTTACAAAAAACTTTGGTTCATATTATGACTATAGAATTAGCTATTAGACAATTTCTATCATAAAATGAAATTGGACTTGAAAGAGCTAATTGGATAATCAAACTTCAACAATTTAGGTTTACTCTAGAAACATGCTGAATAGTTAAGAATATGGGATTAGTAAGAATGATGGTAAGAGATTCTAGACAAGAAGTATTAGTTTTTCCTAAAATTACAAATTATTACAATGTCATAGTAAAGTTTCTTATTAGCCAAAAAATTTCCAAGAATACATTTACATTGAAGGAATTCTATATAGAAGAGATTTTAGAGGAATCTTGTTAGAATGTGCATCTAACCAAAAAATTTCAGAAATACTGAAGCAATTTCATAATAGTTTGGGCTTATATTATGTGTCTACTAGAGCCACAATGCAACATATATTGAGATATTATTTCCATTGGTCCACTATGTACAAGATCTATGAGAAATAATTTTAACTTGCCATAATTATCAAATTCATCAGCCAAGGCTAAAAAGGGCTAATGCTCCACTAAAATTAGTAATGATAAATAGGCTTTTTCAAAGGTGGAGATTGGATTTTATAGGAGCTATTACTCCATCTAAAGTAGGACATAGATTTATTTCAACAAGTACTAATTATTTTACTAAGTTGTTAGAAGCTAAAGCATTAAGAAGAAGTACATCCTATAACGTGATTAAGTTTCTTGAGCTGTATGTCATAAATCAGTTTGGGATGCTAGAATCGTTAGTTGTTGACAATGGCACAATTTTCAATCAGCTTAGTTTGTAAGATGGGTTTAAGAAAAATTAGTCTTAATCTATTCATGCTCTAATTATTACCCACAATAAAACGACCTAGAAGAGGTCACAAATAAGAAGTTGATTGGCTAATTAAGGCCAATGGTAAGAAGAAGACTATTCACTAATCCCAAAAAAGTTAAGATGAATGTAAGGCCTTTTATCCCATATTTACTTGGTTTTTTTCTTGAGCATGTAAAAAGGATATATTATAGGGCTGTTACCTGTGGAAAATCCTATAATTGTCTATTCATGACTTGGGTCCTTGACAAATTTTCTACAGTTATGACTAACAAATCAGTCCATGTTTAAGAATGCGTTAAGATTCCAAAGTGCTCTAATATTTCACTAAAGAAAAAATTTAATGAGGGGAGCCTAATTCAGAATTTTAATTATGAAGACATTTTAGTGAATCAACATGAAAGAAACATTAAAGAAAGGCTCGGAAATTCAAAAAAAGAGTAGGAAGAAGAGGAAAATCCTAAGGGAGAAAAAATTTTGAAATACCCTAAGTAAAGGCAGATTCAACATAAGTACAAATTGTTGTACCTACCCAAGTGATAATTGAGATTGAATATGATGGATCTTTGCAATGGAAATTCTTAAGGAAAAGCATAATCATAGTACAATGTCAACCAATATCATCATCTTAGATTTAGATTAGCTTATTTGAAGCATTATAAGACTGGTTTTTTTCATCCCTACCTAGCATTAAGCTATAGGGATTTTTCTCCAAAAAAATATTTAAGCTATTTTTGTGTCTATATATGAATGTCACAAAAAAGAAGGTTATGTTCATTCGGGAAAATTGTTGTTACAACAATAGCCACTTTGATGAAACAACAATGGATTCAAATTATCAGGTTCGATTCTTTGCATGCTACCATAAAAGATGATTAGAAAATTTTGGTATACTCATACATTATTGATTAGTTATAGGTGGCCACATCAACTAGGCCTAGACTACTAGGCCTCGTCAATTAAGCCCCATTAACTAGGCCCCATTGATGCATCGTTTCATGGATCAACAAGGACCTATCGATGTAGGGTCTATTCTTGCCTATAAATGTGTGCTCACTAGCTGCATTTATGACATTAGTTAATCATAGTGTAGTGAAGCTCTTACAGTTTTTTCATTTGAAAGTTAGAATATTTTCCCAAGTGTTCATAGTAGGAGTCATTAAGTATATGAATCTTTATTCGAGCATTGTTGTACATGAGCACAACAGTGTGTGTGGTAATAAAGATGAGCTTCTTGATAAACTTTGTACCATTGTGGATTCTTAGATATTTATTCATGCATTTAGTGCTTTAGGTTGTTTATTTAATGTTTTCCAATAACTAATTTAATTAAGTGAGATAAGCTAGATATCTTAAATACATAAATATGACCACTTCCAGTGTAACACATATCTACTTGGTAATCCTAGCAACATTATTTGCTTGGTGCACCCAGTAGCGTAGTGCTTGGTAACCCAACAATGGATACGTGGGTTCAGGACATGTACAAAAAGTGGGATCAGATGCTTATGTTAGAACTAGTTAGAGATCAGTTAGTTAGTTAAATTAAATTAGTCATTAAACTACTTTATCTCTCTCTTCAAGCACCAAAGAACATATAATATAAAATAATAAAAATCATATGCCTTAATTATACTTAACCATACCATGTACCTCATAAGTGTAATTGGGAAGACAATGAACAACCATTAGGGTAAGGTTCACTTCTTAGAAGACTAGTGCACCAGAAACTAAAGAGTCCATGAAATTCGATCGAATCGTGTGTGAACGCTTTGTGATTTGTATGGTTGGATGTAGGGGTACCTCACCACTCATCATTGGTGTCATTGCCAAAAACTCTATTTGTTGAAACATATGCTATTTAGGTTTAGTGAATATCATTAATATCATTAGACAAATCCCAAGGTTGATATCATTTCCATATTTCATGATTACAAAGGCATACTAATACTTTATTTATTTTCAAAATGTCTTCTTCTTGTAGGCATGGTGATGTTAAACCATCAATCCCACAAGAGTGCAAAGTAGTATATACTCATCCAAATGAGTTTGTGCCTGATTTTACCTTCATCCTACATCAGGATGAGCAACTACAATATTGTGATATGGAGGGAAACTTTGTATTGCCCCCTGATCGATCTGTGCCTAGGATGCTACTTCAAACTCTGAAGAAGTTAGACATCTTACATCTTCAAGAGGAATACATTGTGAATGGTTATGATACTTGGGACTTTCATCCCATTGACACCCAACACAGGTGAGATCGACATCAAGAGAGGCATCATGAGGATGCTAATAGGAAATGGTTGACCAATTCCTTGTTTCTACTAAACTAAGATAACAATGAGGGCCCTACCTCTAAGGATTCTTAGCATGAAGATTCTCTACCCTTTGTTACTAGTGATGAGGGTGTGACCTTGAATATGTAGTCTACAATCCACAATTCATGTTCAAGGAGGAATGGTAGTCAAGACAAGGGATTAAACAAGCATCAAGATAATACAAAAAGTAATGAATGTGCCCATGATAGCCTAGGGGGAATTGGTAAATTTCATGGTGGATGCAGTCCTCAATATCATCTCCCATGATATGTATAAGGCCTGGAGCCTACCACCTCTCAAGAAGAGCAACATTCATTTAGAATTGGTAGATTAATCAATCACTATTTCTTTGGGTTTGGTTGAGGACATTATTACCATAATTTCTGGGTGGTCCTACACTACCAATTTTTTTGTGATCAAGGTTGAAAACTGCAAATGTGACTTTCCCATCATTATGGAAAGGACTTGGTTAAGCACAGTTGATGCACATATGGGCATAAGGGACCTCTCCTTGGAAATGTTCAAGAAAAATGAATTTGGATGTTTAGAGAAGAAGCATGTTCTATGCATTGTGTATAGTGATAACGAGTAAAATTGCATGCAAAATATTTGGTCCATCCAAAGTACATTTATTAAAGCATGTAATTATTGTGCACAAGAAATAGATATCCAAAGGTGCTTGTATGTAGTAGCCACAAAACAGGAGGGTACCTAGTGGCCAATAGCTAACCTAGACAATGGCACACTATGCATGGAACCTACTGTGAGCCTAACATATGCTTATGTTAAAGGCATTGATGAACTTGAGCAAGTTCATCACCAACTCTTTGATGATGAAGATGATGATACCTATTGGGAAGAGTTGGAAATCCCTAAAAATTTTAAGTAAGAGATTCTAAAGTCAAATAATCTACCAACCAGCATGGTGTATACATTTTTAAGCAATGGTAAGCCAGTTATAATCAATGCAAATCTTGCTCCTAAACAAAAGGACAAGCTATTGAAGGTGGCTAACAAGTGGCCAACAACCTTTGCATGGTCATGTCCCAAACTTATAGGAATTGATCCATGTATATGCTAGGATTGTATTTACACTAACCCAACCATGAAGCCAAAAAGGCAACCATAAAGGTAGCTGAATCCAAAGTTGAAAAAAATCATTAAGGAGGAAATAGAACAACTCCTCAAGGTAAGGTTAATCTATCCCATCACAAATAGTAAGTGGATGAGCCCACTCATAATTGTGCTAAAGAAAGATGGAAAGTGGTAGATCTACATTGATTTTAGGTTGTTGAATATGGAAACATTTAAAGATCATTTTCCATTATCATTTGTGGACCAAGTATTGGACACCATCTCTAGGCATTGCTATTATAGCTTCTTCTATGGTTATAGCGACCATAAACAAATCCAAATTACACCGGAAGATTAGGCCAAGATAACATTAACAAGTTCCTAGGGGATTTTTGCATATTATAACATACCATTTGGTCTATGTAATGCCCCTGAAACATTTAGACTTGGTCCTTAGTATTTTCCAATAGAAGATTGGTAGCTAGGTAGAAGTATTTATCAATGATTTCTCTACCTGTGGGGCTACATTTGAGCAAGCCCTAGATCATCTTGAGTAGGTACAGAAATGATGTGTTGAAATAAACCTCAAGCTTAATTGGTAGAAAATCCATTTAAGTGTTCAAAAAGGCATAGTATTGGGGCACAAAACTACTTAGGCAAGGATTGAGGTATACCTAGAGGAGATAAGGGTCATCCAAGGAATAACATGCCAACCAGAGATAGTTAAATAGGTCCAATCATTTCTTGAACATACTAGCTACTACTGGTGATTCATAGAGAATTTTTGTAAGATCCAAAAGCCATTAGTTGAGCTTATGAAGAAAGATGCTCCATTCATCTGGACTAAAGAGTACAAACATGCATTCTAGTAGAAAAACTCATAGAAACTCCAATTCTACGAGTACCAGACTAGTCTAGACCATTTTACGTAATGATAGACGTATCTAATTATGCATTGGAAGTAGGGATTACACAGTTGGAAAATAAGAAATGTCCATATTACATTCATTACCTAAGCCGAAGCATTGTGGATGCATGATTAAATTACACCACAACTAAGAAAGAACTAATGGTAGTGGTGTATGCTCTTGAATAGTTTAGGAACTATGTTCTTAGTTATAAAGCATTTGTGTACATAGATCATAGTAACATTGGCTTCCTGATGAAAAAGCCACCAGTGAGCTTCCATATCATATGGTGGCTAGTGATCTTGTAGGAATTTCATCTCACAATGGTAGATTAGAAAGGAACTAAGAATGTGGTTGCTAACCATTTATTTTGGTTAAGATGGGATAACAAAGAGGAGAGTCCACTCTTTGATCAATTTCTAGATGAACTCCTCTTTATAGGAGTGATAAATGACCATGTGCCCACANTCTAGATGAACTCCTCTTTATAGGAGTGATAAATGACCAAGTGCCCACAAAAAAAATGGTATGATGGCATCCTTATTTAGCTTCTCACTCAAGAAATGCCACAAGATCTGGACTTTAGGAAGAAATAATAATTTCTTCAATGCACAAAGTGTAGCGACCGAAAATGTCAAAGGTTGGAAAACATTGAGAGGTCATCAGTCATGATAGTCTTAACCCCGTATCTTTGTGAGAAATGGTGTGGTCAATCATACAAGGACTTAATTGGTGTCACCAAACCTTTTGCAAACGTGTAACTTAAAAACAACATTTATAGCGTAAAATATCAACTATTATATGTGAGGAACGAAAATGATGTAAAATGCAATGATAAATAGGAAGGGAAAAAGTAAAATGGGGTTAAGAAATGCACCACTTTCAAAGCTATGGCTTTACTTTATCAGAGTGGATACAATCGATTGCATGACACTAGGAAGCACAGAGATCCCAAAAGTAACCAAATACGTTCAAAGAAAGCCAGCTGTATGCTTGAACATGGATTCACAAGATAACAATGAAAAGTGCTACAAAGGCAATGGAAAAGAGCTAACATGATGCAAAATGAGAATGTGAACTATTTTTCTAGCAGGTTTTTGAATTGCCAACAACAAATGCTAACAATGCTTGGAATTGCCAATTATGCGCAAAGATGCTCAAAATTGCCAACTGAACAAATTTTTGCTAAACAATGCCAAAATTTACCAACCCTTTCAGAATTGCTCATTGGGGTATATATAGGGCCAGGAGCACACAAAAAATGTGGTTTGGATGCTATGTGTCTTAGACCTACCAGATGTTGATGTGTCTGTGCTGCATGAACATGGAAAGCTAATTGATGAGCCTGCCATGCTGCAATTACACTATCAGAACTAGAGACATTGGGATTAGGTGTGCCATTAATGTAGATAAGGAGTGAAGCACACCAATGTAGTGTAGCCACCTTCTACGCTATGGAGCATAGCCATATCAATGTAGTGTAGCTGCTTGCTATGTTATGCTATGTCCAACTGCCTGCTATGTTGTGTTACATTGTAGAGCATAGTGTAGCTGCTTGCTACGCCGTGTTACATTGTAGAGTGTAGCGTAGCTTCTTGCTACACTATGTAGCATAGCATGTTTAGCGTAAAATAGTTGCTTGCTATGTTGTGCTATGCTCTGTAGTGTAGCATGGCGTAGTTACCACTTTGAGGAAGAAATCTACGGTGGAGATAATTGCAAGTGTTGGAAGCCTTTGAAGTTTTCTGGATAGCTCTACATGTTTGCTATGCTACGTAGCATAGCATAGTGTAGTAGCTAGCCTTAGCTATTATTTGCATTGCAAACATTTGTTTGAAAATCATGTTGAAAATCTGCTACCTTTGCTATTTGTGACGTGAAACTTGCGAACTTGCTAATCCTGCATCCTGAGATGCCTTGCTATTTTTCTTGCATCATTTCTATGTTGTGATATGCTATGTAGCATTGCATAGTGTAGTAGCAACATAGCCTGCTTTTTTCTTGATCTGCTACTTTTCTAGTAAGAAGAGCTTTGCCAAAGGACTTGTAGTTAAGCGAAGCAACTAGTTTTGAAGGCTAGAAGTGCTTGCTCAGTATAATTGACATCACTAAGTAAGCTGGGCCTTCCTAACTTGCTTTTGCTACTTTGTGCTACGCTGCGTAGCATAGCATAGCATAGCACTTCATCCTACAACTGTCTTCTAAGGCCTGCTATACTACATAGTGTAGCGTAGCATAGCAAACGTCTTGACTAGAAAACTTGTTGAACTATTTTGCACAGCCTGAGCACCACTGACAACCCCATGCATTGCTCCTGAGTAGACTATCAATTGGATGAACTACTCAGGTGGGTAGGCCAGTGAGTCCATTGGACCTATCAACACTATAAGTAGAAAATTTTCTGAATTACACAGTGTAAACTTAGAGCATCCTTATGCGCAAAGATGCTATCTGAATTCCAAGGACTCGGTGAAGCAAGAATGACTTGAAAATTTAGGGTGTTTCATTGGCCCCTCTTTGTTGATGTCTGGAGGATGGACCCAAGAGACGCCGACAAAGAATACAAAACACCATGATAGACAAAACACTAACATCCCTCTTTGGTGATTGTCAAGATGCTGCTCAGCTATGCTTGAGAGTGTTGCATTGGTTATGCATGGGCAAGGAAAGGGCTAAGCGGGGAGGAAAGGAGGTTCAAGAAAATGGTAAAGATGAAACTTAGTAGAATCCCTTGTCAAAGTGCTTGTGAGGGAGTTGTTTGCATTGTCATCTTTATTTTTGCTAACCTTCGAGCTCTCGTTGAAATGCTTAGAGAGGGTGAGTGCGAAACAACTTATGTGCCATTTGTTTTAGGCATGTTTTTTTTGTGTGCGCATGAGCTTTTGCTCTCTTACGCTTTTGCCTTTTGCTATTTTTCCATTTACATTTGCAAATAACCTTGTTGTAGGACAAGTGTTTCTTTCCTAGGATGAGTTGTGTTACATCCACATGGAGCTTTAACCTGCCTACAGATGCTTCCCATGTAGTGAGTTGTGTTACGTGCATCATGTACTTTGTGGTTGGACAAATGGGAGGGCATGACAAGCGTCGGGAAAAGCTTGTAAAAGAGGGAAGAGAATGGAATTGCATGTGTGAAGAGTAAGGTAAAGGGCTTTAAGGGATAGGATAGGATGTGCACTTTGAAGTAGCTAAGCTAATCAAGACAACCACCTTGTAATGCTGTAGCATTTTCTGCTATGGCAAGATGTACCTTTGATCAATGCCCCTTCGGTATGCACCCTATAAACATAAGAGAGAGCAAACCAAGAGAAAAAATCATGATGCAAAACGAAGGTAAAGGTCTTGTTGTGGACACTACTAGAGCAACTGATGTTGTTGCTGAGCCATACGATGTCCAAACTAGGAAGGATAGCAGCAGCCTTTACAACATCAGCATGGAGGAGCTGGCGTTGAGGAGGCTAGGAGTTACTATGAATGTGGATGCTCAAGAATCCCTACCAAAAGCATGCATTCTCAGTTTAGCCATGAGATTGGCTACCCAATAGCTAAACATCTCTTAAGCTCGGATGTTGACATAGGCTGGAGGTTAAAAATATTGCGGCTGGGCCACAATACTGCTAAAACTCCAACAGCAGGCGTTGACCGGGGAAGCTATTACTAGGGTGATGAGTCGTGGCAACAGTAGATCTGGAGGGTCAGTATGATGTCGTAGGACATATCCAGAGGATCAGCAAGATTCCAAGTGTAGCAGTGTTGCATATGTTCCAAAGTGTGTTTTCATGGCATCGTAAACTGCATTTTGGAACTGCAACGTCCTACCCCGTGTTGGCACTATGCACGCTCACTTGTTGTGTACTAATGTAGATGCCTGTTACGGATGTGTTGTGAACCCATTTTAAGGTCTTGGTAGACCATAGTGTGCTGGTTTAAGGTCCCTGTAGACCGTTGTGCTTTTTTAAGGTCCCAGCAAACCATATGTGCCAGTTTAACATCTTAGCGAATGATCACTGTATTGGTTTAAGGTCCCAGCAGACCGTTGTGCTAGTTTATCATCGTAGTGGATGGTGGATGAGCTATTTTATGATCCTAGTAGACCATCTGTGCTAGTTTTATATCATAGCGGATGATCTATGGCAGTTTTACATCATAGTAGACAATCTATGGCAGTTTTACGTTGTAGTGGATGATTGCGTATCTTTGCCAGTTTTACGTCTTAGCGGACATTTGTTTGCCAGTTTTAGATCATAGCAGACATTTGTTTTCTAGTTTTACATTGTAGCATATTTTTTCTTGCCTACTTCATGCATCAAATGTAGTATAGCTTGAGGTACAAGTGATTCACCAAATTTGCAAACTCGTTGTTATCCATGTCTACTAGTTTGAAGGCTCCATTCCCAAAGGCTTTTGTGACCATGTATGGACCTTCCCAGTTTGCTGAGAATTTGTTCATATGTTCACGGGTAGCCTTGAGAATGAGTTCTCCCTTCTATATTGGCCATTGATGTAGATTTTCATAATTTTTTTGTCGTTGCTTGTTCTAGTAATGCTCTATGAAACCTAGTGTTTGTGCATGCTCCTCCTCTATCGAGTCAAGGTCGATGATCCTCGACTCATTGTTCTGGGCTTCGCTCACGACATTTGATAGGATCATCCAGAGTGATGGTACCTACAACTTTTAAGGTAACACTACTTCAGATCTATAAACAAGACTGTAAGGTGTCTTACATATCGTAGTCCTGCTTGTCGTCCTGTGAGCCCACAGCACATAGAGGATTTGCTCATGTCATCGCCTCTTACTATTGTTAAGCATCTTTTTTAGCAAGTTGATGATGGACTTATTTGTAGCCTTCACTTTTCTATTCACCTATGGGTAGTATTGCAAGGATAATGATTACCTAATGCCAAGATTGCTGCAAAAGGTTCAGGTTTCCACACTACTAAATTGTGGCCTGTTATCAGTCACAATAGTCATGGGAAGCCCAAACCTTGTTACGATGTTTTCCAAGATGAAGTGGAAAACATATTGAGATGTAGTCTTCCTCAGGGGGATAGCTTACACCCACTTAGTAAAATACTTAGTGGCAGTGATGATGAAGCTATGCCCTATAGAGGACTTAGGCATGATAGGGCCTATGAGCTCTTCTCCCCATCGCTGAAAAGGCCATGTGATCTACGTTGGATGCAGCTCTGTAGGTGAAACGTGTATGAGATTTGCATATTGTTGGGATGTATCACACATCTTAACTTTGGCTAGGAAATCATGCTCCATGTGAGGCTAGTAATACCCTAGACGTCTAATTTTTACGGCCATAGACCTAGGTGCTATGTGCCCACCACACAGTCCTTCGTGTACTTCATTAATTACCTTCTACACTTGCTCCTCATTTACGCATGCTAGAAATATCCCATCATAGGAGTGCTTGCATAGGGCATTATCTCCCATGAGCACATATTGCCGAGCACGCTTACGAATCGCATCTCTCTGGGCATATGTTAATCCACTTGGGGGCTCGTTGTGTTGCAGGTAGGTTTTAATGTTGGAGTTCCACTCCTGGGTATCCACAACGCTAATAGAGGCTACGTTTCCCACCTGAGTGATAGGCTCCATACACTCAATAATCAAAGTTGGAAAACTTAAGAACATGTGTGATGGAATGTTCAACATTAGGGTGGCTAAGACATCTGCTACGGTCTTTTCATTGCATGGCATGTGTTGCACATCCGTAGTTGCAAACTGTTTGAGTAGTGTTTTTGCTAGATCATAGTAGGGTTGTAGGTGTGTAGCCTTGCAAGTGTAGACCTCGATGATTTGATTTACAACTAGTTGTGAATCTCCAGGAATCACCAGGTGGTGTTTGCTTAATGCTTAGGTAGCTAATAGGTCCCTGAGTAACCCCTCGTACTCTGCCACGTTATTTGTACAAGGGAATGTAAAATGATAAGCAAAAGGATGCATTTCCCCATAGGGGAACGTAATGATAGCAGCTACACTACCACCTCATGTGGTTGAGGCACCGTCGAAATGCAAAGAAGCTTCAAGATGCAATGGGATGGTGTTGATAGTGCTAACATGCTCATCTAGGAATTTGGGGTCTATGATTACCTGGTCGTCGATGTGTGAGGTCATGAGTTGCATTGCTATGGCTTGACCTTTCATCGATGATTGGCTCACATACTGCAAATTGAATTCCACTATTATTGCTTTCCACCAGGCTATCCTACTGCTCTCATACAAATTGTTTGTTATAGCCCAAAATATGTTGCTCTTGCAAATAATGTTGATTTTGCTACAAAATAGATAGTGTCTCCACCTTTTTAATGCAAACACTAAGGCAAGGCAGTTCCTCTCCACCTTGTTGTATTTTACTTCATATGCTATTAATGCATGACTTAGGTAATACAATGGTATTTCAGAACCATCATCCTATTTCTGACATAACAGTGCTATGATAGATGTGTCTGAGGTAGCAAGGTAGATGAAGAAAGGCCTATCCCTCTATGGTGGGTAAATAGTTATGAGGTGCAAGAGGTCTTTCTTTAGATCATCAAAGGCTTGTTGGCACTGTGGTGTCCATTCGAAGTTGCATGGGGTGTAACTTGTCCATCAATTTTGCTATAAACCTTTTGATGAACTATACTCTACCTTGCAACCTGTGCAATTGCTTAAGATTTGAAGGTGGCACCAGGTTAACAATGGTCTTTACTTTGTCAAGGTTCACTCGTATTCTGGCCTCCAATACTACAAATCCCGAAGACACACTTTTTAGGATTAAGGCACAAGTGATGCATCTGGAAACACTTGAGGACTACACCTAGATCCTTGTGATGATCAGTAGCATCCTTATATTTCACCGCTATAGCATCCATGTAGTCATTTAGAGTTTCTAAGATATAATTGCTAAAGATGCAAGTCATGCCTCACTAGTAGCTTGCTCTGGCATTCTTGAGTCCAAAAGGCATCATAGTGTAACAAAAGGTACCCCATGGAGTCATGAAGGTTGTTGTTAACTAATGCTCTAGGTTAATGGAAATTTGGTTGTGGCTGGAGAAACCATCCATAAAGGATAACAGAGAATGACCAGTTGTAGTGTCAATGAGTTGATCGATACTCGGAAGTGGGAAATCATCTTTGATCATTGCTTTGTTCAGATCCTGAAATTCTATATAGATTCATATTCCTCTCATTTTCTTAGAAACTACAATGATGTTGGATACCCATTTTAAGTAATCAACTACCCGGATGAAACCAACCTGGTATAGCTTAGTGCCTTAACCCATACGGCTAGTGTGATCTCTGGTTTAACCTTACGACTCTTTTTCTTAACTACTTTCATGTGCAGGTCTAAAATGATGTTGTGTTGTATCAACCTTAGATCTAAACCCGACATGTCACTATATGACCATGCAAAAACTTCAATGTTTTCTTGCAGAATTTTGGCTACATCTTTGTGCATCTGCAAATCTAGAAGTGAACTAAGTTTCAACATTTTTATTTCCCCCTAGAAGTAATCACAGGCGTTTTGATGAGAGGGTCCCCAATTACATCCCTAGCCTCTAAATCTAGGGCTTAGACCAGATGCTCAGGCCATTCTAGGGATGGTTCTAAGAATGCTATGGTGCTAACTGTGGATGATTCCTAGTCTATTAGATCTGGGTTCAGTTGACTTGCGAGTTTGCCATGTGGACCTAATAAAGTTAAAGGGGAAGAGAGATCCTGATGGATTTCCATCCTCACCCAACCTACCAGAATGAAATGAAATTCTAGTGAAGAGATACCTATTCATAGTAACAATGCATAGAAAATTTGCAAAGTAGTAATGAAGTGTGAACAATCGAGATAAATGCAAGGTGTGATAGAAAGCTTAAGGTTTTCCAGTTTAATGTTGTGGTAGACCACTTGGAAGTAAAAGTGCAAAGGTACTAATGTAAGAACATAAAACTACTAATGTAAAAAATGCTAATTTAACGTCTTTGCAGACTGCCAACAGGTTAGAGTATTAGTTTAAAGCCGTTACGGACCATCTAGACGTGAAAATGCAAAACTGCTAGTATAAAGAACGAAAATTTGTAAAAGAGTGTCAAACCGCTGATGTAAAAGAAATGTGAAACTATTAGTTTAATGTCATTGTGGACTGCTAACACGTATAAAGGTCGAAACTGCTAGTTTAAGGTCCTTGCGGACCGTTAAGTAGATTTGAACCATGTGTTAGACTGCTAATTAAATTAAAACTATGCATTAGGGTTGCTAGTTTAAGGTCTTTTCAGACCGCCTAGGGAGATAATTTTCTTTTGGTGAAGGAAAATAGCTACTTTGAAGCATGTCAAGGCTCTTTGCCCAAGCCTATCCATTTTAATGTGAATAGTGTTATCATGTCGTGGCGGGCATACTACGCTACACGGTATACTCTGCATTAAACAAGGAGAGAGAATGGCAAGTTTCCTATTTTCATCATTTCAGCTATAAATAGGGATTAACCCCTGGTAAACTCATCATTTTCATCGTAACAGCACAGAAGCCACACTTGGAGCGCAGAGCAATTGTAGCGATAGAGAGCAGGGTGATTTCGGCATAAGAATGAGGAAAGAGTCAATAGGCAAGATGATTTCTCCCAAGAAAGAATGCAAACATGCAGCACTCGCTAAGGTTGAAGAAGTGAAGGAAACCCTAGGGTGCATGACACAGGCACACGTCGCAGTGCGGGAGGAGACACCGTTGACCCGGTAGGTTGCTATGCTTCCCCTATTTTCTCATGCTTCTGTTATTGTTATTGTTTTTCTTATTTTTGTTTCTGTGATTCTACTTAGCATTCTATGTTTTTTCTATCATTGTGTTGTCATTATTTTGGCCCTTACACCACTGCTGTTATCGTTTTCGTTGTGATGGATGTACAAACACTATGCTAAGGTTGCATGCAAGGTCACCTAAACCTCCATCGCTATGGCTATCATTACCGTAGAGGCTTGCATGATTTGAGCTACTTGGCATGCAAATAGCATAGCGTAGAACCCTCAAGCGGGTTTGGCCATGTGTGATGTGATAGTGTAACACGTGTTTTGTCACGGTGTAATGTTAATTGCTTCTTTAGAGCTAATCGCTTTGTTGCTACGCTAAGCTAATTTTTCTACGCTATTGCCTTTGTGGTTTTGCTATGCTATGTGCATAAAGAGAATGATGCTACGCTATTAGCTAGAATGCTAGTTTTGCTACGTTATATGTGTATTGCACTTGGACATGATGCTAACATTTGCTATTGTGTTATGTAGAGTAGCGCTAAGGCCAATTTTCATTGTTCTAGAAATTGTAGGGGTCCTGTGCTACATGAGCAGACCATTGGATAATGTTCCTCCACCCCATACATTCATGGGGGAGGAGGCAGTCTAGTTCCAGGTTGAAGCACAGAAGTTCCTACAATTCCTCCTCCAATGCTTCAATGTGATAGTTTGGTCATACTTGGTAGAGGAGTTAGTGGTTGCCATAATAGAAACCCTGTTGCCTGGGGTAAATAAGGGTATTCTGAGATTTTTGATAGATGGGGCAATTAGTAGTGGGCGGGGAGATGGGTCCAGTCAGTGCCCAAAAAATTTGAGGCGTTTAGCCTAGATCTGGGATATGCCCAAGTATAATTTCTACCATCTCTACAACACTCTGTTTATTGCACGTCATATGGGAACGTGCTTCCAAAATCCATCAAGAACTGTCTACAGTGCTGGTGGGTGAGTTTTGTAGCCATGTTCCGCTACGGTACGTAATATTTTCTACGTTAGCCAAATGTTAATGATGTGTTTTTGTTACCAGGTTTTACATCAATAAAGAGGGGCTTCATGGTAATATTGATGTGTTGAACCTAGCGCAGATGGCACTGTGGGAGTTTTCTTCCACTGAGAATCTACATGCAAGTGTGATAGGCCAATGCAGGGGTGAGTACCACAACTACACAACCTGGTATCCCAAAATCTACAACAAATGCAAGGATTCTGATTGGTTGGATGAGGCATGGGCACCCTTTAAACTGATCACCATTGAAGATATCTTAGTTAGTCTTTTGCAATTCTCATCACCTTATAAGCTTGGTAAGCCAAACAGTAGTTACTGCATGTTCGACTATCATTGCTGTTTTTGTGTTTTTTGTGTTTTTATGCTAACTGATTCTATGCAAACTACTATAGGGACGAAGAAGTCCCAAGAGGTGATTATGAGAACCACTAGGAGCCAGGAGGCAAACATCTACTTCAAGTACAGGAAGGTATATGAGAGCCAATGCTGGATATGCAGTGTGGCCTCGGAATCCCTGATCAAGCACCTTCAAGGTGCTGGGCTCATGGATTTGTTCCTAGCTCTAAATCCAAGCATCCCTGCTACTGATATGTTGGCCCTAGCCGAAACCTTTTCTAACATGGAGAACCACTTCTACACACATGTACATGGTGTGTGAGTGGTCCTTGAGATCAATGACCAGCTATTCGAGGATATTTTCGATGTCCCCGTTGATGGCGTCCTCATAGGATCAAAGACCAAGAAAGAGCTGAACCGTTAGAAGGAGGACATTGAAGAGTGGCTAAGGGTTCCAAAAGAGTGAAAGGGGATCCCCATGGATAATTTTAGGTAGAGACCTACCAAAGAGGTTTATTCCATCTTCCGTGCTCATGCATTCCCCCAGCTACCTTCCCAAGGAAAGATCCTTTGAATTGAGAGAGCCTAGGTTATGCAGAAGGTTATGGAAGAGGAGGCTCTCTACAACTAGGCTAGGTTTTTGTGCAAGGGCTTGCAGACTGAAATCGTCAGACTTCATAAAAAGTAGAAGTCCCATTTTAATGTGCATTACACCTTTTACATAGTCTGTTTATGGCATTTCGCAAAGTTTTTGGTAGTCCATGAGAATGGAGCCTAGGTTATGCAAAATCACAATCAGATCTCCAAATCATGGATTTGCCAAATCATTCAAACCACCCAAGCCCAAGATCCCCCAAAAGCTATTGGGGAGTCATTCTCAATGATGACTAAGGATCGGGTGGCCCGTAACTTTCATGGCCAGGAAAATGTGGTAGAGGTGCCCCCTGCTACTGCTAGTAGTATGTCACAGGGGAAGCACCTCATTGCCAAAACGGTGGGCACCAAGATGTGGTGAAAGAGGCCTCAACTAGCTGAGGGGACCCTCCACATGGAAGAAGAAGAGGGGTGGACACTGTGGTTTAAGCTATGCAAGATGCAACCCCCCATCGATAAATGCTTTTACCTATGTTTACTTCCTCACCTACTTTGCTAATGCCTACTACGCTATGCTACACTATGTAGCGTAGCATAGTGTAGTACCTACTTTAAGCTAACTTACTTTATGCTAATGCAAATATGTTTTTGCTATCAGCAGAAGGAGAAGAAGAAGAAGAATGTGTGGAAGAGGTGTCAGTCCCCAAGATGGGGGTGAAAAATAAAGACATGAAGGCCCTAGTCTCAGAAGAAAGGGCCCTAGTCAAGAAGGAAAGAGCTCCTGTCACTAAGGAACGGGCTCTTATTATCAAGGAAAATCCTCCTGCTGACAAGGAGGACATTTTTGGAGCTGAAGAGGTGTCTCCTATGGATGAGGAGGATGTCGATGCCTCGAAAGGAAAGGCACTGGCAAATAAAGAAGAAGCCGGTATCAACTTGGAAGGGACTTCTACTAGAGATCCCTTCGCCAAATGCAATTCAACATTAGGAATACAGATGAATGCCAAGGATTCTGCCATGGTTTTGAGTCAGAAAGGAGGGAAACTGCAATTAGATGTAGGTGAGTTTGACAATGTATTCAATAATGTGTCAATGAATGATCCCTCCATTGTCACCCCCAAGGGTTTACTGGGTAGGAGCCCCCATACTGTCGTTTTCTTCACCTATGGCCTTGCCATAGTTCACCTCAGTCATTACTAATGCATTTTGTTTCATGATAGACACCACTGTTTAATGTTGCAGGACCTCCTCTGATTCGTGTGGAACCATGGGCCGAGACCCCCGATAAGCTTACATTCATGCAGGGGGTAGTCGACGACATGATCAACGATCTCAAACAGGTTGATCCTGAAGTGGGTAAGTAAAGTAGCTACACTAGGTTTTTTGTGTTGCTACACTAGAGTTCTTGACTTTGCTAACCTTGTTATGCTAATGTAACTAATTCTCTCTTTGTGTGATTACAGTCTCTCAACTCAAATGGGACCCGACATGGGCATTGAAGGTTGGTGTCATGCCTACATTTTCTTCATAAGTAGCTGAAGTGCCCCATCACATATACGACAAGGCTAGAAAATGCGCTTTTCACTTGGCATGCTCCTTGTGGGAGTGTAGGTTCATCAACGAAGACCTGTGGAAATGGGTCCACAAAGTTGAGAAAGAGAAGGCTGGCCTGAGCATCGAAGTGGGAGACCTCAAATCAAGGAATGAATTCCTCATAGCCCATGATACTAATGATGGCAATTGGTGCACAGCTGTGATAGATTATGCTAGATATTGGACAGTCGTGCGACAAAACAATGAAGCCACCCAAGAAATAATAGAACAACGAATGCATATGGACTTGTTGGCCTAGAAGAATCAAGATTGGAAGGATTATAGCACCAGAGTTTACGAGTGCGGGTAGTCCCAGAAAATCCATAAACACATGTATAAACTAGAATGTGCCACCTATCGCAAACTATACAGAGATTCTTCTATGGAGGCATTTACTTACAAATCATTTATAAATGCCATTGGCACTTCTGAGGGCTATAACAAGTTCAAGGAGAAGGTAAGGGTTAGTGAATATCCTAAACAGGAAGTGGATCTTCCCACAAGTGAGACCGTTACCACCTCCTTTTCTCTGGGACCGCCGAGATGGACAACCATCGAAAAGGAGAAAGTTGTTGTAGACGCTGAACCAAGTAGTAGGTATTGAGCTAATATCATGAAGGAGGAGTTCTGGCACTATCTTAGGCTTAGTTTGGATCGCATACCCTTCGAAACGGACACAGGGCCATCTCCGGTTAGTTACTTTTTGCTATAGAAAAGGCTTATTCTACCTTTCATGTGTTGATCTAGCTGACTACTTCAACTTTACGATACAGGTTCCAAATGAAGACGTAGGGCCCTTAGAGGGTAGAAATGAAGAGGCAGGCGAGGGAAACGTAGATGAAGGTGATGCATAAGGGGATGATGCAGGCGAAGATGATGCAGATGAAGATAACCCATGATAGCATGGGGTTTCTTTTTTTTTGAAATTTTGAATTTTTTCTAAAAATTTTGTAAACATGGAAAAGAATTTAATGAAAATTGGTTTTATGCTATGTTATGTGTTTGCTTTTTGATGTTTTATTTTTAGGCCATTTCGGGCCATGGCATAGCAGTGTAGTTTTAGGCCATTTTGGGCCATTGCGTAGTAAGGAAGTGATATGCTAACAATTTAGAAAATATTTAATTAATACCTAGCGTAGAAAGATGGATGCAAAAAAAAGGTGGTTAATGTACAAAGGGTGGAAACTGGGTAAGAAGCAGTGGGATTGCTACACTAGACGTAACTGCTTCTTGACCCATCGTGGAGTGGGCGAGGTGTAAGGCCAAGGTACTTCGTTTTGACCTTCATCTATGTCATTGTCCTCCACTTGGAAGGGTCACTCAGTTCACATATTTTCATTTTCTAAACAGGCATGCTGAGTTGGTTCTCTTGTTAAAAGGTTAGTGTTTACAAAGACAAGTGCTTCACTCTTAGAGGTTACGACCTCTGAGCCCTGTTCCATATCCATGTTGTTGATAGCTTGTGTTGCTACCTCATCACCATGGCTTACCACCTTCCTACCTGCATAGGGTAGATGGATCTCCTGATGGATGGGTGAAGAGACATCCCTAAGTTGTGCTAACCATGACCTTCCCAAGATCAGGTTAAGCCTGTGCATCTCTTCAACCGCGATGAACGTTGCATTGGTGGGGAACTGGTCCCCTACCATGAAGTCAAAATGGATTGTGCCTTTTACCACAACCCATGCCCGATTGAACAACTTTAAGCATGACATTGTTGTGGGTCTAGTCTGGTAGATCAAACCTAGCTTGTCCACAATAGGGAAATGGATGATGTTAGTAGCAGCCTCATCATCGACGTGTACCCTCCGAATCTTATGTTGACTGACCTAGATTGTGATGAACAGGGGTGCTATTGTCACATGACCCTGTTCAAGGTCTTTCCTAATGGAATCATCATAAAATGTCAGTTGAGATGGCTTTGGTTCTAGAGGTGCAGAAGGAAGAATGACTGAATGGATTACCTTCTCTTCTGTTGGCATGTTCTCATCGACAGGGATTTCCATTAACATGCAGACCAAAGCCTCACGGTGTTCAATAGATGTCATGATTAGGTCGTACAGGCTCAATGTAGTATTTTTCTATTTCAGAGCCTACTTGACCTGGGAGAGGGCACCCAAAAGGTCTTGGCCACCTTTTAGTTTACTACCTTTCTCCTCTTCTATTCATCCCAGAAGATGAATTTCCCAAGGAGTGAAAATTTTGGGTTTGGGTTCAGGCCCTCTTGGGTGAGGTGGCAAAGACTCTGCATGGGTAGCAACATCATTTTTCGACGACGAGGGCGTAGATGCAAGGGGTGAGAGTGTGGGCTTGGAGGTACCTGGGGTAGTATCTTCTCTTGATGTCTTACCATTGAGGTGCACTTCTTGTTTCTTAGGATGAGAAGGTTGTAAAGCTATCTTATGTGGGGTGGGGGCAGTTGAGTGGCTTGGCCCCCTAGTAATGAATGGAGTTAACGGTGTTAATGTACGAGGTAGTTCTACAGTTCTTCTAACAAGTGGTACAAGGGTGAATACCCAAGGAACATATGGTGCAAGGGGAGATGTCCAAGGAGGGACTCTCACGACAAAAGGCTGCTATGGTCTTTGATTAGCTTTTATTGATGCTGGTGCACTATGTTGAGGCACATGAACTACAAATGGCTGCTAGGGTGATCTAAGATTACTGTCAACGCCGATGATCTTGATAATGTAACCTGTGTTATTGGCGTTGAGGGGGTCAGTGTAGACGTGTAGGGATTGATTCTCAGGATGTACTTGGTTTCTTTTGTCTAGCACCAATTTTCCTTGATCAATCATCCTTTGGATGTCTTCCTCCAATGCGATGCAGTAATCTGTATCATGACCACACTATTGGTGGTAGTCACAGAACTGCTCTAGCTTGAAACCTTTAGGAACTGGGGGCTCGTTGGGCAAAGCCAACGAGGGCTTCCTGAGTAGTTCACAATACCGCTGATGCTTCCTGGCTCCATCCTCTGACATCCATTTATGTTGGATGTCTCTGTTGCCAATAATTGCTTCAGAAGATCTGAAGGTCTGATGGGCAACGTGGTATACTTTGAGCGATCTTTATGCTCAAAGTTTGGTTTCGGTGGTGCAGATGTCTCAGGTACAAGTGTAGGAGGCTACAATGCATTACTCTGTTTGGGTGTGGGATTAGCTGCAGCTGTGGACAGTTTCTTGTTGTTCTTGTTACTGTTGTTATTAGGTTTGGGTTTGGCCTCATTTTCCATAGTGGCCACTATGGCTATAACAGCCTTTCCCTTATTCTTCTTCGCGAAGGTGTTCTTGTATGCAATGTAGGCTGGGTCTTTGCTTGCCTCAACCACATGCTGTATGCTCTTAGTATGGGTGAAATCCTGACTGAGAGTGCACGGATCAAGATAATACAGCTTAGATTTAATAAAGTTATTTACTGAACCCTTAAAGATGGCTAGCAAATGGGCCTCCACGATGGGCTCGCATATTTTGTTAAGGGTTGCACTCCAGCATTGGATGAACTTCTCAACTAGTTCCAGCGGGTCTTATTTCATGCTCATCAACTAATCTAGCATGACCTATGGCCTCAAGTTGTATTTGAAGCACAACAAAAACTAGGTCAGAAGCTCCTCTAGGATTGATATGGAGGAGCGCGGAAGGGTGTGGTACCAGTCTAGGGCTTTTCCGGTCAAATACATGGCAAAGACATGGATGATCATATGGGGCCATTTTTGCAGAAGAAAAGACTCAGACTAAAAATTAACAAGATGTGCATTGGGATCTCCCTCCCCATTGTATTTCGTGAAATGGGGGAGTGACATCCCTAGGGGTAACATTAGTGTAGGGATTTTCAAGCTGATGGGGTCATCCTAGTAGAAGTCCATGACTTGTACCGTATCAGACTTGATAGCTTTGAGGTGTTTTATTTCCTTAGTAAGGGTCTGGATAAGCTGGAATGCTTGATCTAGACCTAGGGATGATGCAAACGGTTGGGGATCCGTGGGGGTAGCTCCCATATGTTGAGTAGCAGGGGTAACAGCGTGATCCATCAGTGGTGCCATTTGGGTGGACCCTACGAGCTATGTTTCTTGTGGTGTCCACGAACCAATAGATGGTGTTGTTGTAGCAACAGTCGAGGGTTGCGCTACGGGGTTGACTGTTTGCATGGCTAGTGGAACAGACCATATCCCCATGTTGGGTTGCACTGTCTGTAGGGCTTGGTATGTATGATGGCGAATGTGAGACATCTATGATGGTAAGGTAGCAGGAGGAGAAGTGAATGGGGTCCACCATGCGGGTGGGCCTGGGCCCTTCACCAATGATGGGATAGATGTGAATGCAGGAATAGAGGTGGAAGCTGCATGCGACTATGAAGTAGGTATGGTATGAATGTGTCGTAGGGTAACTATGATTGGTACTTGATGGGATGCAGGAATAGACTAATGAACAGTTTTCAGAGGAGTAGTGGCTGAGAATGAAAAATGGAAATAGGGGCGTTGATACGCTTAGGGCATGACATGGCTACCCATTGCCAATGTAATCATGGGTTGCGATGATGTAGAAGTGATCATGAAGGGAGTGGCAATAGACAGATGTTTCATCCAAAAGGATAGGGTAGGACGGATGGTGGCAGGGTTGGTTTGACCTCCCTGGATTGAGAATCCAGCTCCTCTTGTTTGTCCTGGAAAGCCTCATCATGATGAGACACTGTGTCTTGTGGCTGCCCAGGCTTAATTACTTGGATCAACTGATCTAAAAGCCATTGGTTCATTTTCATTAAGGGGATGGAAGTGCCAGGAGTGGGAATAAATTCCTTCCCATTACAGTAGGCAAACTCAATGCTATGCTTCTCTTTGAACTTTTGTGCATCTAAGGATAGGTTTTCCTACACCTTAGCGTAGAGAAAGTTGTATCGCTCGTGTTGCTAGGCCAAGCTCTTAGGTCCTTGCTTTTGGATCCTGAGGGATCGACCTTGCCCCAACCTTGGGCTGAGTGGTTGTTCGGCACTTGTGCTGCCTTGAACCATAAGGGGAACCTCAACATTAGAGGTGTTAGCAATAGTTCTTGGTGTAGTCATTATCACAAAGCTAGACAAGTTTGCAAATGAGGAAAACGAGGAGATTGAAAGGTAATCAAAGGCTTTATGTCTTGCTAGATTTCAAAGGAATCATCAAAGCGACTGATCTGTAGCACATGATGCATAAACAACCATAAAAGGATGTAAAGTTTATACTATTGCATGTCAGGGTATAGAATGCATGCAAAACTACCATATAACGAGGGTCAAATGGAAATCGGAGGCTTTATGTCCTGCAGGGTTCCAAAGGAACCATCGAAGCAACCGATGTGCATCACACGATGCATAAACAATCAAAAAAGGGTTTTACATTTACATTAGTGTGTGTCAGGATGCAAAACTCTTACAGGACTACTATATAACATGAGAAAGGATACTAAAGGCCCTCCTTCTAGTGCTAGAAACTATAGCGACTGAAAACATCGGTGGTTGGAAAACACTGAGAGGTTTTCGGTCATGATAGTCTTAACCCAGTATCCGCGCAAGGGCTGTGCTAGATTAAATGGAAATGGGTTTCCTTGAACAGTTTGGTTAATCAGACAAGGACTTAATTGGTGTCACTAAACCTTTTGCAAACGTGTAACTCAAAAACAACGTTTATAGTGTAAAATATCGACTATTATATGTGAGGAACGAAAATGATGTAAACTGGGGTTAAGAAATGCACCACGTTCAAAGCTACAACTTTACTTTATCAGAGTGAATACACATGGTTTCATGATGCTGGGAAGCATAGAGATCCCAAAAGTAACCAAATATGTTCAATGTAAGCCAACTATATGCTTGAACATGAATTCATAAGCTAACAATGCAAAGTGCTACAAAGGAAATGGAAAAGAGCTAACAAGATGAAAAATGGGAATGTGAATTATTTTGCTAACAGGTTTTTGAATTTCCAACAACAAATGCCAACAATGCTCAGAATTACCAACTATGCGTAAAGCTACTCAAAATTGCCAACCAAGCCAATTTTTGCTAACCAATGCCAAAATTTGCCAACCCTTTGATCATTGTTCATCGGGGTATTTATAGGGTCAGGAGCATGTGAAAAATGTGGTTTGGACACCACGTGTCTTGGACCTGCCACATGTTGACATGTCCATGCTGCATGGACATGCAAAGTTCATTGATGAGCCTACCGCACTGCAATTACGCTATCAGAACTAGAGACATTAGGATTAGGTGTGCCATCAATGTAGATAAGGAGTGAAGCACACCGATGTACCATATCCACCTGCTACGCTGTGCTACGGTATGGAGCATAGCCATGTTAGCATAGCAAAGCTGCTTGCTACGCTATGCTATGCCCAACCTCCTGCTACACTGTGTTACATTGTACAGCATAGTGTAGCTACTTGCTATGCTATGTATCATAGCATGTTTAGTGTAGTATAGCTTCTTGCTATGTTGTGCTATGCTATGTAGCATAGCATGGCATAGCTACCAGTTCAAGGAAGGAATTTGTGGTGTAGTTAATTGCAAGTGCTAGAAGCCTTTGAAGTGTTATAGCTGGTTCTGCATGTTTGCTATGCTATGCTATGCTATGTAGCATAGCAGCTGGCCTTAGCTATGATTTGCATTGTGAACATTTGTTTGAAAATCATGTTGACAATCTGCTACCTTTGCTCTTTATGACGTGAAGCTTGTGAACTTGCTGATCGTGCATCCTGAGATGTCCTTCTATTTTTCTTGCGTCATTGCTATGCTATGCTATGCTATGTAGCATAGCATAGCATAGCAGCCAACATAGCCTACTTTTTGCTTGATCTTCTACTTTTCTAGCAAGAGGATCTTTGCCGAAGGACTTAAAGTTAAGTAAAGAAACTGGTTTTGAAGGCCAGAAGTGCTTGCTCAGTGTAATTGACATCACTAAGTAAGTTGGGCCTTTCTGCCTTGCGTTTGCTAGGTTGCGTAGCATAGCAATTCATCCTGCAACTATCTTTTGAGGCTTGCTATGCTACATAGCATAGCATAGTGTAGCAAAATTCTTGACTAGAAAACTTGTCGAACTATTTTGTGCAACCTGAGCACCGCCGACAACCCCATGCATTTCTCTTGAGTAGATTGTCAACTGGATGAACTACCCAGGTGGATAGGTCGGTGAGTCTNATTTAGAAAATATTTAATTAATACCTAGCGTAGAAAGATGGATGCAAAAAAAAGGTGGTTAATGTACAAAGGGTGGAAACTGGGTAAGAAGTAGTGGGATTGCTACACTAGACGTAACTGCTTCTTGACCCATCGTGGAGTGGGCGAGGTGTAAGGCCAAGGTACTTCGTTTTGACCTTCATCTATGTCATTGTCCTCCACTTGGAAGGGTCACTCAGTTCACATATTTTCATTTTCTAAACAGGCATGCTGAGTTGGTTCTCTTGTTAAAAGGTTAGTGTTTACAAAGACAAGTGCTTCACTCTTAGAGGTTACGACCTCTGAGCCCTGTTCCATATCCATGTTGTTGATAGCTTGTGTTGCTACCTCATCACCATGGCTTACCACCTTCCTACCTGCATAGGGTAGATGGATCTCCTGATGGATGGGTGAAGAGACATCCCTAAGTTGTGCTAACCATGACCTTCCCAAGATCAAGTTAAGCCTGTGCATCTCTTCAACCGCGATGAACGTTGCATTGGTGGGGAACTGGTCCCCTACCATGAAGTCAAAATGGATTGTGCCTTTTACCACAACCCATGCCCGATTGAACAACTTTAAGCATGACATTGTTGTGGGTCTATTCTGGTAGATCAAACCTAGCTTGTCCACAATAGGGAAATGGATGATGTTAGTAGCAGCCTCATCATCGACGTGTACCCTCTGAATCTTATGTTGACTGACCTAGATTGTGATGAACAGGGGTGCTATTGTCACATGACCCTGTTCAAGGTCTTTCCTAATGGAATCATCATAAAATGTCAGTTGAGATGCCTTTGGTTCTAGAGGTGCAGAAGGAAGAATGACTGAATGGATTACCTTCTCTTCTGTTGGCATGTTCTCATCGACAGGGATTTCCATTAACATGCAGACCAAAGCCTCATGGTGTTCAATAGATGTCATGATTAGGTCGTACAGGCTCAATGTAGTATTTTTCTATTTCAGAGCCTACTTGACCTGGGAGAGGGCACCCAAAAGGTCTTGGCCACCTTTTAGTTTACTACCTTTCTCCTCTTCTATTCATCCCAGAAGATGAATTTCCCAAGGAGTGAAAATTTTGGGTTTGGGTTCAGGCCCTCTTGGGTGAGGTGGCAAAGACTCTGCATGGGTAGCAACATCATTTTTCGACGACGAGGGCGTAGATGCAAGGGGTGAGAGTGTGGGCTTGGAGGTACCTGGGGTAGTATCTTCTCTTGATGTCTTACCATTGAGGTGCACTTCTTGTTTCTTAGGATGAGAAGGTTGTAAAGCTATCTTATGTGGGGTGGGGGCAGTTGAGTGGCTTGGCCCCCTAGTAATGAATGGAGTTAACGGTGTTAATGTACGAGGCAGTTCTACAGTTCTTCTAACAAGTGGTACAAGGGTGAATACCCAAGGAACATATGGTGCAAGGGGAGATGTCCAAGGAGGGACTCTCACGACAAAAGGCTGCTATGGTCTTTGATTAGCTTTTATTGATGCTGGTGCACTATGTTGAGGCACATGAACTACAAATGGCTGCTAGGGTGATCTAAGATTACTGTCAACGCCGATGATCTTGATAATGTAACCTGTGTTATTGGCGTTGAGGGGGTCAGTGTAGACGTGTAGGGATTGATTCTCAGGATGTACTTGGTTTCTTTTGTCTAGCACCAATTTTCCTTGATCAATCATCCTTTGGATGTCTTCCTCCAATGCGATGCAGTAATCTGTATCATGACCACACTATTGGTGGTAGTCACAGAACTGCTCTAGCTTGAAACCTTTAGGAACTGGGGGCTCGTTGGGCAAAGCCAACGAGGGCTTCCTGAGTAGTTCACAATACCGCTGATGCTTCCTGGCTCCATCCTCTGACATCCATTTATGTTGGATGTCTCTGTTGCCAATAATTGCTTCAGAAGATCTGAAGGTCTGATGGGCAACGTGGTATACTTTGAGCGATCTTTATGCTCAAAGTTTGGTTTCGGTGGTGCAGATGTCTCAGGTACAAGTGTAGGAGGCTACAATGCATTACTCTGTTTGGGTGTGGGATTAGCTGCAGCTGTGGACAGTTTCTTGTTGTTCTTGTTACTGTTGTTATTAGGTTTGGGTTTGGCCTCATTTTCCATAGTGGCCACTATGGCTATAACAGCCTTTCCCTTATTCTTCTTCGCGAAGGTGTTCTTGTATGCAATGTAGGCTGGGTCTTTGCTTGCCTCAACCACATGCTGTATGCTCTTAGTATGGGTGAAATCCTGACTGAGAGTGCACGGATCAAGATAATACAGCTTAGATTTAATAAAGTTATTTACTGAACCCTTAAAGATGGCTAGCAAATGGGCCTCCACGATGGGCTCGCATATTTTGTTAAGGGTTGCACTCCAGCATTGGATGAACTTCTGAACTAGTTCCAGCGGGTCTTATTTCATGCTCATCAACTAATCTAGCATGACCTATGGCCTCAAGTTGTATTTGAAGCACAACAAAAACTAGGTCAGAAGCTCCTCTAGGATTGATATGGAGGAGCGCGGAAGGGTGTGGTACCAGTCTAGGGCTTTTCCGGTCAAATACATGGCAAAGACATGGATGATCATATGGGGCCATTTTTGCAGAAGAAAAGACTCAGACTAAAAATTAACAAGATGTGCATTGGGATCTCCCTCCCCATTGTATTTCGTGAAATGGGGGAGTGACATCCCTAGGGGTAACATTAGTGTAGGGATTTTCAAGCTGATGGGGTCATCCTAGTAGAAGTCCATGACTTGTACCGTATCAGACTTGATAGCTTTGAGGTGTTTTATTTCCTTAGTAAGGGTCTGGATAAGCTGGAATGCTTGATCTAGACCCAGGGATGATGCAAACGGTTGGGGATCCATGGGGGTAGCTCCCATATGTTGAGTAGCAGGGGTAACAGCGTGATCCATCAGTGGTGCCATTTGGGTGGACCCTACGAGCTATGTTTCTTGTGGTGTCCACGAACCAATAGATGGTGTTGTTGTAGCAACAGTCGAGGGTTGCGCTACGGGGTTGACTGTTTGCATGGCTAGTGGAACAGACCATATCCCCATGTTGGGTTGCACTGTCTGTAGGGCTTGGTATGTATGATGGCGAATGTGAGACATCTATGATGGTAAGGTAGCAGGAGGAGAAGTGAATGGGGTCCACCATGCGGGTGGGCCTGGGCCCTTCACCAATGATGGGATAGATGTGAATGCAGGAATAGAGGTGGAAGCTGCATGCGACTATGAAGTAGGTATGGTATGAATGTGTCGTAGGGTAACTATGATTGGTACTTGATGGGATGCAGGAATAGAATAATGAACAGTTTTCAGAGGAGTAGTGGCTGAGAATGAAAAATGGAAATAGGGGTGTTGATACGCTTAGGGCATGACATGGCTACCCATTGCCAATGTAATCATGGGTTGCGATGATGTAGAAGTGATCATGAAGGGAGTGGCAATAGACAGATGTTTCATCCAAAAGGATAGGGTAGGACGGATGGTGGCAGGGTTGGTTTGACCTCCCTGGATTGAGAATCCAGCTCCTCTTGTTTGTCCTGGAAAGCCTCATCATGATGAGACACTGTGTCTTGTGGCTGCCCAGGCTTAATTACTTGGATCAACTGATCTAAAAGCCATTGGTTCATTTTCATTAAGGGGATGGAAGTGCCAGGAGTGGGAATAAATTCCTTCCCATTACAGTAGGCAAACTCAATGCTATGCTTCTCTTTGAACTTTTGTGCATCTAAGGATAGGTTTTCCTGCACCTTAGCGTAGAGAAAGTTGTATCGCTCGTGTTGCTAGGCCAAGCTCTTAGGTCCTTGCTTTTGGATCCTGAGGGATCGACCTTGCCCCAACCTTGGGCTGAGTGGTTGTTCGGCACTTGTGCTGCCTTGAACCATAAGGGGAACCTCAACATTAGAGGTGTTAGCAATAGTTCTTGGTGTAGTCATTATCACAAAGCTAGACAAGTTTGCAAATGAGGAAAACGAGGAGATTGAAAGGTAATCAAAGGCTTTATGTCTTGCTAGATTTCAAAGGAATCATCAAAGCGACTGATCTGTAGCACATGATGCATAAACAACCATAAAAGGATGTAAAGTTTATACTATTGCATGTCAGGGTATAGAATGCATGCAAAACTACCATATAACGAGGGTCAAATGGAAATCGGAGGCTTTATGTCCTGCAGGGTTCCAAAGGAACCATCGAAGCAACCGATGTGCATCACACGATGCATAAACAATCAAAAAAGGGTTTTACATTTACATTAGTGTGTGTCAGGATGCAAAACTCTTACAGGACTACTATATAACATGAGAAAGGATACTAAAGGCCCTCCTTCTAGTGCTAGAAACTATAGCGACTGAAAACATCGGTGGTTGGAAAACACTGAGAGGTTTTCGGTCATGATAGTCTTAACCCAGTATCCGCGCAAGGGCTGTGCTAGATTAAATGGAAATGGGTTTCCTTGAACAGTTTGGTTAATCAGACAAGGACTTAATTGGTGTCACTAAACCTTTTGCAAACGTGTAACTCAAAAACAACGTTTATAGTGTAAAATATCGACTATTATATGTGAGGAACGAAAATGATGTAAACTGGGGTTAAGAAATGCACCACGTTCAAAGCTACAACTTTACTTTATCAGAGTGAATACACATGGTTTCACGATGCTGGGAAGCATAGAGATCCCAAAAGTAACCAAATATGTTCAATGTAAGCCAACTATATGCTTGAACATGAATTCATAAGCTAACAATGCAAAGTGCTACAAAGGAAATGGAAAAGAGCTAACAAGATGAAAAATGGGAATGTGAATTATTTTGCTAACAGGTTTTTGAATTTCCAACAACAAATGCCAACAATGCTCAGAATTACCAACTATGCGTAAAGCTACTCAAAATTGCCAACCAAGCCAATTTTTGCTAACCAATGCCAAAATTTGCCAACCCTTTGATCATTGTTCATCGGGGTATTTATAGGGTCAGGAGCATGTGAAAAATGTGGTTTGGACACCACGTGTCTTGGACCTGCCACATGTTGACATGTCCATGCTGCATGGACATGCAAAGTTCATTGATGAGCCTATCGCACTGCAATTACGCTATCAGAACTAGAGACATTAGGATTAGGTGTGCCATCAATGTAGATAAGGAGTGAAGCACACCGATGTACCATAGCCACCTGCTACGCTGTGCTACGGTATGGAGCATAGCCATGTTAGTATAGCAAAGCTGCTTGCTACGCTATGCTATGCCCAACCTCCTGCTACACTGTGTTACATTGTAGAGCATAGTGTAGCTACTTGCTATGCTATGTATCATAGCATGTTTAGTGTAGTATAGCATCTTGCTATGTTGTGCTATGCTATGTAGCATAGCATGGCATAGCTACCAGTTCAAGGAAGGAATTTGTGGTGTAGTTAATTGCAAGTGCTGGAAGCCTTTGAAGTGTTATAGCTGGTTCTGCATGTATGCTATGCTATGTAGCATAGCAGCTGGCCTTAGCTATGATTTGCATTATGAACATTTGTTTGAAAATCATGTTGACAATCTGCTACCTTTGCTCTTTATGACGTGAAGCTTGTGAACTTGCTGATCGTGCATCCTGAGATGTCCTTCTATTTTTCTTGCATCATTGCTATGCTATGCTATGCTATGTAGCATAGCATAGCATAGCAGCCAACATAGCCTACTTTTTGCTTGATCTTCTACTTTTCTAGCAAGAGGATCTTTGCCGAAGGACTTAAAGTTAAGTAAAGAAACTGGTTTTGAAGGCCGGAAGTGCTTGCTCAGTGTAATTGACATCACTAAGTAAGTTGGGCCTTTCTGCCTTGCGTTTGCTAGGTTGCGTAGCATAGCAATTCATCCTGCAACTATCTTTTGAGGCTTGCTATGCTACATAGCATAGCATAGTGTAGCAAACTTCTTGACTAGAAAACTTGTCGAACTATTTTATGCAACCTGAGCACCGCCGACAACCCCATGCATTTCTCTTGAGTAGATTGTCAACTGGATGAACTACCCAGGTGGATAGGTCGGTGAGTCCGTTGGGCCTGTCAACACTAGAAGTAGAAAATTTGTTGAAATGCATAGTCTAAACTTAGAGCATCCATTTTATGCCAAACTGCCATGATGTTGCCTGAATTCCAAGGACTCGATGAATCAAGAATGCCTTGAAAATTTAGGGTGTTTCACAAAGTACTTCATGGAAATCAATGGACATCTTTAAAAGGCATATTTCGATGGCTTGGTTTGTTGGTATGTCCCTAATGCAAATTAACTATGCATTCTCTAAGATGCTCACAAAGGCCCTTGCAAAGGCCACTATGGAAGGAGGTGCATGGCTATAAAAATCCTGATGGTAGGATACTATTGGCCTACAATCTTTAAGAATGCCCACCAATTTCTCTAATGTTGTGAACAATGCTAAAGAGATGGTAGGATGACTATAAAAATGGAGGATCCCTAATAGTGGATTCAACCATTGGAGCCCGTCAACATATGGGACATAGACTTCATGAGTCCTATCATATGCATGTCTAATGGAAATGCATATATCATCGTAGTAGTGGACTACTGCACCAAATGGGTAGAAGCAACAGTCATCATCAACTGTACATCATCCATTGCTGCTAGATTTGTACAACAACATGTTGTAAATAGGTTTGGGTGCAATGTGCACTAATTTCTAACAATGGAACTCATTTTACAAGTGCCATTTTAAGAAAATTAATGCAATGCTTAGGGATTGAACATAAATTAACAACACCCTATCACCCCTAAGCCAATGGTTAAGTAGAGGTAACTAACTAGGAAATTATAAAGATCCTAACAAGGACCATAGGCAAATGTAGGAGAGACTAAAGCACAAAACTCAATGATGTCCTTTAGGCTTACCACTCAACATGGAAACTCCCTATTAGCTATTCTCCCTATAAGTTAGTGTACAAGAAATTTCCAATGTTCCTAATTCAATTTTATCTTCGTATACTCTCAACAAGCTATGAACTAAACCTTGACCTAAGTCTAGCACAAAAAGAAAGACTAATAAACCTCACCATGCTAGATGAAACTTGATTAGTGGTCCTATCTATTAATAAAGTACACAAGGCATTCAACAAATAATGACATGACCTAAGAATACAAAAAGTAAAATTTTAACCTAGAGATAAGGTTCTCTACTAGAACCCCACACATGTATCATAGAAGAAAAAGTTCCAAACATTGTGGGAGGGGTCTTATATAATTGAACAAACCTTTTTCTCTAGGGACATGTTAATATACAAACCTGAGAGCCCAAATAAAATGTAATTAATCAACATCCAACAAGCGAAACCTTTCCTAGAACCAACACAAGCCAGTGAAAATACCATCTCAACAGATGGACAATTGCACTCTATTTTTCACATCTCTTCCCTTCAACATAGTCATGGGGGAGATGATCATCCATGCTAATCATCCACATGGCTCCTTAGTTTTTCACCTTTTTTTTATTTTTCAACTTTTTTCTTTTCACCCTTTTTGTTTTTCACCTTTCTTATTTTATACATTTTTGTTGATTTTTATCCATTTTCTCAATTTTTATTTTACAACATCATTAGTATGTTTTATCTTTGTTGAATATTTTATACATTTTTTTATATTTTTTACTTTATTTTATTTTATTTTTGTGTGTGACTTTTCACTATTTTTGCTAATAAAAGTGCTTTGTTACCTTAGGACATAGTGCCACTGCTGCTATTTACTAATGATGGTTTGTGCTTAATGTTGTGGTTATCAATGTCTAGTTTCTATTTTTGAATTCTGATGTCTAATAACTATGACATGGTTTATTTTTCATGGAATAGGTAGTAAGTCCATGTCATCTACCCATCCACCAACTCTATGGTTTTCCTTGTTTTGGAAGTTTGAGGTCCTTTCCATTAAAGAAACTTTTAATCAATTGGTGACCTTGGTAGTTTTTGAAATTTGGAAGGATTCAAAGGTTGGTACAAGGTGTGACTTCAAGCGAACTCAATATTCTTTGTACTCTTCTACTTGCTTAAGTGCTTGGGTGTTTCTCATAAACTACTTACCCTTTCATTTTGAACACTATAGGAAGTCAAATAAAGTCTTTTCATGGTGTGGTTCCCATCTAAAAAGAAAATATATAAATAAATAAAATAAAAAATGAAAAGAAATTATGGGAATTCAAAGCCCAACCTTTAGACAAATAAATGGGCTACAAGCACTGGTTATGGGACTAGAAAGACATGTTATCCATGCCTAAAGGTCCCCTCTAACTAAGACCCTCTCTCACTTCCTACTTCTCTTTTCTTCTATTTATGGAATGGTGTTTGTTTTTTGGGAGCATTCTTGTGTCTCAAGGGGGTGGATTGGTCTTGGACTGATAATGTGAAGTCTCTGAAAGATGTTGGTTTTATTCTGGACTAAGGATGGATCTTCTCAGGTCATTTTAAACACAAACTCCACAATGGAATTCTTATGACCTCAATTTAGGATTCCATCCCACCTTCTCAATCATCCATCTATGTTGCCACAACTCACCTCATTTCTAGTTTCTATGTTATGTTCAATGTCCTAGTTTGATGTGTTGGAATTCTTGGATAGATTCTTTTGAGTTGGTCCTTAACTTTTTATGACCATTAAATCAACTGTGGGGCCAATGAACTCCTTAGTTGAGGTTATGCAAGGGAAAAATGAGCATGTGCCTATTATGGGGAGGACCCCCTTGCATATCTCTTCTTTTGGATAGTTAAGTCCCTTACCTTAAACATTACTACAATTCTATCTTTCGCATATTTCTTTATGTATTCCACTTTGTGCTCCTTAAACTCTCATTAAATTCATTCTCCAAATCATTTTTTCAATTTTCTTATTTTTTGAGCTTCAAAACCCTCTTCTACTATTCTCATCATGTTCATGGCTTTTAGGGCTTTCATTTGATCCCAATTTCACTTAAAAACTCCTTGTATTTTGGAAGTTTCACCAAAGTCACAAAAATCAATGTTTGCCAATATTCACATCAACTAGGCCTAGTTGACGTAGCTGAACCTATCGACTAGGCCTAGTCGATGTATGCCAAAAATCCTATAAATACCTTCAAACACTTTGCAATTTTTGACATTTTCTTCATAACATGAGGGAAGTTTTGCTATTTTTCAGAGCCCAAAACTTTCTAGAGCCCATGAATTTCTAACCATTTGTTCAAATCACTCCGTTCTTTGATCCTATAGCTACCAGAGGTAAGCTCTTAATTGTGGGGGTCATAAACCTTAAGGTTTTCGATGAAATTTCTTTAAAAAAATTTTGTAACTTCCCTAAAGGATTAATAAGTACAATTATATAAACCATCAATTTTTGAGAGCTAACCCTTTCAACATTCTCTAGAACAACTTATTAACATTAAAATACAAATAAAATAATGATTAAAATTGATTAAATTAGTTA
This sequence comes from Gnetum montanum, assembly GCA_015680685.1. NCBI lineage: Eukaryota > Viridiplantae > Streptophyta > Gnetopsida > Gnetales > Gnetaceae > Gnetum > Gnetum montanum. The sequence continues at coordinate 80,118 of MNCI01028318.1, read as the reverse complement.
TAATCACAACTTATCCAAGTGTAACTATCCCAAGGATATAGGGTATTCCAACTGTTTCATGTTATACAAAAATTGCAAACCCACAATCATGTTGTGATTATAGATGGCACCAAGACTGAAATGACTATAGGAGGGAGGACCATCACAACCAAGGGAGAAACAACCCAAGGCTAGAAGGAACCAATAATAATAGGACCAGGATCAATGAGAAGCAACCCATGCAATAGGACCTCTTCAAGAGGAGCCTGAAGTGGAATCTGTTTGACAAATTCCTAAAGAAGAAGTTGAAACAAAACAATTGCAATGTGGGAAACCACCAGGACCCATACCAAGGCTAGAAGTCATACTAACACAAGCCTACCTCGATATCATTGGGCCCTATGAAATCCAACACTCAGTTCTCCAAGAACTAAGCTTTGGGCCATTTTTAGTGCATGTGCTAGCAGAGGTGAAAACACAATTGAAAACCTCTCCCATGTGGTCAATCATCACCTCTAGTGCGGAGTGGTACATTGAAGAGACGTACCTCTTTCATAATAATAGAAGGGCAAGCTCCACAGTGAAGATCAAGGAAATTCAAGTGTCCTAAATAGCTAAAGTTATTGCACAAGTTCTTGGGTTGCCTGATACTAGGACACAATTAGTAGAGCTTTCTATACAAGCTAATCCTAAGGCCAAAAAAAAGTAGACCGAGTGGAGTTACAAGGTCAACCATAAGAAATTTGACGTGCTCACACTAGAAAAACATGTATACTTTAAGATAGCGGCCTATCACCTCAATCCAACAATAAGGCCCAGCAAGGTGACTACCTTTTCTACTTGAACATGCATCACTCTAAGTAGGAGATTTTTGGTGAACCTTCTACAATTAATCTATTGAGAGATCAAGAAGCACTTCAAAGAAAATGAACGTGAAAGGAAAACCCTGCCTTTTCCATACCTCATTTAAAAACTTTGCAAAAGGGTAAAGATCATTCATTATGCAAATGACATGAGTAGGCATACTTCCATTGCCTCATGATCTAAAATGATGAAGGATAAGATATCTACCATGTCTAAAGAAGGGGAGTAGCAATTATCACCTCCACTATCTACTTAGGAAACAACGCTAGAGGCCTACATAGCCATTGAATGCTTGCATAAAATATGAGAGCAGCTCTTGCATGAGTAGGAGCAACATGTAGAAATAAGTGGTGGGGACCCATCTGTATATCAACCTACAATGAGTCATCCTAATGAGGTGGCTTAGACAATTAGCTAGATGGAAAGAGGTGAACTGATATTCTCTATCCAATAGACACGGTTGTTTGTGAGTTCAAATCCTAGTGCTAGAGAGGTGACAGTGTCTCTATCTCAATACCATTTATTTTTAGAAATCTCTAAGAATGCTACCTCCTTTTCAGTGTGCTTGGAGGGCAAGGAGGAAATTGTATTGGTGATGCAACACCAAAGGTAGGAAACCACTGCTGAAGTTTATGCTAACCAAATTGTAGAAGTGTTTAATGCACTTGGAATGTCTATACCAAATGTACTTGCACTTCAAGATGTGTAGACATCTATAGGCATGATTAGTGGAAGATTGAGTGTAGCCTAACATGAAGAGTTGCTAGACTGACTAGTTGAGACTGGGCAACTAATTCCATATGTCTTCAATTATCTAGACAACATTATTGCAACCCAGTCAGAGCTACATGAAGAAAACAGAAAATGCATCATCCAAGAGGGGAAACTTAAAATATCTCAACCACAAAATCAATGCTTGGCCATGGAAGTTGCTAAACTACATGACTATTTTCCTAATCTTGTGCTCCTCAAACCAGCACTAACCAAAGATGAGGCTTTTTAGCAACTTCAAGAATGATTTAAACAAGTTGAGGAGGAAATGGTGATGGCCATTTTCAACTAGTCCATAGCAGAAGCAAAAACCTACTCGATTTATAAGGACTTGGTTCAGATGCATCAAGAAAATGAATCATTGGCCATAAAAAATCATTTCCTATGTAATGCTAATGCACAAAAACAAAATGTGCAAGAATTCATTCATTAACAATAGGGGAAGCTCACTAGGGTAAACACAGAATTAAGGAAATTGGCCATAGAGAATCATAATCTATCTATAGAGGAGGTTTGAGCTTTATGCCAAAAATATGCCATTGAGATTGTCATCTAGAAAAACAAGGGTCTTAAATTTTAAAGAGTCAAGAATCACTCTAGAGACTAGGTTGGCTTGCATAAGGAAGTGAATAAGAAGCACATTCAAATAGCTAAGGCAAAAGTAAACAAGACTGTCTAGCAACTCCAACAAGGAAGAGAGGTGTGGTAGCCCATCATTGATGGAATAGATACCTATAACATAGTGAAGACCTACCTAAAGGAGTTCCAAATTGAAGAAATGATAGAGTATATGCAACTAGCCAATCTCTGCTATGCAAACTTGGTCATGCTAATTGTTGAACGNACTAGCCAATCTCTGCTATGCAAACTTGGTCATGCTAATTGTTGAACAGCTATAGTTAGAACTCGAAAAGCAAGTAGCCAACTTGTACTTGTTGTACAAGGCTAAGTTCAAGCACCATAAGGACACTAAGCAAAAGATTGAGATGGAAAACACTAAACTTGAGGTTCTTAGGGCATGATTCATTGATTAATGATCAATGTTGGGAACCTGGCTAAGAAAATGAATGATTACCAGGAGCTACAAAACATAGTAAAGGTGTTCGATATTGAATATAAGCAATTTAATGCTTGGTTCATCAATGCCAAGGAACTATTTCTAGAAATTCCTTGTCCTTAGGATGTTTCCACTCCAGTCCACATTGGCAAAGGTGCATGGACCATGCATGATCTCAGGAGTAAGGAGGAGAAAATAAAAGCATTTTTGGATCCTTTTCGCCTCTTGCCAAAAGTTGTAGTAGCAGTAGGATAGCTACAACCACCTTAGCTGTCATACATGTCTGAAGACAATGAAGGTCCTTTAGAACCTTAAGAGCCACCACCACTTGGGAATATTTGATCTTCTCCACTACCTTCATGCCATCAAATAAAGTGCTATCCAATTTTGTAAATTCATATCATAGTGTTCAATTTTGTGTCATGAACACTATAATTTTTGTAATGTGTTGATTTGTACACTCAGGTACTCAATTTCATCAAGTCAATATATTAAGTTTAGCATCAGTCAATAATCCGATACCTTTCCAATTTTGTAAAGAACTCTAGCATGAGCTTTCATTCAATCGTGAGGATATGATGAGTCATGGGTGGCCATATCAACTGGGCCTAGTTAAATAGGCCTCATCGACTAGGCCTCATTAATGCATTGTTTCATGTGTCAATAAGGCCCTATCGATGTAGGATCTATTCTTGCCTATAAATATGATCTCACCAGTTGCATTTATGGCATTAGTTAGTAATAGTGTAGTGAAGCTCTTGTAGTTTTTCCATTTCAAAGTTAGAATATTTTCCTTAGTGCCCATACTAGAAGACATTGAGTGTATGGATCTTTATTCAAGCATTGTTGTACCTAAGCACAAAAGTGTGTGCAAGATGAACTTCTTAATAAATTTTGTAGCATTCTAGATAGTTTAGATATTTATTCGTGCATTTAATGCTTTTAGTTGTTTATTTAATGTTTTCCAGTAACTAAGCTAATTAAGCAAGATAAGCTAGATAGATTAAATACATAAGTATGATTACTTCAAGCGTAACATGTATTCACTTGGTAATCTCAATAGTTTTATTACTTGGTGCACCTAGTAGTGTACTGCTTGGTAACCCAATAGTGGATACATGGGTTTAGGATGTGTATGAAACGTGGGACCAGATGCTTATGTTAGAACTAGTTAGAGATTAGTTAGTTAGTTAAACTACTTTATCTCTCTCTTCAAGAACCAAAGAACATAAAAGATAAAATAATAAAAATCATATGCCTCAATTACATTTAACCATAACACATGTCTTACAAGTGTAATTGGGAACAATGAGTGGCCATTAGGGCAAAGTTCAATTCCTGGAAGACTAGTGCACCAGAAACTAGAGAGTCCATGAAATTTGACCCAATTGCACATGAACTCTTTGTAATTTTTATGGTTGGGCATAGCGGTACCTCACCACTCATCAGTTATATATGAGCTAAGATTTTTTGTGTCTTGTTTATGCATGAAAGAATCCCTAGGTGAAAGATAATTTTAGAATATGTTTGTAGAACTCAAAGAAGGAGCTCAAAATTAAGCATTATTTGTAGAACTAGAAAATGGTTCTCCAAAAATACACATAAGCAATCTACCATGTTAGCTCATTTTATGATGTGAGTTCATATAACCTAAAAGTGATTCTATGAAAGAAATCTATAAACAAGAAGATTTAATGAGGTATATCAAAGAGCTCTTAAGAGACATAGAACACTCACCTCCATCTTTCCAACTTAGATTACATCAGTTGTTGTGTAGAATAATTCTACAAAACCTAATTCAATTTTAGAAATAAGCATAAAATTATCTCTACAAGACACATCATTAGAGCATATTGATATAAGCTTGTATGTAGAACAATAATTTAGCTCTACAAGTAAGCATTTAGGAAGAGTAAGTTCATGGAACCAAAATGATTCAAAATGGTTCAACAAAATAACTCTACAGCCACATCATTCTTGGAGGAAAAAATTTCCTTGTAGAACTATAAGGGAAGCATATAAATAGTTCTAATGGCCATGCCATCATAATACATGAAAGACAAAATATTGGGAACAACGTTGCTAGTAGAAACAAAATTTTACTCTTCAAGAGCATAATGGGTTCTTCCACATAAGCTGTCTTGTAGAATAAATCTATAGAATCTAACTAGGCTCTACAAATAGGTTTTGGATCTATCATGCTAACTCTTGTAGAAACAAGTTATGAAGTAAAGGTTAAAGAGTATGATGTAGCATGTAGAATCAAATATTGATTTTAAAAATAATCTCAAACTCATCCTACCACATCAGCTCCCTTGTAGAACGAATTTGTAGAGCCTAAAAATGGTTTCAGAAATAAGCTTTGAATTGGTTCTACAAACAAAGAAAATCTAGCTTTGATAATACTCTATCATGCCAATACAGGAAAAATTGAAATATTAAGGGAAGCTCATTTTTAGAGCTGAATAATGATTATACTAATTAGACCCTTTTTTCATGTCACGTCAGCTTTATATTTTTAAGAGAAAGTGTAGAAATAGATTTAGGAGTTAAGAGGAATAGAATCAAATGATTAGCATCTAAACCCATAAGCCTTAAATAAGGCTAGTAGAGTAGCTCAATATCATCAAAGCATGCAACATATGTCAAAAGGGAGTTTGAACAACCTGTACTCTTGCAAGTGAATTAAAAGATAAAGTTCAAAGTATTAATAAACAAGTTTAAGAAAAATTTCAAGTTACAGAACCATCAACAATCAACATTGAGAATTGAAGTAGACCCATCATTGAAGTGAAAAAAATCATCCTTAAAGCCTCTCATAATTTTCTATGATAAACTAAAATCTCTCACAAGGAGAAAGAAGAAGCTCCATGAATTCCAAGATGTTGACACCTACGCTTTCTTAGATTATTTGCAACAATTCAATCTAAATATTTATCAGCTTTAGTAATGGATTAATGTTGTGTAGATAGAATTGGAAGTAGAAGAAAGTGACCTATTTAGCTTTAATGAGGACCATGATTTAGTAGAGAAAATAAGGCTTCATGTTTTGGAAATAATGGAATATTGGTGAGAAATATAAAGAAGACAAAACTTTACAAGCTTGGTTTTAGGCTAAGGACAAACATCATCAAAGATATCTTGAATTACCTAATAGCAAAGACCATATATGAAAGGGGTAAGATTCATTTCAAGAGAAACACAAAATTTTATATAACATTAGTATTAAGAAGGTAGATGAGCTTTATAGCCTTGTGGAACTTGACATTACAGAGATAGTAGCCCACGAATACAACAAAGATGTGCTTAGTGCTAGATTTTGGGCTCATTTTTAGATAGGGAAGACCATCAAACTCTCTTTAGCATATCTAGCAAAAGTTTGGGACTACTGAAATACCATTTCCAAAGCTACAGAGATCAAGTTTTCCCATAGAATATTTATTTTAGCATTAAATTTTTGTTTACCTTGTGAAATCAATTTAGTTGTTGATTATCATGTTTGGACCTAGGTTGCCCTAGAAAATAAAAAGAAATTCTTCATAGTACAATATATGAATGATATGTTATAGCATAGCCTCTCAGAAATTCAAGAGTAAGGGGTACAATTAAATCTAAGTTCATTTTTTCTATATTGCTTATTGGTTGAGGTTCCTGAGCTCTACAAAATAGTTCTAGTTTTTGTTAGTTCTGCATCACAAAGGAAGGCTTATCTAGAGTATCCCTGTTATGACTTCTTTCCAATTATTTACCCTAGTGGAGCTATTTTGATGTGAAAAATTTAGAATTTTTAATGAACTATGTTTACTCCCATTTGCTAAAGTTAATTTTAGGAGTTTTTCCATCAATGATTAATTAGTACATAATTAATGAGAGAATGGAAAATTGTCATAGAGTTATCTTCTTACATGCCTGCTACACTCAAATTTTGATAGTAGAATTTGAGGAAAAATATTTCAAATTACCTATATTTGTGGCCCCATATTTAGCAACTCTAGAGGTTGCAAGAAAAATGTGGAAAAGCCTCCTAAGATTATATTATAAGAAAAAAGAAGTTTTTCCTTTGAAATTTAGCTTTTGAAAGTTTATCAATTCAAGGCATCTAAGAAAGAATACAAAAAGATATAAGGAGCAATGTGATTTTCTCATGGCTATGAAAAGAATATACTTAACTACCAAAAAAAGGAAAGTTCATCAACCTAATGAAACAAATGTGGTCTATTTAATAGCTACAAACAAGGAGGTGAATCGAGCTAAGGATGATGCTCCAAAATAGTTGAAGTGGAGTTTATCAATGAAACTTTCATTCATTGCTTCTAATCAGCCAATTATTGAAGCATGTAGATGGATGAATAGCAGAGATCATCCTTTAGTAATGAATTTCCTTAATGAGTATTTAGCCCTATTAGAAGAAAAATATTTTTCTTGGAAATTACTAGAACTAGAAGAAGCTATGCACGATGAAAGGTTTCCACTAAATGAGACAAAATATGCAGGGGTAAAAGTAGCTAGGAAAATAAAGTAGGAAATAATAATAATTAATAAGAAAAAATGACAACAGTAGCTTTGGAGTAGAAAAAATTAAAAAAGCTACAATAGCAATAGCAACAATAGAAGGAAAAAGAAAGCTCATTTTCATCCCTCACCATAATAAATTTCCTGTTTGGCTACTTAATGATAGCCTCATCTTCTAAAGTTAAAAACAAAGAAGGACAAGTTATATTAAGCCAGGAGCTCCCTATTGAGCCTAAAAAAAAGCTAGTGTAATTTTCCAATATAAGAACATGATCCATGAATAGGGAAGTAGAAGCTTATGATGTCACATCAAGACATGTAAGAAACTATAGCTATGCATTGTTACACTTAGCCATTTTCCGTATTTATATACTTGGCCATTTCCATACTACTGATAGACTTAGTCATTTTTCTGCTATTTTCAGAGTTAGCCATTTTCTACAACTAGCAACTCTCACAACCTGATCTATGAATATGAATCCAGATCAACCTTCCACATTGGTGTTTAACACATTTGATACCACAATCCAACCAAAGCATGCTGCATTAAGCCAAGAACAATACAATTTTATTTCTGCCAAAATCCAAGCAAGACTACCAATGGATTACCTTAGAGGCAAAATAGGACTATGAACGAGTCCACTAGAATGAATGGGAGTATAACACCTCCTTATTTGACATAATCCCACTCGCGGAGTCCTACCACCAGTTGTTGTCCCAACTCATCTATGAAAACAATCATGATGCAAGGACAACCTACGAGGAAGCCTCACAGAAGGAGGAAGATGAGTTTAAGGCCCACTCTAAGCATGAGAGCTCCTTTCCCATCATCTTCCAACAACCACTCCCTAGTACAGCCCCTCCTCGGTTTGGTCCACCCATCCCCTCCGAGATAGTGACCATGCCAATTCAACCTTTCTCGGAAGTAGCTAATGCATTTTCCCAATACTATGCTCATGCAGGGGCCACCTCCTAGCCCCAAACAACTCGGGCATCCTATATCCCGCCTATCTCATTGATGTCTACGGTGTCCATCCAACCCACCCATGTGTGGCCCACTCTAATTACCGCACCCATCGCATAGCCAATACATTAGCAATCATCTGCTATGACGTTAAACTAGCAACACCCATCCACTACAGCATTAAACTGGCAGACTCTACAACCAACAATTCAACCCTATGTTATGCAACCAACCCAAGCCTAGCCAATGCAACCAGTTGGCACATCCCCAAGCTTAGATCAGACATTCCAGCTAATACAAAGCTTGATGGATGAGATCAACTAACTTAAGGTTGCCTCCTCTGACACCATTAAAGTGATGGACTTCTACCAAGATGATCCCATAAGTCCTACGGTACCACCTCTAACTCTCCCAACTAGGGTCCAACTACCTTAATTTACAAAGTACAATGGAGAAGGAGATCCTAATGCACACTTGGTCACATTTCAATCTGAATGCCTACTCCTTCAAGCATGGCCACATGCCCTCATACGTGTCTTCCCCATGTAACTCACTAACAAGGCCTTAGACTAGTAACGTGCATTACCCAATGCCTCAATATCCTCTTTCAAGGATCTCATAAGAAACTTTTTGATGTAATTCAGGTACAACCTAAAGCCTGAAGCAACCCTTGACCAGATGATACAAGTTAAGTAGGGGCCTCTAGAGCTAGTGTCAAAATTCCTCCAATGTTGGAATGCTGCATTGAGTGGAATGCATGAACCCTTAGTGGAGACACACCTACTAGCTATCTTCAAAGGTGCAGTAAATGACTTCATGAAGTCCAAACTATATTATCTAGCCCCGAAGTCTCTTATCCAAGCCTTTGCCCAAAAAGGAGGCATAGAGGAACTAGCCCAAGCTAGCAATGATCCAGCCTATGTGGCCTACAGAAACCAACATTCTTGCAAGCAAAACACAACAGTGATAATACTAGCCACAAGCACAAAAGAAACCAACCAAGGCTTAATAGCTAAGCAACATAAGGCCCTAGTTGACGAAACCACCAATTCTAGTACCAACTCACCTACATTGACAGAGGCTACCCCAAGACCCAACTTTTAGTGCAAGAACCACTCAAAGTATACACCACTACCGGTGCAACCCTCTGAACTACTAGAACAACTCTTGAAAGCTGGGCAAATCCAACAAAAACATGTATCAAAAATTACCTATCAAAAACATGATAGGTACTGCGAACTACTAAGGAACCTCACTTTAGCAGTAGCAAATGAGCCCCCAGTTCCAAAACAATTCAAGTTGGACCAATACTATCATTACCACCAATTGGCTAGTCACAGTACAGAAAACTATCATGCTTTGCAGGATGACCTGTAGAGAATGATAGAACGTGGCCAACTGATGATCAACACGGTGAGTCAATCCAACATAGATGATTCCTCCTATGTTATAAATTCCATTAGCATAGGTGGTAAGTCTAAACCTATGCAACAACCTTTTTTGATCCATGTGCCTCCCAACAAGGCAAGGGACCCCTCTACCTCCACAAGCGAGAGGCCTCCGTATATTATCAAAATGCCACCTCGAGCACCCATAGCACCCTTTGTGGTCAAAGTTCCACAGCAACCATCCGCTAAGACGTTAAACTGGCATGATGCAACAACAACTACTAAGTAACCTTTTGTTATCAAGGTGCCACAATAAGTTGACCACATAAAAACTCCACCTAAATCACCATTTTTCATAAGAGTGCCACAACGTGATGGCCCAATAGTGGGCAACATCTCGATCCCTCCTCCTTCAAGAGTTGACCCCACTAGCAACCTAGGTAGGCCCACCAAATGGCAATGCAATAGGACAAACGAGCACCTTGTGACCCCCATGGCTAAAGAAAAGGCCACAACCAGCAAACAAAAATTGAATATTGGAACCCCTACCCCCAAGTAGGCCAAGCAAACCAAGCCCAAGTCCCCTTCCCAAGAGATCTCTCTTTCAATCCACATGGAGAAAGTTAAGGCCAATACAATGGCTAACGACAAGGACTTTGTAGCTGCACTAACCCAGGTGAAGGAAATGCTTAAGAAAAAGAACACAACGTTGAGCTTGTACGACTTAGTCATGACCTCATCTGCTCACTTCCAAGCATTGGCCTAGGTATTGGACTCCATTCATGTTACAGAGGGCATCCCTGCAAATGAGGCATCCATCCGTGCAATGATGTTGCCCCCTATACCACAAGAATCAAGTTCAACATCCCTAGTATTCTATGACAATGTAGTCAAAGTTAACCCCAAACGAGGAGAGGTTACTACAACTCCACTATCCATTAGCATACGTGTTGGGTAGTGCACCATATACAGAGTGCATGTAGATGATGGTGCAGCAACAAACGTAGTCTTGTACTCTGTCATCGACAAGCTAGACCTGGAAAACGAAATCAGGCCAACCAAAATCATGTGTCTAAAATCCTTCAACAGATTGTGTGTCATAGTCAGGGGTATAATCAACTTAGAATTTATGGCAAGAGAGCAATTTCCCACTAGTGCAGATTTCACTATCATAGAGGAGATGCTTGGTTTCAACATGATTCTACGCAGGCCTTGGCTAGCCCAACTAAGGGCCATCTCCTCTCCCATCCACCATGAAATCCACCTTCCATATGAATGTGGTCAAGTTATCATCCATGGTGATAATTCTCCCTCTTCGACTATCCACCACATAGACATGGCACATGTTTTAGAAGAAGAGTTTCTTAGTGGTACACCTATAACAACCAATGCAGTGCCTAAGGCTAACATACCCAAATGAGTGGTTGAAGCCAATAGCTCCCAAGAGGATCCTAAGCCTTGCACACTTCCTAATCCATGCCCAGTATGAAGCAACTACATGACCAAGACTTTCCGTTGGCCAAAAAAGTGCTAGATGCTTGCCTACCCTTTGCCTCCACTTGCCATGTATTTTTGACATTCATTTACATCACACTAGCCTACGCATTCACATTTTGCCTACTTACTTAGATCAGGCATTTCATTTTGTTCACATATTTATTTTACTTTGTTTATGCATCCATCCACTTAGCTTACTCATTACATTTGAAAACATAAAAAAAAACTATAAAACATGAAACTACAAAAACACATGGCCTGAAAAGGCCTTCAACTAGCCTACGACTTGAAATGGTCTAAGACTATTACTTTTTGCATTGTTTTCCTTTCATTCATCCATTTTAACCTTGTTTACGATAGGTGTTTCTTGATGTTATTTTCTTTCTAGTTGATTTTCGCAGGATCTTGTAGGCACACAACATGACTATGCGTGTAGCATTACATCTTATTTAAGCAAGGTAAGAACCAATCCGCTATGACTATAAACTGGCATAGATAGTCCGCTATGACTATAAACTGGCATAGCTCGTTCTTGGGTCATGATGTTAAAATGGCACAGCATCCACTGTCAACTACGACATTAAACTAGCATCCAATAGTCTGCTATGACTATAAACTAGCACATCATGATCTACCAAGACCTTAAACTATGTGTACAGTCTACTAGGACTTTAAACTGGCATGTACATGATCTGATCCAAACACTTGTCATTGCCTTGGGAGCACTCACACCATCATCACCTCCCACCATTCTGGTGGTTATTTTGGAGCACTTTCCATTAGTGCAGCATTCAAAATACTTGCAGCATAATCGCCTTGGCACTTTCACTGGCTTTCCAAGCACTTGTGACTAGCACAACATTCAACACATTTGCAGTGTCTTCATAGTTTTGCACTTGTAGCATCTTCACATCTGGCATTTGCACTTGCATTTCACATTTTCTAGTTTTCTTGTCCTATCTAAGTTGTCATGCAAAGGTGCATCTCATCATGGTGGCAGGTCACCACATTGCTTTGATGTGCATAACTGGACTAGTTGAGCCATTCAAGAGTGCACATCCCCCTCATCCTTGTTATAGCCTATGCACATCCATTTCTTCATCCCAGTATCATTTCATCCTCCCGATACTCATGATTTCACACTTCTCTGATGCATACGCACTGTGACACACATGGAATTCTCTTCATATCAATTGTTGAACCCATGGTTGATGTAACATAATTCATCCTGTGGGGCGCCTCTATTGCATAGTCAAAGCCTAGGTGGATGTAACATGAATCATCCATGGAAAATAAAGCTCATCTTCTCAATGGCCAACTTGCAGCTAACATTCAGTAGTAAGCTGAACCCAAAGAAGGTTTGCCCAAAACAAAGCACATTGACAACGCTGTAGCTTCATAATCGGCCCAACATTAAATGGACTTTAACGCTCTCATAAATACTCCAACAAGAGGTCAACGTTTTAAGGGAAAACCACATCATGCCATAATTACTATCAACCATGTTGAATTTGCATCTTACATCATGATCCACTGTTTGCATTTTGCATCCACCATTTTAATTTCATCTCTCTAGCATTGCCTATACCCCTTATCCCCTAGCATAACCTTATTCCCATAACACTTTTGACCATGGTAAATGACATCCAATCTTGTATTGACAAATGATGTTGGTGACATGTCTGCTGTGGTGTTTTGTAATTCTTTGTCGACGTCTCTTGGGCCACTCCTTCAAATGTCAACAAAGAGGGGCCACTAAAACAACACAAAATCTTAGGTCTTGGCATCGTAATTGCAAATATGGCTAAGTGCTAAAAAAGTGGCACTTTGCCCATATTTTTCTAATTGTTGAGTGTAGTTGGCTCCAATTGGCAAATTTGCAAAATTTTTCTATGTGTCAGAACGATGGCACTTTCAACATCTTGTTATGCTACGTAGCATAGCACATTGTTATGCTTCATAGTGTAGCGTAGCGTAACACCATGCTATGTGCTGTTACACATTCTTACGTTGCATAGCATAGCACATTGTTACGCTACTTAGCGTAGCGTATCGTAACACCATGTTACGCACTATTATGCTATGTTACATGTTTTTACGCATTGTTCCACTACGTAACACCTTGTTACGTGCTGTTACACCCTATTACGCTGCATCCTATTATGTAACACCTTGTTACGCTATGCAACATAGCACCCTGTCATGCTATGTAGCACCATGTCCAACGTTGCTCTAGTATCCCGTGTCCCACGCATAACATGGGACGAGTGTAGAAGACAGCATGGTCCCACCCACTGCACTTCCACGTGGCACCTGACCCGCATTTTGGGCTAACCCTAGCTCTATAAATACCTTCGCACCCTCTTTTGAAAAAGAGGAGGAGAAGAGGAAAGGCTTTCATTTTTTTCACCAGCAAGGCATTTTGGCATCTTGGCATCTAGTTCCATGGAGGAACGAGACCCAGAGCACACCACACCGACAAAGAGGCACAACTACACTGCACGGTACATTGTAGACCCATTGCAGCCCAGTGGAACATCACGCAGTACACCGTGACTACCGACTCAGTAGGCACAATTTATCACAGTGGGCACTAGATTTCATAGCTCAACACCACTGAGGCTGTGACTATGCTTCTACTGTGCTTATTGTACACTCTGTATACCTATACCCTTTTTTGGGGTGGTCCATCTTCTTATTCAAACTCTCTTTTTGTCTTATTACAACATTTATTTTTTTCGCATTGTCAAACGTTTAATCGTGTCCATTGTCTTGTTATGCGCTTAGCACATTTCTACTACTGTGCACATTACGTTTTTTTTTTATTTTACCACCAGGTGTTCCATTTAAAATCATTGTTTGCAAAAGGGTTATTGTACACCGATTAAGTTCTTGTCTGATTGACCAGACCATTCAGGGCACCCTGAATCCGTTCTCTCCAGCACCATTCTCATGTGGATCTAGGGTTAGGTTGTCCATCCAAAGACCTCTCAGTGTTTCTAGCCACCGATGTTCTCTGTCGCTACAAAAGGTTTTTTTAAAAAATTAATAGGTTCCAAGACAAAATTGAAAAATAAAATAGCCTCAGAAAAATGGAAAGAAGAGCTAATAAACAAAAGGCAGGAGAAAGGTCCTCTTTCTAGTGTGAAAAAGGTGTTGATGCATAAATTTTGGACACACCAACACTGAAAAAGAAAACTCTTTTTAGGAGACTATTGCCTAGGATGCCTTCCATATGGGTATGAAAACCTAGGAATAGTCTTAGCTAGAAAGGGCTACATGACCTTTTGAAAATAGTAAAAAAATGAGAATTTTAATTGGAATGAGTGTCTTGAATTTAGAAATACAAAAGGTAACCAAAATAAATTCTCCTTGCTTCCCGACTACTATCACTGTTCATCGTTGGTCTATTGTAGACACTACTACAGCCAACATTGCCTGTAGCTACTAAAGGAGGGAGAGAGAGAGAAGAGGCTAGATGAAGGGGCCTGACACATCTATAATGCATAGATAGAATATGTCTCATTGCCAGCACGAGAGAAGAAAATTTATCCCTATTTGGAAAACCCTATCGCATATGCACTGCTCATCAAAAATAGAACAGAACTATAGAACCTGCACCTACAATTGCTATTGTCTACTACTGCAACATCATAGTAGAGAGAGAGAGAGAGAGAGAGAGAGAGAGAGAGAGAGAGCCACCATATTTTGCTATCATGTGCTAGTAGATGTGTTGCTGTTTCCAGTCCTACATCTGCCGTTGTCATGGGTCTACCACAAAAAAGGAAAAGAAAATAGCTGCCTCTTGGTTTCCTATTGAGATTGTTGACTACACGCAGCTCTACCATTGTTGATTTTCACTAGCCCATTGCTAAGAATAAATAAATAAAACTACAAAACCTGCCTGACACACCCACTATTTGCATGCATCAGTTGTGTCGTTGTCACCCTAAGAAAAATAGAAGAAGAGAAAGAAAGAGAAAACTACCATCCATTAGTTTATCAGCCCCTAGAGACCCCTTGTCAATCTATGTGCACCTTAATGGGGAGAGATGTAAATTTTCAGGAAAAGAGCCTAATTTGTTAAGGAGGCCCTTACGGCCCCCACACCCCCGCCCCCTCAACGTCGTCTTCATTCTTTGCTTTATAGCTGCCTACTAGTGATATTTCACCTTTTTGCATGTCAGTCCACCTCCCCGCACATTAGTTCACCTTCCTACACATCAATCCACCTCCCCACACATCAGTTCACCTTCCCACACATCAATTCATCTTCCTGCATGTCAACATTGCTTGGTGAAATGGTATATGATTTTATAGGAAAATTTATTGATCATGGCCCCATGCGATAGCATGGGCGAGGTTAGCCACAACACTATCATAACGACTATTAAAACCCCTATAGTAAGTCATGATGGAACTTTCAATTGCAACAAAGATCACGTGCCAAATTTAAAGGAAATACAAAACCTCCATGACATTCCAAATCTTATGAGGCACAAACTATAATCCCAGCTGCCATGGACATCAGAAAGAAAAACAATTAATTTACATGGGTGGAAGCAAGAGTTTCAACCAAACCTAACAAAACTGAGTATCACCAGTTGGCAACTAATTAGGTAGCAACAAAAAGATTTAAAAACAGAGACCTCAAAGATTTCTAAAATGAGACATTACAATCTATGTGAGATGGCCAGGCAACATGGGATAATCTCTAAAACAAGGTGTTAGCTTAGCAGTAAGAATTTTGATTTGGAATCTACAAAATGAAGTGTTAGCCTAGCAATAAGATTTTGATTTGGAAATTTTAACCTATAGATTTAATTTTGAGTAATGTTAAGTTATAAAGTTTTAATTTAACTATACCTTAGGATTAACATCCTCTTCATTATGCTCTCCCTCTCCGTGAGTGAATTGTACTATTATGGTTGTTAAGTGATAGGCCAAGGAATAAAAAAGATTGGTTTACCTGAGGAAAAGGCTATTGCAGCTAATTTTTAAGCAAAATCAAATACCAAAATATCCTAGTTGATAGTGGTTATAACAATGGAGTTGCGTTGATACAGGTTATAGTGATTAACAGGAGTGATGACGTAACATTTAACATTGTTCTTTGTTAGCCATGACAACTTCTGTGCCAACACCTTCAAATGTAAACTACTGAATTGAAGGGACGTAGTGTCTAATCCATGCAAAGCATGTAACATCAGCTCACGTCGATTAGCAAATGGATACAGAGAAAATAGTTTCATTCACACACTAAAAGCCATATGCTTGGTTCTCATCCCCATTAACATTAAGGTTTTTAAGCGCAGAAGATACTACCTAAAAAATTTCCGAGCCTTGCTTTCATCACAAGCCACCAGGACATAAAGCTATTACCAATTTAACATTTATCAACAAGAGCAAAAAAAATGGGTAAAAAAATAGGTTTTTGGAATATTCACTACTGTACTCCACAGTACGACTAAGAAAGCAACAGGAAAATACAGTCACTGTTAGCTAATTGAACAATTTACTTAAGGCTCCGACGGTGCAATTTCCTCAAACATTGGCAATCTTCGTCTCCTTGGTACGCTTGGTCGCAGCTGAAGCTCCTGAAACAATGCCTCCACAGCTTGACTTTGCCAGATCTCCAAGTTGTCAGCAGATGCATCAGAAGTTCCTTTTTCGTCTTCACTCGTCGTTGTTCCTGTTGTCCTTGTTTTTGTACTGAATCTCTTGCATGTGCTCCAACCCTGCAACACACATTCTCTGGATGCATCTGCAATCGTTGCAATTTTGTTCTAGCAAAACAAAGCGCAATGGTGGAATCAAGACAAATTCATTCTGGTTTTAGAGTTTAGGCCCAGAAGGATCAAGGTGTGGCGACTCAAAACCCAAAATAGATGCAACTAAGCTAAGATGACAAACAAATAACACATTGTTAAATGAAGAAAATTTTGAAGGCATGCCCTATGTAGGATTGGGTGGCAAAGTTACCCATTTTTGGACTTCGGGATCGCTGACCCGACATTCACAGACATGATTAAAATGGAATTCAAACTCAAAGAAACAATACAAGAATTCAAACATGTTAGGAGTTTGGCATGAGATTAGTTTATTCCTATGTTGCCAAAACCGCAACCCATTCATAACGTTTTGCGTTTTTCGTTGTGGAAACGGGATCCCGTTTCAAAACGCCTTTGATTTTATTTTTTGATTTTATTCTCAACAACTGCATCTGTCATGATCTAAATGCAAGTCATGTTAACAACTGCATCTGTAATGAACTAAATGCATCGTTGTGCTGTGAACGCTGTTGCTGCCGCTTTTGCATCGCTGTGCTGTGAACGCTGCTAATTCTGCAATTGCTACCACTTCTGCATCGCTCTCCATGGCCGCTGCTTCTACATCACATCCCTGTCCATAACCAATCAACTCTGTGGTAAGTCTTTGCTTCTGCAACAAGTAGTCCTCCTCCCTCTTCAAAATGGGCTAAACCGTGGATTCAGAGATCATTTTTGTACATTATCTCTTCATTGGTCTTTCCTCATTGAGATTCTTTTCTTTGAGTCAGAGTTTCTTATTACAATAAAGTTCAATCTACAATTCATATTCTATAAAATAGGGTCTCATTTTTAAAGTTCATCTATTCAAAGTTAATATAGTAAGCTTGTCTTTGGCCTTTTCCTATTCTCATTTCAATGGGGACAGCAAATCCTTCTATTCATAGATTTAATCTTAGATCTTGCCTTATGCTTATTTATCTATATGAAAGAGCAGGACCAAAGTTCTACACTATTTTTAGCTCATCTTTGAATATTTTATTTGATTATTAACATGCAGTGGTGAATCTGTGTTTATTATTGGTCTGCTATGCGCCGGAGATTTGCGAGTCCCAAGAAAATCTCACGAACCGTTCGCGGTGGATTCGGGCACGCGTACAGAAGCGTGTAAAATCCGCATTGGGTACGTAAATTATAGTTTTTCATTCGATTTTTCAACTCTCAACGAGAACATTCATTGTCGATTAAAATCTTACCTATTTTTACTGCAAATCGCGTCAAATCTTACCTGTTTCCTGCAAATTGCATT